>JAYKAV010003359.1:54138-318421 GCA_035582835.1 Phoebastria nigripes
TGGACAGAAGAAACACAGGCACACCACGACTTCACTCATCATTCAGAGTGCAGGAGCACCCCAACAAACATCACCAGATGCTCATGGAGGCTTTTGCATCAATGGGCAGCTAAGAGAGAACTGAAGAGAAGTCATCCTGAGTGAGATTCATCTCCTTTTGACACTCCAAAGCAGAAGCACAGGTCACTACTGTGCCAGTGCTCCCAGGGCTTCCTTGGGAATCTAGAGAGGTGGGCAGGAAAGAGATGAGGATGGAGGGGAAGGTGGGGAAGGAAGACAATTAAAAACAAAGCAAAAACATCAGGTCTGTGTTTCTGCTGCACACTAACATCCTATCCTTTGCATATAGCCAGATCAGGCTCCAGGACTGAAATATCATGTCTACACAATAGTATTGAATTACAGTCCTCACATACGTAGGTAGAGCCCTGAGCTGCACAGCAAAATACAGTCCACCAGAAACAGGGCTGCAAGAAACTGTGACTTACTTGTATACAGGCTTATGGACAGTCCTTCCGTCTCATCATCATTCACTACCGCAAATACTGTGAAATTATACAATGTCCCAGGGATTAACTCTGTAATTTCGGCTTTGGTGACATTGGACGTCAGGTTCCTAACAGAGGTACCACTTACAACCTCCTCTATCCTGTATGTGTAAGAGTTCGAAGTGTTGTCGTTCACTGCCCATGTTAAGTTGACAGAAGTTACGCCAACATATTCTGCCTTGAGATCAAGAACTGGGTTGGGCTCTGTGAAAGGCAAGAAAAATAAATAAATAAAAACCTTTTAACCTGCAAGAATATTTGCTGACAAACACATAAAGCACTCTTCTCCCCGCCCTACCCAAACAACATGTCTCTGTAAAACAGTAATCAGCCTGGGAAAATAATCAAGCCATCCTTATATTTTGGAAGGCACACTTCCTAGCTCTGCAATCTACTCTTCCTCTAACTCCTCAAGTTTCACTTCATCTCAAGGAGTAAAACCGTCTAGGTGCAGCAGTGATTACCGTCCTGCCTCAGCTGTCAACTTCATGCAGGGTGCTGACAAAGACTGGAACACACAACCTGCTGTTATTTCTTCCTAAGCTGGCCTAAGAGACGAGCCTTTTTAGCTGCAAGTTTCACACAGTTCTCCTCTAGATACATGATACCGTCTATACTAGGTAGAGTACTTCAGCTGTACTCTGTTACGTATGTATTTCAAATCTATATGTCACAGTATGTTTGAACTGTTGCAGCTGTAACATAAAAAGCCATAATAAGCAGGGAAGGGAGCCCAAGCCTAACAGTGATAAAACTATTTCAAGGCCACGCAACAATCACAGTGTTAAATTGCACTCCCAGTCAGCTGTGCAGATACATTTCTTTGGCCCATTCTCTACTCCAGTAAAGCAGTTGGATCCACGCCCCTGCATGCTCTTTGCACTCTGGACTAGAGTTTGGGCTTAAAATGCTAACGCAGCATAAAAGCACAAAACACCCTGAAGATTCACATCCCAGTCACATTCCAAACCACTTACGTGTTACATTGTTCTGATCACTTATTGCGCTGTCAGATGGTGACGCATCCCTGGACGATCTTCCAGCTCCATAGGTTTTGTTCCCACTTGTAGAGTTTACTGATAAATTATCATTACTACTGGTTCCTGTTTCTGCAGTTACATTTTTTGAACTGCAACCCTCAGTGCCTGAAAGAAAGAATACAAAGCAATAAGTATCTTTACAAAACTTCTGGGTTTCCCATTTGCAAAAGTACAGTCATTTTTAGGTATCATGCACAGACCTGCAGTCACTTCTGTTTTCCCAGTTTGTTCTCCTACAGAGATTTCACTGCACATTTCCTGGTTTTACCACTTTTAACTCCTGTCAGACAACTTGATTCAGATAAAGAGATTGCCACATTATTTCAGTCATTCGCTGACTCTACTCATGGTTTGGATAAAAGCTACCATGATCTGCTCTTTTTTTCAGTGCAGTTTTGTTTGAAAAGAACAGAACAAACTTGCAGCCACATTCTGCATGTGTATTTTTCTCACGTATTATCAGAAGCTAGCTGCTTTACTTAACCTGGCGTAGCAATTTTGTCTGTTCCCCTCAATGTATGAACAAAAAAGTTCTCATATTCACCCAGTGTGTTCCCACAAGTAAGGAAGAGACATGGTATCCCTACAGAAAACAACTTTAGGTTGATACGGTGCAGCTCAAAGTGTGGAGAGAGTTGATTCAGGCCCTAAAATTTAAGGGCTAACTCATGCAAGTCTGATATTCAATATTAAGGTAGAACTCATCTGCAAGTACTTTTGGAAATTTTTGCTACATGAAAACTTGTCATCTTGGCAAGTACAGCAGTTGCTATACTCACTTCAGAAAAGCCTTAAAGTATCACTTTGGGTGTCTTTTTTTGTTTTGGGGTTTGTTTGTTTTGTATTGCCTTTAAGTATCTTTTCCAATCTTCCTAAGCACATTATATCTGTACTTGATTTTACCAGAACTCTTTACAAACTGAAAAGGGATTAAAGTGCACATTTATATCTTTAAATATCCTTAAATGCATTGCAGGAATTACAGTCACTAAAACAAGTTCACATTTTTGAATGCTATTTCTAAAAATTCTTTTCAGGAAGTTTTTTTTTTAATACTTAGCTGATACTGTTCAATCTTTCTTAAAAGAAATTAAGATAATGAGAGTTATATTAAAAAAATATAATCGAGTAACTGAATGATACTTACAGGCAATTGTACATCTGACCTGGAAAACAAAAATAAATAATAGAAATTAAAACTTTAAAACTACTGGAAGCTCAAATAAAATAAGGACTGGTTTAATTAACACATGGGGGGAGGGGGGGAAATCAGTTTAAAAACAAAAACAAAAAACAACAAACCCCCCCCAAAAAACTATTGTTGCACTCCAGACTTTTCAACCTCCAAAGAGATACCTAAAAATCTACTGACATAAAAATAACACCAAAAGTATACCAAACTATTAGAGAAAAAAACCAAACATGCTGGTTAAATGTTAGTTACCTTTTTTTTTTTTAAAACCAGTTTAATTTATCACAAAAACAGCTTGCATAACATATGTTGATTATTTTGCGCATATAAATTTAAAAACAAAACCTACAAGATCTTAGCCAAAAGACACTTTAGTTAGTACCTTCAATACCATCCCACAAAAAGCAGCAGACGCGAATTAGGTCTTTTTTATTCATAAATATTTCATCCTATTGCTGTACAAGTTTTATTATTACTTCTCACAAAAGAATTTTTTGCATTTTCTGAAACAAACTCAGTGTAGTCAAAGTTCAAAACACTTCGTATATATTCTGAAATCTAGTTTATATATGTGTATATATCCATAAAGTATCAGCAGTTGCCATTTAACTGCAACCTGAAACTACTCTGTTAGTCATACTGACAAGCACACCAGAATTTTGCTTTGAAAATGTTTTTAGTCTTTCAACTTCATGCTTTTACTTCCGAATAAGCCATTTCCCTTCCTGTTAGCGTGCAAACTGGCCTGTAAATTGTTTTCTTCATCTGCCTCCAGGTGGCACCACAAAATGCTCCTAAAGGAGTGAAATAAAAGCCCCAGATTGAGGTCTGCAGGCGCTTGAGAGGAAAACTGTGATTTCCTGAGACTCCCGAGACTCTCATAGCCAGCTGACGCCAACTGACTGCAGCAGCCACTTTTGTCATGTAACAGATTACTTCAGCAATTGTATCAGGGATTAAACACAACTATTCACCTTGCAAAGCTACACATGACAAGGCAAAAACAGGCATGCAGAGATACATGTCCCACAGACAGGGCAGGTCCCCAGCATGGTGCTGGAGATCCACAGGTCACAGTGCCTTCTGCCAGCAAGGCTTGTGGGCATGGGAGGTTTCCACCCATGCGCCTCTGGGTCTGGTTTTGGCATCACGGTGGGGGCAGGTGGAGGCAGTCTCCAGTCCCAGCTGCTCTAACATCACCTGCAGAAGGGCTAGACCTTTGGTTGGACCTTATACTGTGTTGCTCCTAGAAAATCCAGCTTAGCTTTATGCCAGATGGTGCCTTACCCACACAAAGCACCAAGCCTGCTGATTGCAGAGGCTGACACATTTATCTAAAGCACTTGAAATTGTCTCATTTTCTCTTTCCACCCTGTTTTCTTAGACAGTTTCTTAGCTGCTTCTGCAATTCCATGAGCTAACTCAAAATAAGCAGCTATATCACAACAACCCAATACAAAGCTTGAATCCCAAATCACTTGCCCGCCAGCTCTCACATTGCTGGTGCCACAAGTAGCTCCATCAGCAGTAGCTCCCCACATCGCAGTTGTGGGCCCAAGCAGACACACCCTCAAAAAGTAGTCAGAAGATACCATTAAATCATCTTGTTCTCCATAGGAGAGACTACAAAAACCACTCTCCACAAAGATGAGGCAGGCCAGCTCACTAGCAGCAACACTAGAAGCAACCCCTCCGCTTTACAGTAAGGAGAAATGCAGCAGAAGCAAGCTTCAAGTGGAGAGACCCCCTTCCAGCCTGGGATGATCTCGGTGCCACAGCAAGAAGAGTTTGGGCACACTTCTACCCAAAAGAGCTCTTCTAAGCATCAAAGCACTAACGCCTGGTCTTCTCTAGCACAGCCCTACTGACAACTCAGGACACAAAGCACATTACTTGGGATGCCGATGTCCTACGTACAAGCGTGAGGCTCCTCCTCAACCTTTCTGAATATTTGAGAGCCCAGCTAAACTGCAAGGCTATTAGGAAGTGACGAAACGTTCATCTGCACTCAGGTCAAGAGCCCGTCTGTATTCTTGCAGAAAGAAGCGGCCAAGGAAGAAGAGATAACAAAGGAAAAAGCCACTCTTAAGGCAGGAAAACACTACCGTGCAGTGTTCAGACTACAAGTGCTAAGCTATGTGGAAACAGCTGCTGAATGATGAGCAAGAGGTGAGATTCCCTGAAAAGCAGGGCAATCCAAAAGCAAAGCCAAAAAGATGCTGTGTTCAATAAGAAAGGGAAATCGCAAAAAGAAGAACAAAAACAACAACAAGAAATACCATGGGACTGAGTAAGTCACAGTGATTTCTGCAGCCCTACAGACAAAACAGCAAAAGCCTGACATCATTCACAACCTGTCCTTCAGTTACTTTCTCTTCTGTAAAACTGCCTGAAGATGACGAAGTTTCTCGTCTCCTTCTCCCCACATTTTGAGTTCTGGGGCACAGCATCCTTCCTGAGCAACAGCAACAACAGACATCGTACAACTTAGAAACAGGTATGCCACTACCAAGTCCCCTGCACCCCTGCTTCTCACCTCCCCATTTCTCCCCTGCCAGCTCAAACAAGAAGCATGTTGATTCCTGTTTTACCCTCAGCTACAGCCATCTGATCTAACGGCAAATTATTACCAAGCTGCTAGAAACTTGGTTGTACTGTAACGCGCACGTTTTGTTAATGATGCTCAAACAACAAAAGGAAAGTTAGGCTAAAACTCCTATCACGTGATGAACGAACAGCTTCCCATCATTTTACTTGCTTTTGTTTATCACACACTTTAGCAATACCCCCTCACAATACCCCTCTGACTTTCCAGAACCCTATGTGCAAACCAAATTCAAAAAAAAGCACATCCCATCAGCAGCAGGCAGGCCTCCTTCTGAAATGCAAAACCACACAAAACAAATGATTCCATTCCCAAGCATCAGCCTGCCTGACTCAGTCATTCCGTGCTATATTTTTCTACACAAGCCATGAACTGAACTGTTCTCCGGCCTTATGTTATTACTTAATGAGATGCTATTTATACAAAATATTTGTTTATTATTTCAGAGGATATTTGTGCTGAACACCTGATTCTCCTTGTGTTTGCATCTAATATATCAGGAGCCCTGCTATCTCTGCTTTTCTTTTCAATGATACGAATCCGTATTATTCATGTATAGAGTTGGGTATTTTTTTAACCAAAAAAATGGAACTTGGGGTAGGGGTAGAACATCCCTCCCCAAGAAAATAAAAGACAGCAAAATGTGAAACTGTGAACATTTCAACTGAACATCAGGAGAGATGTGTATACACAAACTCATCACTGTCATCAGCTATGGCAAATGAATCTTTTCATGTGTCACACAGCCATGCTTAGAGCCTGATCAAAGACTATACGTTCCAGAAGAGCTGAATAATTCATCTGCACTCGCACAAGGTCTGTCCTGCGCTCCTTATGTGTGCAGTTTATTATTGACCAGGAGCTGCTGGTGTGTAATAGATGCAGGATTCAGCTCCATCCTCCTCAGGTATACAGTGGGTTGCCTAATTGAGGAATTATTATTATTAGTCTCACAGGTAATCTTATCAAGAAAGGAATAAGATGTGCTGCAGGAAAAACAACTTCAAAAATACTAAGTGACTGAGAAGCCCAAGTTCCACTGACATTTGATAAGACTTAGACTAAGATATTTTCAGGAGCAGGATTTAAAATGTGCCTGCTGTACACATGCATCGGGGGAGCCACGGGAGCTGGTCAGCAGCAGGGAAGACGGTAGTGCCTCCCCTTCTGCTGGCCGCAAGACTTTAGATCAGCTTGGCTCTGTTGCCAAACGGTACCCTCTAATGAAGTTAGAGTTCCTGCATCAGGGGGAAAACCCTTGGTAACAGCAGCCCACCTGCCTGGGGTGCTCCAGTCTACAAAACAAACAATGTGGTTTGATTCATGTAAATACAAGGTTAAGAAGCTGGCTAAACAGTCAAAGTGAGCAAACAAAAAAATCTTAACCAAAAAAACCCCTTAGCCACAAATCCTTTCTGAGAACACTACTTGAGGCTGCTGCTTACTATTTCTTGTGTGCTCACCAGCGTGTCCCTTGTGACTCAGATGAACAACACCAGGAAATTAATCGCACCCCTCTCAAAGCTAATGATCTTTCACATGTGTACCTTCAGATCTTCTCTTCTCCACCCACCCACCCTCTCAGGTTTGGAGGAGCTCCACAAAAATACTACCAAGCTATCACAGTGGTCTCCAAATTCTTTCTTAACACCCTTTCACAAAAGCAACAGCATAATTAAGATCACTGCCCCAGTAACCCTGGTCTTGTTTCCTTTTTTTTTTTTTTTTGCTGCTATGCCCACCTACCATTAGTTGTCCCACATCCATAATTATGGGCTTTACAGCAAGCCACCACACTGCAACCATCATAATGGTTTTAAGACTCCAGGCTTCGCTTCACTGACATTATCAGTCATCACCGCTCAGCCAACAAACATTAACCAGCAAAGATGCAGTAACTCAGCCTCTTGCAGACCACTCTGTCACCTCTGATATTTCATACTTGGCACAGGTTTATTCAGAAAGCAATCCCACAGAAAGGTTTTATTCAAGGTCAAACAAAGTAAGTGAAAATTACACCCTAGAATACCACTGGAAAGCCCCACAATAATGGAAGTGGGATTGCCCAGGTATTGCATCCACAGTTGTTGGATGCAATATAGATATTTGCTGTGTCACATATTGATATAGCTTTCCAATGGTTGCTGATTTTCTAGGATTTGTAAGGCAATGACTGCTATTCCAGCTGGGGACATCTTCCCACTTCACTGGGAGTGTAAAGTCTAAATCAGCAGGCAGTGACACCTTCCTCCAGGAGACAACAGTCTCAGAGACAAGATGGGGTTTGGAAAGATGTAATGTTTCTGTCTCTTGCAACCCATCTCAGGGCTGTTCCACCTCATTCATTTCCACATTGTGTCCAAATTAATTAAGTTTGTAGGCTTACAGCACTGGGCAAGAAAAATGAGATCTCCTGAACCAGAGCATAAAACTATGTCCCTAAACCTGTATGAACCTAGTTCAAGTAGCATGCCTTACTTCGGTAATTTCTGGGTTTTGGGGTGAAAAAATATATACTGGAAAATGAGCTAAAATATACTTGTGTAATATTTTGCCCTATTTGCTAATTTCTTCCTAAAATGTCACATGTCTTCAACTGCAGAGCACTTCTCTGCATTTAAGCAGATAACTTCTAAGCACAAATCTTTATACTATTGTAAAATGCAGAGAAATTTATATGCAATTAAAGATATGCCAAGCCAAGAAAAGCAAGTGTTTTCCCCTGTGCTTATTGTATGAAAAGAAAAAAAGACGATGTAGATTAAGCCTGTGTGCTGTAGATTCGCTCCAAGCTACGCTAACAGTTCAGTTATCAATTTCAGTGGCATTTGTGAATACTCGGCCCCCCTGTATCAGGTCCTTACTACTTGAAGGGGGAAATAGTAAACAGGAGGCTAAGTCAGAAGCTAACATTTAATTATGTTATATAGTTTCATTTAAGATTGATTACTTTTGGGATTTGGTGCTAGAGTTTGGGGTTTTGGTTTGTTTGTTTTTTGTTTTGGTTTTTTTTTGGGTTTTTTTTTTTTTTCCCCTTTTCCAGTGTATATTTACTCTGCTAAATTCATTTTAACTGTAACCCACAACAGGTTTTTTGATTCAAATTAACTCTAGATGATCTCAGTAATATGACACATTCACTTCCAATGAAAAACTGAAAATACGCTGCGGCAAGCGTCAGCTCCACGTTTTCCCTCTGGTATCTTAGGCAGGCACTCACCGCCCATCCACAAAACACCATTTCACGGAATGTTTGGTTTAAGTGGGTTTACCCTGGGGGAAAAAAGCTCTAATTTTAGCAGCAGTGCACTAAGTTTTTGCAAGATCTTTGGAGTCTTCTCTTCTTTTAACCCTAAATGAGCCGCTCCACTAATGAGACTGCATGGGGCCAGATGGAGATCCGGAACCCAGAAGAAAAAAACAGGAGCTGATGTTTGTTATTAATTGGGTAGGGCTGGACTCTCTTAGGACACCACGTTGTATTAGGAAGCTATGCAAAACCCTAAAGCAGTCGACAGCCATACACAACTGTGCACAGGCTATTTTGAGCTATTATGCAGTTATGTGAAAGAGGAAAGACTATTTCCACTTTGCATGTATTTATATTTTACCCCTGACATTTCTAAATTCCATCTTCCCTGAAGCAAGCTCTTCTCCGAAGAGGGACCAAATACCGTTTTTTCCACTGGCTTTTATGAAAACAGATGAGGAGATTCTGGTTTGTGCAGCACCTCCAGTGAACTAAAAGTACTGTGGAAGACAAAGCCTTGCAGGAAAGCCAAGATGAGACACCAAATGAAAATTTGTGGTGAAATATACTGGAGAAAGTTCTTTCTTCCTCTCCTAATTTTTCTCCAAGCTTTACCTGTATCTGCTTCTCAGATGGCTAGCCTAGGAACGAGGAGTTTTCTGGGCAACATACCCAAAATAAAGAGAAAAATATAGAATGGATCTCATGTGAATTGTACCTGTTAGATCTGTTTCCCCTTCCTTGGTCCTACCTTCAAGAAAAGATTGCTCGCGTAAGTTTTGCTGTGGTTTGGTACAAGGAAGTGATTCACCTACCTGTGCACATACAAAACAAACAAGCTACAGAAATACCTAAGACCAAGCAGCACAGATTTTGGTAGGAAGTGGACTGACAATAGGCCCAAACACCAAACACGACGGCATCGCAAATGATAGCTCTCTCACCACTGGGCCTAGGCAGCACCGTTAGACTTTTTCCAGTGGCTTCCAGATCAAACATCAGTTTAAAACTTTTCCATGCAACTCAGTAGTTCTTCTCCGTTTCCCCAAACCTGCAGGTCCTGATGAACTACAGGCAGTAGGTGCTGCAAACCACCTCACTGTCCAGTAGCATCCCTCCAAACACCCTGCAATCTTC
Organism: Phoebastria nigripes; assembly: GCA_035582835.1. Taxonomy (NCBI): domain Eukaryota; kingdom Metazoa; phylum Chordata; class Aves; order Procellariiformes; family Diomedeidae; genus Phoebastria; species Phoebastria nigripes. The sequence goes on from JAYKAV010003359.1 coordinate 63,911, forward strand.
CAACTGAGGTAACAACAACAAAACTTCATCCCAGAGAAAGGCTGAGAAGTTTCAACGGGTTTTAACTATGCGCATAACCCAGTAACTCCTACATGTAATATCTCTTCAGAGACGATCCTGCTGAAGGAGTTTACAAAGAGAACAGTGTGCTTATTTGACAATGGCAATGAGTAATATTTAAAACAACTTACTAAAACCCAAATTGTTATCCTTGAGCTGCACATCATACCGACATCGGTGGAACTGCAGCTGGGTGTGTAATGAGCAATGCCGGAATCAAAAAACCCCTCTTTTAATAAGAATTTTCAGTTAACACTGCCAGTCATTTTCTTTCAAAACTAAGAAAGCATCAACCTTTATTTTATGTGAACAAGGCGCATTCCTGCATGTAGCCTAACAGCACTATTTTTTCACTCTGAGTCATTACTCAGGCACACCCTGCAAGAAGGAGGATACAATGAAAAAACAGAAGCGGGGGGGAAGACTCCCGTGGCAATGACACAATGCTAACTGTCCCCAAATCAGCAGGGTTGGCCACCCAGGCAACATGGAAAACATACACCAGAGCCAGCAGCTGCCTGGCCTTTGCAGTACAGCCATGAAAATGAGGGGCATTTCCTGACAGGGCCCTATTTCAGATCTGCTTAGCTGAGAGCAATTGAGACTCTCAAGTTGCTCTCTCATCACAAGTAGATTTCACTTTCCTGAGCCAGACACTTTAGACTCTACTGAGTCTTTGCTCAAGAAAGTGTTAAAAGATACTTTACAAGGAGAACAACATTGAGCTGGATTTGGTTTGAGAGTTTTCCAAGTAAAACTAGCTGTAAAGGGATTTTAAAACTTACACAAAAGCTCAGCTACAACATCAAGAAAGAGGATTTATATTGAAAATAAAGACCAAATTTTTGATCTATGACACTCTGTCTGGGGGCAGGAGAACCATGGCCTGTGAAAGCCTTCAGCTTGCTCACACAGAGCTCAAAACTGTCTTGCTAGACAGAAAATCCTTTTTTTCTGGCAGTCTCAATGCTGGTACATGAAGGGCGTGTTGTTTCCTGCCTTACTTCTATACTTTTCTTAGGACAGTTTATCTTTTTGCCCTTACCAGGGTCCTGAAAACTTCCTAATTTAAAAAACAATGAGGTGTGCAGCTGGGAGAAACCAGCCTGTGACTACTGCCCGACACGGAGACCTCTGAGGCTAACCTTCATCTCCTCCTTCACGCTCTGTTACTGTTTATTACCATTTATTTATGCTCCTTCAGCACGTTCAGTTCTAACTCCACGTAAAATACTCCGCTAGAATCCAAATAAATTATCTGTACAGCACTGCCCTTGCCCCGTGTCTGGGTAAATCTACCCAAAGGTAGGGAGGAAAGCAATCCTTCCTCACCATCCCCAAACAGCAGCTCTGGTTTGGTAATGCAGTCTTGAGACCACTAGAGGCCCCAATAAAACCAGAAAACTTCAGCCCGGGTGACTAACAGCAGTGAAATATGCCTAAATTCCCATAAAAGTTGACATATTCTAGAAAGTACAAGGCTAAGGATGACCACGCTAGAGCGTAAAGTGTGGATGTAGATGTAAATGCCGGCTCAGATGCAGTCCATGGGAGCTAATGACACCATGCTGAGCTGGCTAAGGCAGGCTCAAGTGCATCTTCAAGCAGCACAAACCTGTCACGAGGGAAGTAATTTTATACAATAAATTACTGGCTGAACCTTAGAATTTCTTCATGGCACTTATTTACTACAGCTCACATCTTCAGCTGCACTGTTCTGTATTGAATCTACATTTTTTGATGGGCCCTAAAAGCAAAGTAGCATTTGATCAACTTCTTCAAAACAAATGCAAATTGCCTCACAGTAAAAAATGTGATGCTAAACCTTTTCCAACTCTAAAATAAGTCAGAGATCTGGCTGATCTACAAGGATCAGATTATCACAAACACAAACAATTCGATTAAACAAACAATGTTTTCCCATATGCTGTTTTCACATGCAGCAACATGGGGCTGGGGGGACACCCTTGAGGTTTGCCTGCGACTGTCAGCCCATTTAATCCTTTAATGAATTTAAACTGTAGCAAAAGACAAATGGACTGCAAGCGTTCAAAACATGTAGTAGAACTCCTGGAAGGGAACAAAAGATCTCATTGTACGGCTCCAGTAAGTTCATCTAGGGCTCTGGTAGAGTCTCTCTTTTCCTCCTCTTTGAACAGAAGCTGAATAGAAACAGGAATGGGAATTGGCTCCGCCATCACCCCATCGCCAGACTCGCCTCTATGAATACATTAAGGCTGCATGAGAAGTTATTCACTGACAACAACATGGGCTCTCTCTCACTTACCRGTCAATAGACATGTCTATCAAAGGTCAACTTCATGGCCATCTGGGAGGACCAGCTATGGTGGAAAAAGGCTGGGTGATGCAGGGTCAGAACCAGAGATCAAACTGACACTGCAGCCTGACCGGCTGCAAACTTTTTATTCTAGGAAAAATAATATCCATGGCTTCTTTCTCCTTCCAAGATACATGAAGGAGTTCCTGCTGATCTGTATGTTTGGCTTAGCTCTGATACAGATCAAATAGCTAGTAGCTCATTTCAAACTCCTATATTTAAGAGGAAGATACGTTTACGTTATTTATTATGAGTTCTGAAACATGTTCTTTTCAAATAAATTGCACATTATATCATTGTGCAATGTTTGCTTAGCCCTGTACATCACTTGAAAGAAGAAACAGAGGAAGCTTTTAAAACTAAGAGTCAATTTTTACAACATTTTGGTCATCATTTGCTTAGAGCAATAATACCACTGATATGGCTTCCCATAGCCTTAGCTATTTCCATACAATTATGGATTTTCTGCTACCTATATCACCAGAATACAAAAGCATGCCTCTTTCCTTTGCATGGTCTTAACAGACAAATCCAAAGTTTTCATAAAAGATTACTTTTATGTTTATGAAAATCACCTTTAAAAAAAACGCAATTAAGTGAAAGACAAACATTCCTTAAATTTACCCAACTTCATCCAAACTGGTTGTATTACCACTAAATGAATATCCCCTACCAGCAAGTTTAATGATGAAGCACAATTATTTCAATCAGAAATTCACCTTCCACTTGATGATGGTTCTTGCAAATTTTAAAACCACAAGATTTTAAAAAGAAAATTTCTATAAAAGTTATGTTTCTGAAGGCACATATATATATTATACAGGCAGCCTTCTGTTCAACAGGTTGCCTTGGGAAAATATTTTAAAAGCACTTTGAAGATTTATTAGAAATAGCGGTGCACTATTAAGAATAATTTTGTCACACAAGCCTCCGCAACATTTGACAGTGTTACCCCTAATGGAAAACCAGAAAGGGGCAGCAACAAGTGCAGTACCATCCTCCAAGCACTTTGGCAGGATCTCACTTTGGCAGAGTCTGTAGTAGCAACTATTGCCTCAACTGTGGCTGGAAAAAAGTGAGATATTAAAAAGAACTAATACTAGTCAGGCACCAACACTGCAGAAGAGATTGGGGGTAGGGGAGGGCTTCATCAGTTTCTCTCTTTTTTCCTATCTATGTTATTAACCTATTTAGTCAAATTATTTTTTTAAAAGCATATTTGGGACAGTTAGAAATTCAAGTCTAGGGATGTCCCCCAGATATCCTCAATGTATTTTAAACAAGCCTCTCTTAATACTTATATACAAAATGGCAGGATGAAAGAAGAGTAGCAGGTACTAGAATCAATCACAACTGCTCATCCTCCTGCTTCATTTTTGTTGCATCCTCAACAACACCTAAACAGTTCCTTCAATTAATTATTCTTTGACTCAAACTGAAACTCACAAGAATTGATTTGATTTTATTTCACCCAGGTTATATGTTCAACGTCTTTTGCTCCTATGTCCTCAACAAACCACAAACATGGAAACTGAAAAATATCACTACTTCTTCTCTAGAAGCTTTCTAACCTTGAGTTAAACTGTAGAAACAGTTTCCCTGCACCACCACAAAATGCCTTGGAAGTCTAGAAAGACAGGAACTTTATGACTTATATACATACAGGTTTATATGGATTTCATATGTTAAAGATGAAACAATACCTACAATAAACAATAGCAAAGCATTTCCAACAGAGAGAATAACAAATGGTAGTAAAACATTTCCGTATCAGAGACATTTCTTTCTGGCCTGACTTTCAGTGTTTAATTTTTAATACTTTGCAATAGCTAAAGTATAATATCTCTATCATTTTCAGGGAGAAAGCAAGGACATACCCAAAACCAGGTAGAGCACAATCACTTTATTTATTTGCTAATAAGAAATGGAAAAAAAAGTAAAATATAGGCAAGGCTATGAAAAATAATGCTCAAGTATTGCATTAAAACATACCTAGGCCACAAATGGGATTTTGATTGATCTGTTAAAAATACACTTATAAACTTTCTCATCTGCATGTTTAAGGCTGACAAGTACCAAAGCTTTGAATAGAAAACCCACGTAAATGTGTCTGTACCTTTGGAGCAGGAGCTATGGAGAAGGGTAGGGGAGAAACCCTTCAGTTCACTGTGATGCATTTCACCATGCACACATGGGATAAAGCTTCATCTTCCCACTCAAATATTAAAGCCACATTAAACTAGCATTAAGACAAAGATGAAACTAAGTCCTCCATGCCTGCATCATATTTTATGTGCATGTCACAGAACGCTAGGTCATTTACTGTATTTGCTCATGTAATAGCCAGATTTCCCCCAGATTAGGGGGATAACATACGTATTTGTAACTATCTATAAACTGCTGCTTGCTAACAGTAAAGCCTGTAAAGCAGCAATATAAAACAGGAGTCATGCAAATCTTAAGCACTCTGCACTACACTGCTGGGTGGGATCTTCTTAGGTCTTTAAAATTTAGCACATTAAAAAACATACATGAGAAGCCAGGGTGCTGAGTCAGAAGTCAAAGCCTCGTATCAGATGACATAAATAATTGACCTTTGCTACCTGCCATGTGGCTGTTCACCTGCATGAAATGTGCAGGTAGGGGAGAGAGAAGAGGAAGTTAATTGCATTTCAGCTGCTAAAACCTCGTTATCTTCTACCTTTTAACTGATGTGGTTGTGCAGACTTCCACACAGCCTTCCCTGAACTGCTCCCTTAGCGGCCTCGTGCTCCTTCTGCACCTTCCAGTAAGGGTTAAACCAAAAGTGATTCACAAGCTGGATTCCTTTGCACCTCTCCTGTCTCTAACAGAGATAGTCAAAATGTCAGAGTTACATAATGCTGACAGAAACGTGACTACCTGAAAAACAGGTTTGAATAAAGAATGTAAAACTTTTATAAGTATGGTTACAAACCAGAACAAAGCAGTGCATCCTTCGCAGGCTATGGCAGCCTCTCATCATGTCTAGGAGATACTGCCTTATCACTGCTTATAGCAACTACATTACAGCAGTTCAACTGCGGAAAACAAACTAACAAGAAAAGGCACTTTGGACCAATTTGCCTTATCAGCAAGAGGTGCCAGCAGGGTTTGATCCACACCCAGCAGGGTTTTATCCCTTGCCTGCATGGCAGAACCCCCACCCTGTGATTCAGCATCAGTGAGGAGGCATCTTGCAGACACTAACTGGGAAGAGTTTTATCAAGACGAAAGACGCAGCTAAGAAGACACATACAAATGAGACCAAAGGCATACCAAGCCAAGTCAAACTAAAGACCACTGTTCACTGCACCCAGACTGCCCGGTGCAAAGCTAAAAGAATTTTCAAATGTCTGAGAAACACATTAGCCTGAATACACTAGTGGAGACAAGGCCCTCGTTTAGAAAGATGCCTGATCCATCACCTGACTCAAGCTATGAAAATGGAAATGTACCCGCAGACTTTTTTTCTGTCAAGGGAATACCATGTATTGGGACACATGAGTCTCCAGATGCCAAAAGCCATGAAGGCAGATGTCTAGACAACCCCTAAGGGCTGAACATCTTTAGAAAGACATTTTCTCCTTTTCTTTTCTAGTGATATATCCTGTCTGTATGACTCATAACCTTTTAAAATCCACTGTCATAACACTTTCTCCCCTGCACCATACAGCGGGTTTTACGTCTGTGCTTCTTCTAACAGCGACTACATGTTGTAAAGGCTGTGTTCAGAGACCGCTTTAAATCCAGACTTTAAGATTTAGAACCCAGCCCCTCCTCTGTCTCTCAGAGACACTTACCAAAGCACATTCCTTACAAGTAAGCCAAACAAACAGAAAAGTGTTTGGATAAGTAAGGGGTTTCCTTCTTGTTTTAAAACAGAGGAGAGACCAGCAAGTGTGTGCCCCTGCACTGTTACCCAGGGGGTTCAGATGCAGGCTACTAAAAAGATGAGCTCTGATCATATATGACATTGTTGCATGTAAGAGGGAAGACATAGCATCAACCCATTTCTCAGGATCAGGGTTTTTAAAAAAAAAAACCCAAAGCAAAACAAACAAAAAACCAAACAAACAAAAGACAAAACCACCCAAAAAAACCAAAAAACCAACCATCAACTAGAATGTCTTATCAGGGGATAGCTCTAAAATCAGGGATATGTTTACAGAAAACATTTCAAGATTAAAGTATCCTATAAGAAGCAACTAGGTAGGGTTCTGTAGGTGCCAAAAGAAAAGTTTTTGCACTGCATGTACTTCAAACAACCATGTTTCATTATGGACTGCAAGAACATGAAGTCACCTCCTTTCATTCAAACACTACTAATCTGGAGACAGAAATCCAACACCAGCAGAGGCAATCCAAGCACAGAAGAAACCAAACACAAAAGAATTACCTTTTTACTGACAGAAGTAGATAGCATGGTCAGTCATTAAGCCCAGGGATACTCCTGTACTGAAAGTCACAAGTACTACAATAAAAGGCAGTTAAGAAAATGGGAAAGTCTCTGGTAACATCTTCCATGTTTTTGATCCAACATCTACCACTGAGTATTTCCTAGCCAATTTCTCAAAAACTGAAGTTAGATGATATGACTTATCAGAATTTAACCTTCATATTTAAATGAAAGAAAATGAATTGTACTTGTGGTGTTTTTAACTCTGACTCAAAGCATTTATATTGCAGTTTACTGAAACTGTCTCATCTGAGTAACGTCCTTTGTACCGTACATTCAGACTACCCACACTAGAGACTGTGGAGTGAAACAACTGAAGAAGGGGATAGTATTTTATTCTTCCTATTCTTTATCCTGATTTAACTAAAATTTCATCCCAAAAGATATTGCCAGTTTTCCTAATATCTCTCTTACCCCATTTCAACATACGCTGTATGAAGATCCCCCCCATCCCCAAATATTAGGACAGTAACGTTTTAAGCTCTTACATTGTTCTTTCACATAACTTTCCCATGTCATATGAACATTTCACGTATCTATCAAGTCTTAGCAGATATGCACACATAATATGCAGCCTATGAAGTTTCTTTCATTAATTCCATCAGTATAAATTTTATTGCAATTCCATCAACAGAACACATGAGAGTGTATTTATAGCAACTATCAGAAAAGCTGGGTGTAAATGGTGGCTCAGTCACCCCAGACACACAGTGCCTGCACAGCTATGCAACCCAAAATAGAGCGAAACATCATCTTCCAACTGAGCTGATCTTCTGCAGAAACAACCCTTCCAATAAAGCACCAGAGCTTCCTCTTTTATTTCAAACACTGAACAGATGCCCAAGAACCAGAACAGCTTTGAGTAAGGATGAGTTTAAAATGACTAATCGTTTCCTCTATTATTATAGTTAATGTTGCCTCTTAGATATCTTGTTTGTGTTACCATGTGAGCTAGTTCCTTCTACTGCAGTACCACAGCTTTTGGTGCAAAGCTCTCTTTTTAAAGCTATAGGCTTAAAAAAGAAAAAAACCCAAAACAAAAGCCCTCACTTGTCTGAGGCAGTCAAGTTTGCTTATTGGCTGAACTGGATCCACACCACTCACAACAAGCCCAAAGACTATATCACAATAAAGACAGGCCTAGCAGATGTTAATATTGCTGTTTCTGGATGGAACTTTTTTCTTCCCCTTGCTGAATCATTTATTCATTAAAAAACACAGTTTCAGGGAAGACTGAAGTATTCATGAATTTGGGCTGAACTTACAGAAGGGTTCACTCGAGGACAACCCCCTCCGACTTGCATTGAAACCAATGCAGGAGATTGAAATGAACTATTTCAATCTCGACAAAAACATTCAGATGCTGGGCACAGGGAATAAAACCCAAGGCAACAAAGGGCTACATTTAGCCATAATATGGTGAAAGTAGTTCCCAATAGCCAAATGGTTACAGCACTCAGCTGGCACGCAGTAGATTTAGGTTGAAATCTCCCCACTGCTTGGCCAACAGACTAATCCTCCTTTCTGCAGGTTCGCGTTTCAGACGGGTGCACTGAGCTGGCTGCGGGGCCACCCACTCGCTGGCCCACAGAGGCGATGGAAAGCGCAGAGTGGGGCCACAGCTCCCTCTCCAAGAGCCATCAGCGAGGCTTAGACCTGTCCTCCACCGTGTGCCCAGTTACCCTTACTTACTGCCGAGCAATAAACACATTCCTGCTGCAAGGGAGATCTGAGGTCAAGCCCCAATGAAGAAAAAGGGCTTCCACAAAAGACACACAGGGATGCGTCGCTGGGAAAAAACACAGGTTGCCCTCCTTTCCCACTGCCTTCCCCCCAACTCCTTCCCCTGTGGCTCTTGGTTTTAAAAACACAAAACCACACAGGCAAAAAGCCCAAGCTAAACCACTCAAACATGAGGTTGCTCCAAACAGTCAAATTAACTTGAAACTAGCCAAACTGGGGTTTTCTGGGTTTCTGTAAGAGTTCCCCCCATCCCCACCCCCCCACTTTGTTGAACTGCCACAATTTTTTCCCCTTGAAATTTTTTTTTTGGGGGGGGGGGGGGAGAGGGGGGGCAGGCAAAGGGGGGAATTTTTTTCCCATATCTATGCCACCAAATGGAAAAATAAAGATGTAGAGTTTTGTTTTTCTTTTTATGTTATACAAAAAAAATCTGGCCACTGCAGAACTGCGTGCACTTAGGAGAGGGCAAGTCTGGGACACATTCACATTTTATTAGCACCTAGAGGTCAATAGCCCTGGGAACAGAAAATACTGTAAAAACAATAAATAAATGTTAAAGAGAAGCACTGGGGAAAGGCATCTGTTTGCATGCCAGGGTGGGGAGGCAGCAGAGTACAAACGACAGGCATAAATTGCTCTTTTTCCTTTCTGTTTAGCTTTCTGCGTAATCCCACTGAATAGCTGTAATTTGGGGAACAGCGTTAAGTTCCTCTATCAGAGGCCACTTGGTACATTCCCCTCATTCAAAAGCAGTTGGAGCACAATGGTAAGAACGTTATTCATTATTTCCTATTACTTAGGGTGGGACTAAATGCTACTCAACAAGCCTGTATATCAGATAAAGACATCTATAATACATTCACTGAAATTAATATCCTGGGGAGGGAGGGGCCTGAACTATTTAATGCCAGTTTTGTTTATAGGCAAAAATAGTAAGAAGTTAGACCCAAAAGTCATCTAATTAATCAAAGTTATGGGCAGGACAACGCTATGAAGTGACAGCAGTGAGATCATGATGCAATGCTCTGATTAACACCAGTAAAGGCGAGTCGATATATGCCACAGCAAAGCAGGATTCTCCAGCCTGGGGTACTTTGGGAATCTCTGTTCTAATACATGCTCTAATTGCAGAACTCCTAGCGCTCAGAATTAGGCCCAAACAGGTCCTTTTATTACGTTCTCTTTACCGGAGAGAAAATACTGTGTTGCAGGTGTAGTTTCTTACCTAGAAAGTGGCCATTCATACACAAAACTACTCTTTCAGCACCCACACAGCTTTCATGAGGGATTATACCCAATTACATACCAGCAGGGATGCTGTTAGTGTTCACTCAAGAGACTGGATGTTTTCAGCTCTATGGCTTTGGACACAAACTTGTAATCATCTGAAAACGCTGCCCCATTTATCCAAGCTTGCCCATCTCTTGCATCTTTATGATCGATCTGCAAATTTACACCCCCTGATCACAATGAAAAGTATATAGATAAATATAAAAAAGGGGCCAGCTGCTAAGGTTGAGCTGAGTTTTGCATTTCTCCCATACGACAGCTTCTGTGAACTGCTTTTCCCACCCGTTGCTCTGACACCTGGCCAAGCTGGTAGGACCCCCAGCCACATTTCCCAGTCCCAAACGGGTGCATCAGCAGCCGCTTTGCACTAGAGGCCAGGCAGAAGCAGAGGAAAGCCTCCACCCTGCRGCACAGCTTTTTCAATCACCAGTCAGCATCAAGACTTCTAAAAACAAGATTGAGACAATGAAAGATCTCAGTGATATGATGGGAGCCAAAATTGCCTGATTTTTTTTTGTGTGTGTGCACGCAAATGAATCAAAAGTTCCTGTCTGATAATGTCTTCCAGCGCACAACTCCCAGCCAGTGGCACATGCCAGGCTGGGGTGGAGAGCTGCAGACATTCATGGCTAACTGGAAGGACGCTCAGTGCTTGTCAGGATCAGTCTTAGCTCCCAATTTCCACTCTAGTAACAGCTACTGCAGAAAGAGATGGGGGGGGCGGTGGGGGGTGGAGGGGGGGGGAGTTTATTATTTATGTATAAGAAAAGTTTGTATGGTTTAATACAAATAATCAGTATTTGAGATATTTTTTCTGCTATTGGTTCTGGATTAATGTTGTGCCCAAGAAGCAAACCTCTGGTTTTTGCAAGCACTGGGATCTCTTGTTCCTCCATATATAAAAAAGTGCTGCTTTAAAATAATAGGGGAAGAAAAAATGATGACTTTTAGCATTTTTTCCCACAGTTCCCCACCCCCACCCCACCCCCCCAGCGAGAGCAAGGCTTTAAATATATAAATAGCCTGGCAAGTGTGTAGTATAAACCACACCCCATCTCAGGGCCACTGTCTTAAAGGAAACTATTAATATTAAAAAACCCAGGGATGTGGAGAACGCAGTAAGGCTTGCACTTGACATATTTCTGTATCTACTTTTGAAGGACACCAAGTACCTCTCACAAAAATGCTGTACCAGGTGCTTTCCCCCTGCCCACATTTTTTTTTTCGACGGACAGAGACTTTTCAGCAGCTCTCCCAGCCCCACTGTTATTTGGCTCCTCCTGAAGCCAAGACAGCTTTTTATCAGAAACAGTGGCTAACAGGACATACACCCTGGGGTTTGGGGGAGGGAAGGTTCCCCCCCCCCAAAACCCATACACAGAGTTTCAGGATGTTAAGGCAGGAAGATGCACAGAGCACATCTTTTTGCACGACCGAGGTCCTGTCCCACCGCAGAGAGTTTCACTCCAACACAAGAGGGATGTGGCTGCCCCAGCCTCCAGCTTGCTCGAGGTTTCCAGAGCAATTGTGCCAGCAGGAGCCGCAGTCTCCCCTCGTGCAAGTGGACGCTTGACACCCAGAAGGTACCACATTTCCAAATAAAAAAGAAATCAAATTTCCAGGCAATGCACACTATTTCTGTGAAGCTCATTGTTATTATAGTTATAGGAAGTTGCCGAGAAGTAAGATCTCAGGAAGCTGAGAAGAGGAACCAGAGCTTTGTGGGACTAACAAGAATCAGAAGAGTTGTAATAAGATTGCTAAAAAAGAAAAAAAAAAAAAAGAATCCCTTAAGGGCAGGATTAAACCTTGCACTTCAGTTATAAAGACAATCCCTATGTTCAGGGGAGATAGGGAACTAATATGGAATTTCTCTCCAAAGCTGAATTTTAAGTTCCTTTGTTCTGCCAGAGCTGGATATATCTACCTTTCACTGGCACTTTCCCTTCTTGCTGCACAGTTTAAGTGATGGGTGAATGCCAGCCTCCATGCCCCCCATACAAGCAGTTAGCATTTTGCTGTGCATTGAGTGAGTAACAGGAAAATAGAACAGGACTCCCCAAGAAGCCAAGACTTCGCTAGCTCTGCCGAAGCTGGAAACTACAACCTCAGCCTGTGCTGTTCTGTGTCTGCCGAAAGCCTTTGAAGTAAATTCTTTGAAGTTCGCCAGAAGCGGCTCTGAACTGGAGAGAGCAACGAGCAGGGTGGCTGGGGGGCCGGCTGGGGGGCTTTGATTCCCACACAGTCGAGTACAAGTCAAGCTTGGATTCAGCAGATAAATGTGCATTTTTTTAAAAGTCACCGTTCCTTTTACAGGTAAAAGGAGACTTAAATCCTAACTTAGGTTCACAAGATGACCAGTGGGCCAAACTGCAAGTTTCAACAAGTGTAATGAGATATGGAAGCGTACACTCAGTTCGGTGTCTCCTGCTACTGCAAATATCTTGAAAAAACACATCTATGATAGGACTGGACTAGGCCCCAAAACCGTTCAATGTACATATTTCTGCAGAAATGATTGAAAATTCCCCCAAAACTCCCCACAGCATTTCCGCTACAGGGGCAAAAGGAGCACTTAATGCAGGTTTGATTTTCTCAGGGACGAGTGGGAGTCATTTAAAACTGGCCTTTTCTGGAATCTGTCTGCAAAGGACATCTCTGATCCTTATTTTCAGTATGTAACCTAGTATCACACAGCCTATAGTTTTAAGGGTTACAACTCTGGAGAGCAGAAATAGGAAGTCTGGCTTAAAGTAACAGCCTGCCTGAAAACAACCCTGATCCACTGGGCCCTCAGTATGCATTATCCCTCTGAGCAAGGGGCAAAGGAACATGATAAAAAAACAGCTGAAAATATTACACATTAGAAACATTTCATCCTCCTTATGATGGCTGAGAACCAAGGGAATGGAGGCAGTAACTGCAGTGCTGAACACACGCAGGCAGACAGTTTTTTCACAAACTGATGGGAATTAGTGAAGTTTCTGTTGCACTGAGTAAGGAATCGGGCACAGCAGGCAGCCAAGCTTTGGCCAACAGAATTACGAAAGTGTTAGACATGTTTTGATTCTTAAAAAAAAAAAAAAAAAAAAAAAAAAAGTTAAAATGAAACCAGCTACATGTAGAAGACTGCACCAGGAACAAAGTGCCTGAAATTTTGGGACACTGGGTTTAGTCATAGTCAAGTATTGCTTCTGTTTTTCCTTTCCCAAAAGCTGTATATTCTTTAATACAACTCATTTCTCTCATAATTTAGGGCTTATTGTGGAAGTGTTTTCCATTCAGTCCCTGACCAGCTGCACATAACAGGACAGATCAAGATTTTCTTTCACTGTTAAGGTTCTCTTGCTGTCTTTTATAACCATTACTCACAGGCCTTTTTACAAGCCAGTATTTTTAATAATTATGGGAAGGAAAAGGAACCTGTCAACACTATTTCCTCTTTATTTGCTCTCCTAATTTTGTGGCTTTCCGCAACAGTCTAAATCAAATAATTTTCTATTTTGAAATCTAAAAAAGTTTTTTTTTTTTTTCCCTTTAAAGTCTGCCATTTAGCACATTAAGCTTTAGAGTACACACACTATTCRAAACACAACATCAGAGCACACAAAGCAGCAAAGTCTTATACTGAAAGGAAAACATTTCCCTGTGATAAAAATGATGGCATATTTATAGTACAGCCCCAAGTGTAAAGTTCCTGTAAGGCTGCTACAAAGTGTGCAACAGGTTTCTACCTTATTGTGTCTTGGTGATTTGTACATTAAATTTGCAGAGTTTGCAAGACAAGTTGCCAGTGTCACTCTATTCAACCTCCCTCAATGTTTTTTTTGTTTTGTTTTGTTTTTTAATTAATTACTTAAGATCTGCAATTTGAAATCACTTAACAGTTCCACTGAGCTGCTTTTAGGAACCCTTCTTCTCATATACTTGCCTACAGAAGCATGACTTGCAAGAAATTACATGAAGAAATATTACAGTTATATTGCAGGAAGAAGAGATTACTCAAAATAAGCACAGCAGCATGTAAGTTAAGTAAAAATGTATTTAACTGGCCTGCTGACCATGGCCAGATACTGAAGCCATGGAGATCTTTATGCAAAGTAACTTCAGTTCACATCACATTAAAACCACCTAGTACTATTTTAACAGCTTTCAGTTTCAACAGTGTTTAACCAGATAAAGTATAGATCTTAGCACTAAGGTCTCTAAGACAGCCTCCAGACATAAGAATTCATTTTCCTTAAGGACACCGTAACACATGAATGAAAAGACTTTGAACTAGACCCTGAGCTAAGCCCTCTCAAGTCGCTTGCTCTGTGCTTGTGTATTTAGCATGTCATCAACACAATGAGCCAATAAATTGCTGCTCCTTCCTTCCATGCTTTGTTTTTAAAGGCTTCATTGTATTTTATTTCAGTTTATTTAAGCAAGATTTCTATCGCTGCTGGTACAAATCTTGTTATCTTTGCAAATATTAAAAAAGCTTCTGAAAATACATCTATGTGTATTAATTGCTCTGACCTTACAATTTAACAACTTAAAACTTGTTTGTTCACTCTAATCAGCAATGACAAATCAATAAGCCTTTAAACCTTGACAAGTTATGGAAATTAATGACATCAGGAGCAGCACTTTTTACGTTTTCAGTTTTTTCCTGACAGTCTCCAAGATTAGCGATAAAGCCAGGCAAAACATCAGTTGTAAAACTATTACTGAGCTTGCAGCGCTTTCCTGAACATGCAACCTTTGGGAAAACCTTCACACTGAAGAAAAAACTTCACATTAATGAAAAAGCTGAAGGCTAATCACTGCACATTGTGGGGACTTCCTGCAACCCCGCAGACACTGTATTTGAGGAATGGATCTGACTGTAGCTCCCAAACATTTTTTCGGATCAGCTGCTCAGGTTCTGATGCATACATGAGGGTCAGCAAGAATGCTTTGACAGACTTTCGCCTATTGCATATGCTTTCTGAATCACCCCAGACATTCAAAATAAAGACATGTGACTTATTTTCCCAACCAACTGCTTACAAGGATTATTGCTTTCATGGGTCACTAGACATGTTCCTGCCCTTTTTCACTGTTTCTGCTGCAAAATGGGGATGGTAGTTCAGCACTTCCAAAATAATTTTGAATTTAAGAAGAGCAATGACAGAGGAGGAAAAAAAAAAAAAAAAAAGGTGGTGGTGGTGGAACACCAGTAGTTTTAGCACAAGAATTCCCAAAATATGCTGAGGAATGCCAAGCCACGTCTTTCTTCCCAAAGCGCCATAAGGCAACGGCAAACAAGAGGAGAAGTTGAGTTTGTTAAGGAAAGAGCTGCAGCAGAGCTGGGAACTGTGTTTGCTGTTTGCTTCCCTGGTTTTGGGTAAACATCCAAATGCTTGTATGACTAACTGATCCTCATCATTAGATTTGTGTGTAAACTTCCCTATATCAAAACATTTCGTCTGCATATATTTAGAAGAGAGGTTTTTGCTGCCTTTTTTTTTTTTTAATTTTCTTTCATAAGCATAAAAGAAATGGGGCACAGATTACTTCTATTCTCCGATTACTTTTTTCCAGGTGGAAACTCGTAATTAAAGTATGGTCAACAATAGCTCAAATAGATGAAAAAAGGTAACCTACATCCAACTACATACAAAAAGGCTTGCTTATATTATGAACACCTGTATATAGTACTTCTCTGCATCAGCTCAGTCCTAATGCTTTAGCTGGGCACTTAAGAGCGGGAAGAGATGGCAAGCGGCAGTGGGAGAAAACAACTTCTGTTTAGCTTTGTTCTTCCCACTCCAACCTGTGACTATTATTTTGGTCCTTTTTAAAGGACAAAGTCTGCATTTTGAGGTCTGCTCTGCGTGAATGGACCAAGCACCTCTCTCTGTAGGAGACTACGGACAAGGGGCAAGCTTGCCTTCCATTCCTGTTTACACATAACACTCCTACAACCGCTGTCATCGCAGACAGCCTGGTGCTCCGTCAGCCAGGTCCAAATTCCTGCCTTCCCACATGGTGCCCCTTGCAAACCTCTGCTCTGCTCCCTTGCCACTGTTTCAGGTGCAGGATGTGGGCAAGCTGAGAAGTGCCAAGTTTCACTGTGGAAGTTTGAAACGTTACTGAGCCCAGCTACCAAGCCAGCCCCTGCCAGGCAAGGCAGATAATATCTTAAATTACCAGGGCAAATTCTGTCAAAGGGCCTTTCAGATCCTTAGGAGAATCCCTTCTGCCTGGCCCCTGTGACCAATGTAGCCCAACCACCAGCCCCAGCTCAGGAGCCACCTGCAACAACAGCCTGGGAGAGGAAACTACACCATGAAAAGAGCCTCAGGTTCACCTCACCTAATATCCCTCCCTAACCATCTCCCACCAAACCAAGACCCAAAAGCCAAGATGGGTTTTTCCTACCACTTTTGTTCAAAAAGTTACTAGCATCATGTTGCAAATGGATGCTGTTCCCACAAAGAAAAATTCAAGGGTACAAAAATCACATTGAATAAAGTTTACAATATTTCTATCCATTTTCACAGAGCCCTTGTTCATAGGTACAGATAAACACAAAAGAAAGGTGGAGTGGACCCATATGGACATAACATTTACAAGTGAAAACATCTGGCAACAGGAGCTTAAGACTGTCAGAGCTAGAGAGAGGACTTCAGCCTGCTTCATAGCTTTTACTAATAACTGGTAAAAACTAATAGGCTTTAAACTTGGTCTCCTAACTAGAAATAACTCCTTGCCAGCGGGACTACAAGAAAAGTCTAAAAATCATCTTTTTTGTTAAAATTTGTAATAAATGTCTCGGACAACACGAATATTAAGCCTTAAAAGAAACAAAATGTGTTTGAGGAAACAGATAAGAGCCTTTGCATAAAATAAACAATAAAGAAACAAAAATTAATTCCCTAATGTAAACTGGAGGAGGAAGAAAAAAGATTTTGCCAGTAGATTCCCATGTTCTGACCTCTGCGTGAACTCTAAGTAACCAGTCTGCGATTTCTAACAGCCACAAGAATGGAAAGTGCATAGGAAGATACTGAAGGATCCCACTCCTTCCAACTTTTGCTAAGCAGTCAAGGCACAAGTCAACTGAAAAAAAATGTACACTGCACAAAGTTGCAACACTTTGTTGCAAATCACCAAAATACTTCACTGCAAGTATTATAGGTAGAGCAATGCAAGTCACAGACCTTTACGTGCCTTAGAGCTCATGGCCTGATTCCTTCTGCAAAGGTTTCTGCACAAAATCTATGCCTTGGGGTTTATCTAAATTATCAGTTCAAGGAAAAAACAGTTTGATTTAAAAGTGGCAAGTACTGGAGAATCTATCACATCCCCATGTTAATGATTCCACAGCTTAATTAGTTTTAGCATAATCACCTGTATCCACCCCAAAAGAAAATGTGTTGAGAGACAAATACTCAAACTATTTTAGTGTACTTGAATGTGTGGATTTTTTCCAGCTCATGCTGAAATAAATAACAAAGCCCATCTGCACCCACTGAATGTATCAGAAAAATTACACAAGATCTTTGGCAAAGTAGGTGTTTTGCCCTTACATAGTGTTAACAAGCAATAACTCAAGTTAGTGGAGACAAGCTGGTGTTAAAAGTGGCATAAATATTGGCATAAGGTAAAAGTTAAGACTACAACGTCTATATTACACTACATATTTTTATTAAAAGAGGGTTATTTCTAAACAATCAAGAAATTAACCTTCACCACTAATCTCAGGTTCAACAAGGCACAAACATATACTAATACTTGCTTTCTCAGTATCACATGGCTAGTAGCAGGCAACTCTCCAGAAAAAGCTGCCAAGTTCATTTTGTTTTGACTGATAGGAAATACTTGCTTCTGCTACAGAGGTGTGCAACATTGCCACCACGTTATTTCTATTTTTCTCCAAAAACCAGGTGCAGAAATGATTTTAAAAAGGAAAACTGATTTTTATGCTTGAAAGAGTTTCTAGTCTTTGCAGCTGTAAAGAAAAATTTGAAGTCTGAAACAAACTCATTGATCATCAGCATATTGTCATTACCATCATGCTGGGCTTTGATTTGCTCTATTAAAATGGTTCAGGCATTTAGCTCTGAAATTGGCATTTGATTCTAGGTTTATGGAGATGGATGATATGACACTGCATAAGAAACTAAAATATTATCAATATAACTTTTACTACTACTATTACAGAATGTAGCTGACCCTACCCAACTTTGGTTGTTGCTGAAAGGGGCAAGCCATGCCTCCTCTCCTCAGGCTGCCCTTACTGAGGCATGGTCACTTACCTGACTGCACAGTGAATTTGTTTAAGGAGCTAATTTGGCAGAGAACTTCTCTGCCAGAATAATGGGAATAGCTTTCTGCTAGTTTAGCTATCTCAACCAGCCCAACATGGGTTCGGACACGGGCCAGCAGAGTGAAAGGGAGCAGCTCACGTCACTGGATGACAGCAGGGAAGTAGATGGCCATTAGATTGGCTCAGCTGTTTCGTAAAGCCTCACCCTCTTACAAACATCAAGGAAAAGATCTAGAGCTTATCCGTCTCAATGGCAACTGAGGCAGGAAAATGTTCACCTTCCACCAGCAACAGACATTTCACAGAGGTGACAAATATTTCAATGAGGTAAAGGAAGTAAACAGAATAATTTGCCTATCTTTCTGTCTGGTGAAAGCTCTACCGCTTGCCTACAAAATGAAGGCATGTTCTTTACTGACCAGGAATCTCAAAAGCATCACTTCTACAATCCACTCGTTCCCTACCTCCCTGCCTTACTTATCTTTCTTTTGCCTATGTGACCCAGTTGAAGGCCGCGAGAGGGACAAGTGACTGCTTTAAAAGTCACACAGATCAAGGTCCTTTTGCCATAACAGTGTACATTTCTGGGCATGAGCACATGCTTTTAGAAAGACTGTTTTCAAAAGCCCTCACTATTCCAGGTACACTAGTTTATTGTCATCATTACTGAGATAGATGCACAAGGCACTTGTGGAGGGGTTATTCTCACAGAGCAGGAACAAATCATCTTTCAGCCAGCACCAACAGTGAAATGAATGAACCAGTTGGGAACCACATGATGCAAAATATTTCATTAGATAACCTGCACTACTCCTTAGTAGAGCTTAGTACAGTTTTTATTCACGACAGAAAAGGTACCATGTGTTCTTCAAGTAATTGCTATAAATACCGCACAAATTAACTGCTATGAAATACTTGTTTTTAAATAAACTGTCCTCCTTCCTCTGCACAATAATATTAGCAGAGAAGACAAATACAGCAGCTTGAAATAGCAGAACTTGAAGAAAGCAGGAGGAAATTTAGCACCCTGTATTTTGCCTCTTCATGCAAAATGCATATATCTGCACTTCAGTAACACCTAGAAACAGCAACCGGGGCACCATTCTGCTGAGAACTGTGCTCACATCTGGCAAAAACAGCTCCTGCCCATTGTCCTTCCAACCTAACTACAGTAATACAGTAGGGTCTTTCAGGTAGTTGGCATTTGCAAAGGATTTCCCCATTTCCCCCAGAGGAAAACATTAATTCTATTTCCCACGACACATTTTTGAAAGATGAATCTACAGCATTCGCCAGACATAAATACTTCACAGTCCAGCAAAGGCTCAGCAAGGAATTCACCTTTTGTGGCACACATGGAAGGTCCAAAACGTAGGAATGACAAAGTGACATAATTTACCCTTCCCTGTTTTAGAAGTCATTTCCAAACTGCTGCTTCTTTGGTCAGGAGAGTCAAGAAAGTTGCTAAGATTCAATGGACCAAGCTTAAGAATTAAAGAAAACCCAGATTTGCAAAAAGAGAAAATTAAGTCATATGCAGAAATGCAAAGCTAGCAGCACCAAAAAAATCTCCTTTCCTTCGGAACAGAAAGGGAACAGGCAAGTGAGATGTCAGAAGAGCTAAGTGGTCATGGGCTGCAATTCCTCTTCCCATCATCAACAGCCAAAAGACGTAAGGGTTCACTTCACTAGACAACCAGACCTTCAGTCTTCCATTAGAAAGGGAGGAAATTTCACTTGGGGTAGGTGGTGATGCTGAAAATAAAATATAAATTCTAAGAGGAAGGACACAATAAATTACTAAAACCCTTCTGAGACAAATGAGGGAGTCAGAAAGAGAGGGCGGGAGAAATAATGACCCTGGAGCTCTTCACGGCTTTGTGAGCCATTTCATGAAATGGTAATTGAACTGTACACAACCAGTCAAAAATGCATAACGTGCTTTCTTAAGTGAGATACTGAGACTATTTTCCCTATCATTTTAATAAAGTGAATGAAAAAATACAAAGAAGTCATACAAGAAAAAGAGAAGCTGCATAAAAATCATGATGTTCAAAACGAATGCAATGGCAGAACCAGTATTAAGTGTGCTTCTTGCATATAATAGAACCTTATTATGTATAATCACAGAATATATTCAAGCAACGCAAAATGCCACATAAGCATTTAAAGATTAGACAGAAAGCTCAGTGCAAAACAATACACTACCTTGTACACTGAGCCCTTCTGATGAGTAGTAGAAGAAAAGCAGAATTTCTGTTGCTGTGCATGCCAAACAAATCATACTACTGTAATCTTTTTTCCAGCATATCCTTAAGTTCTCTCTATTGATAGAGGGAAAATACAAGTTAACCCTCCATTCACTGAACTCAGCGTAAACAGAATTTTAGCTTAAAAGTTGCATTCCTAATTAGATTTTTTTTTTCTCATTTTAATCAGTTAAGAATATTTTCAGGTACTGTGTTTATTCCTGATAACCTACAAAGACTTTTGGGTTTACAGACATATCTTACTGTTTCCTACAGTACTTTTTCCTTCCCTGTTTTGTGCCTGACACATGCAACATGACTGAATACACAGAGCAAACGTGACACTGACTTGGCCAAGGTGCTGCCAAAAGCTCCAGGAGAAGGACATATGTGTTTTGGGGTTGTTTTTGGTTTTTAAAGAACTTCCAGTAATCATCATGTTAGGGGTCACAGCAGTAGAAAAGCAGCATTAAAAAAAATAAAATAGACGAGCTGCTGCTTTATGACTTCATAATGTCTGCTGGATTAGGTGCTAGAGGAATTTAGGCCAAGTTACTGCTTAAACCTTCCCCAAAATAACTCCCAACAAACTACACCAAGTGGCAATTTTTAACCCCCAGAAGCTGTAAGTGTTCTGAGATGGATCCAAAACTTCTGTGAAAACATAAAGACAAGAGTTACAACAGCCACTGATACCTTCGTTTCTTTGTCTATATACACACTTGCATTAAACTAACCTCTCAAGACCGGGGTGGAAAACTGAATTGAAAAAGTGAAATAGAGAGGAACTTCTGAGTGTATATTCATACATCCAAAAGGAAGGAAAGTTTACTAAACATTCATAAGCAACACTGAAATACTGAAAGCTAGAGCACATACCCCAAGCTGAATGACACAGTAAGAGCAGAGTATGCCTTACTCTGCAGTTTAGGTTTTTCTTCATAAAGATTTGTAAGGAAAACATGTATCTTAAATAATAAGATTTCCTTAATATTTAAGGAAAACTAAGGAACAGATTTAGCCAGCTCTACAATTGCAGAGCCTAGTGCACACATGCAGCTCTGGTGAAATGAAGGACAAGGAGAGGTAAGAGCCACTAACCCCACCGTTAGCACTGGTGAGGGGACGGGAAAGGACAGGGCAGTGCCTAAGTTCACATCACAGAATTGTGATTTCAGCCGAGTGGCTTCTCGCTGTCATTTACATCAGGGTTTCTGCCATGAGGTCAGCTGGGCTGTCCTTGGAAGTAAGTGTAAGGTGACACATGGAGAGGTTGCAGAATTAGAACAATGAAGCACACAAAAGAAAGCCTCCAAATTCAGAATAATCTTACTTCTGTATGTTTGGTATGCTAGAGCTTCTCCGTGGCTCACGCAGTGTGTACTCATTGCAATCCCTGGTTATTAATTCATATTAGAGTACTACACGACAGATGCTACTTTCAAGGACTAAGGGGGGCACAGTTGGTTATTTGGTGGGAAATGCTGGGGGCTGTTGAGAACTTCTTTTGTTTAATGAGTAATAGTTCCTCCCCATCCCCTCCACAACTGAAAAGTCAAGGAAGAAAAGCAAACACTGAGTAAGGTTACTGTTTTCCAATTCACCTGTGCTTCTCCTGGTTACTCATTAACTTTCACACACATTAACCAAACAACAAAAGAGAGACAGAAACTGGGTTGTTTCCCCTTCCCCACCAAGAAGCAAATGAAGCAAATGATAGGTTTAGAAGAACCAACATTGCTCGGGAGAGATGCATCCTTCCATGGACAACAGCAGTATAGCCCAACCCCAGCTGAAAACTCAATGATGGATCCTTACTATTACCATGGGGCCACAGAGACAGCAAACACATACTCCCTGAGCCAAAGTTTTATCTGAAAATTCCCATTCTATAAGGTAGCCAGATACAACACATCAAGTGATGCCCAGAAAAAATAAAACCTAAAAAAAAAAAAAAAATCAAGTATCGCTGACCATCCATTCTAACAACTTCAGTTCCTGCCATGTCTGCTTGAGAAGCTGGATTACAAAAAAACCCCAACTCAAACAAAAAACTCCCCACACACCACAGAACACCAGTTAGCTGTAATTTCAAGCACCTGCTCTATGAAAGTATTCTTGTCTGTTTGTAATGCAACCCACTACATCCAAAGCAAGACCTCAAAAGCAGGTTTGAGGGAGACTATGTCAATGCACAGACTTTGACATTAGATCGATTTTGACTTCAGCAGCTCTCAGGATTTAGATTTTGCCCTAGGCAGTATGTGAGGCTCTAGTGACAGCTCAGGGGAGACTCCATGAGCAGTCCCACAGGTAATAAGCCAGCTAATGGAGGAGAGGAACAGTACTGTGATGAACTCCTGACATTAGGGAGCAAAGGAGTAGGTGTTCCTCCTCCACGAGGCCACCAAGCTGGTACAGGGTCAGCACCCACCTGAGAAAGATGCCAGCATTGCCACCATCCAACAACTCCAGCATCCCTACAACTGCAATCAAGCGAAATCACAGCAGGTGCTAGAGGATTTCTCCCCATAAAAGGCCTTTCTTTCTATTGGCAAAGAAAGATGAACAAAACCAAGACCACGAAGCACAAACCCCGCTGTTGTGACCCCTAAAATGATGCACAGTCTACAAAAGACAAACTAAAATGGACAGAGCAATGGACCTTTCACTCCCCTTAATTCAATTCTCTCCTTTAAGTCAGTGCACTGTTATTACCCTAGCAATGAGACTTCAACACTGAAGTTTTTCAGCTTGATGGTAAAATCATGCAGTGTCCATCCATCTCCAATAATAGCAATATTGAGACAATGAACTCTATTGAGGCGTCTAATAAGGCAGATAGTCATTTGCATAGTACATTTTCTGTGACTCTCTGTAATACAACATCTCAAAGACTCAATTCAGACTATTCTCCTTTCCCACAGACGTTTTAAAAAAAGGATTCTTTTACTAGAAAAAGAAACAATGACCCCTCCCATAATAGGAGAAAGCAAAAGATAGGATTTTCCTGCCTATGATGGGTGCACACTTTTGTCTGTGTATTTTTATTTGGTTGGGCTTGCTTTAAAAAACAAACAAACAAACAAACAAACAAAACAAAAAACCAAAAAACCTCTGTGCTTTTCATCTCCATTGTGGATTGAATGCTCAGAAGTGTATTTCTGATTTTGTTCTAACAGGCTTCTGAGCAGGAAGCACTTTGGGATCCCCACCCATGAGCACAGGCAAATTTCATCTTTAATTACCGTGCCGCAGTCTTTTCCTTCATCTCTCCACATACTCCTCTCCTACGTGACTCACTGAATTATTATTTGCTGGACATACTGGGATATACCATGGTTCCGTAGATACACTAGCTTGCTTATGAGTCCTGAGTTTTAGGATGAGCTCTGCAATGTAGTACTTGGGTAAACTTGACAAATCATTTCCTCTCCAACAGACTGTAACGGCCTTGAAGACAATGTACACTCATATAGTGTACGTTGTGCCTCAAAGTTCAGCTCAAATAACATCTTCAAGTACTGCCATATAGAAGCAGTAATGATTACGTCCTTCCTCTTCATAATCCTTCTGCTTTCTCCTCTTTCAGTAAATAATCCTGGACTTTGTCAGTGTTTTATTTAGCACAAAGAAGCACATATATTATTCCTGGAGGTAACTAAGCTACCTCTACCTATATAGGAAGGACACACACTCAAAATACCACTTCAGTATACTAAAACAGCTCCTGTCTGCTCTGCGCTCTGTCCCTCAGCGTAGTCACAGGCAAGCTCCAGGAGGTTTTGCTAAATCCTCCATCACATTTCCTCCGCCAGAGCCCACAAAAGGAACAGCGGGAAGGAACACATACCCGTAACTCATCACCCCAACTCTCAGCCTGGGATACAAACATTAATCCACCTTCAGCTGTGACCACAAGCTCTCTGCAGCCACCCCTGGCCAGGGTGCAGAGGACACAGCCACTGAGCTACCAGGAAGCCCTTGGACGCTCCCCTGCCACCTCCTACAAAACCAGCAGTGACACACACTCTTCAGATGGGTCAGGCATGAGAGTCTCCCTGCAGAAGAATGAGCTGTAGCACTGCTCCCGACTTGGGCAACTCAGTGTCGGGCCCCTGTGAAAACAAAACTAGATGGCATTTTGGCAAGTCAGAGAAGGTCAGCGGAAAGGGAGAAAAAGCTGCTGCACAACAGCCCCAGTGAGGAACAGCGTTGCACTCTTTGTCCGAATTTCTGATTTTATCAGATTATGCCACAGTGTTAACATTGTTTATGGCCCTATTTTGTGTCTGTGAATCACCCACTCCCAGAGACTCTTCCTCCACCCCAGTTTATAAATAGCACCACATACAGAATGGAGTTTGTAAGGCAAAGGAGACTTGCCGAAACAAAATAATGTATATCGAGCTGACAAAAATCTTTCAAAAGCCTTTCTCATTTATTTATAGTGCTGGCTAGACAGGCAGATTCCCACATTTTGTAAACCGTGTAGGTCACTATCTCCATTGCTCATTCACAAACAATTCTGCTAATAAAAAAAAAATCCCTCCGGTTACAACTGAACTTATTCCCCAGCACACTGCTTCTTGGCACATGCCTTTTGAAAAGAAAGATTTTAAAATAAGCAATATTATGTATTTTTCCTATTTGAAGGCAACATATGCCTAGACCATGATAAGATAATACGACATTATTTATATATCTGGAGACATTCAGACTTTGCAACCAACCTCTTGGAGCTCTATCAGTACCAGATAAGTAATTTTCTACCGTGTCATAGCAGACTGTGACATTTCCACAGATTGTATTTTCATAGGAAAATACATTCTCGTTTGTAAGCGTAAAACACATCAAGGGTTTTTTAATTCCTTCTTTTCTCCAGGAACCATTTGCTTGCAGTGGGAAATTCACAGCACTATCATCCAGATAACAAAGCAGAGAAAGAGATATGCGACCAAAAGCTTCAGGGAACAGTTTCCTGGAGCCCAAACACACATGACACCTTGTTGAGCCAACACATAACCAGCCGTAACCCCTGGGATCCAAACAAGCAAAGCCTGGGTATTAGAGAAACCCAAATTCCCCATCAGATGGGCTGGATGGAAAGTGAGCTACCAGGCTCCACTTTGGCAAGGAAAACCTTCAGTGCTGGTGCTCAACCCCAGGCAACTCATCCCCATCTTTCCATCCCCACACTCGGACGTATTTGCAACGCATCAACTTGACACCAGAGAAGGATCTGGACCGGATACACGCCAGCCTAGCAAGGGACTGCTGAGCTCATAAACGCCCACGTCAAACCCACACTTGCAAATATACACCATTACAATGCCCCCACCAGTCACCCAGCCCTGTTTACCAGGCAGTCACATCAACACTAGTGATGCTGGGGCTGGAAGAAGCCCTTGATTTTTCTACCAGTCGCAGAGATGCGGGTACACAAAATGCCTGTGAAAAGACATCCTGCCCAGATCGATTTAACAGAAACAGAAGAACCACTGAAATAACACTGGCATGTTCTATTGATAAAATTCCTTGTAAGTGCCTAAGGTGAAAGCATTCCAGTACTTCTCCATTTGATTCACCAATTTTTTTCCCTGCATTTAATCACATTTTTTTGTCAAGCTAATGGTTCCTTAATCAGTCGTAGAAGTTAAAACCTGCTATAACAAGGCTCCTCTTTAAACACAAAGGACGAATAAAACAATGCACTCAAATGCATATTTCAGGAATAGTTAAATGTATTAATATTGTGGCTCTTTTTTGTTAGTTTGTAGACTCAACAAAAATCAGCTGTTTATAATCTTAATAAAAAAGGAAAATACCAGTGCCTGGAAAATATCACCGTAAGTCTGGACATCATTTAAGCCAAGTACACGTCTTTTTTTTTTTTTAATTCTCCTACTGCTTATCTCAACACACAGTTCCTTTTCCTTTAGCCTCTTTCAAACAATACTTGATACTAAACAAATAAAACTAAATACCAAAATAAATTATTTCTCACTAAAGGCTCATTTCTTCTCTCCTGTTCTACATTCACAAACATATACACATCACATAGTCACATAGATATATACACACACACTTACATACTTGAACTGGCTAATGCTACTAAAAGTATCGTATGATCTTACAGTTACACAAAAGCTGACTAGTATTAAACATGACTTTCTGGCAGAAAGAGAAAACAAGAGTAGAGTCTTCTTGCAATTAGATAGCAGCACTGAAATTCAGAAAGTCCGAGCTGTGTGTCATCAGTTCACTGCGTTACTTCAGACTCTCATGCCTTGTTCTCCACATTCATGAACAGAAGCTTTCCTGGGGGTGTCAATACATTGATCTTCATTATCACTCTGAAATACTGACCAAAGGACTTACAGAAGTAATATTTAACCTACCATAATCTCTTTCCATTTAAAGAATGTCTTTGTAATCACAATCTTTGGCAACATGCCTGATCAACACAGAGGGAACTATTAGATCATAAAATAGGACCATGACATGATAACAACGATGGGGATCTCCCACGTAAGTTCTCATGCACACAAAGGGGAAACAACTCGGAATCAGGGAGGAAAAAGAAATTTAATTAGAGATGACTGAAAAGCGAGGCATATGGTTCACAGGAATTTTTGCTTCCAGTTAAAACACCCTCCTCCTCCTAGGCAAACTAAATAAATACAAATTAAAACAAAACTATTCTGTGACATGTATATGCAAAAACGAAGACAAGCATGACAGAAAATTTGGGTGGAAGCTGCGCCATATACCATGTGCAATTACAATCCAAGTTCTGCACCAAACACTATTTTGTCACTATACTACACAGGCATTTATTCCTCCCCATCATCACTGCATGTAACTATCCATTTCCCCCACATTACTAAAACCCATTCCACCCACATACCTAAAATTTGACTTGAGGTGTGGGCAGAAAAGGAAAGGGGGAGAGAGAAAGGTGTAAAGAACAGGACTGAATTTTAGAGATAGACTTTTTAAAAGAGAAATCATACTCTAAAGTTTCATATTGATAAAAATGCTAAAATATGAAAACAGACATGTTTCTAAAATAATATATAACAGGGAACAGGGTAAAAGATGGGGTCATTAGGGAAGGATTTGCAATCAAAAAGACTGACAAATTGTAATTATGAAAATACAGAGAAGACTCAAGAAAACTGGATACATTTGATTTAGAAATGAGTAAATCGCTATGCCAAAGACCGTCCACGCTTGCATTAAGAAAACTCAAAGATTTTACAGAAGGGGTGGAGCTTTCACCTACTTTAAGTTATAACAGGATTATTTGGCCCAGAGAAAGGAGAATTTAGGGAGGAAAGGTTGCGACACTGGGCTGTGGCACAGCTCTGCCGGGGCAGCCCCTCTCAGGTGCACTCGGAGATTTCACCAAAGCATTGCCACAGTGACTGCTATAACTGAGGACGCTCATGCACACTGTGCATCCAAAACCACAGAGCTCGGCTGGGGATGAACTCCTGCAGTAAGACGAGAGGGAGAAGTAGGAATAGCAGTTTTCTATGGAAGGGAGGAAGGCACCAATGCCCTGAAAATCAAGGCCAACTAGTTAAATGAGAAGTCTGAATGGTAATACCACAGGGTGTAATGTGACATTGCCCAGAATTTCCTAACAGAAGACCCCTTTTCATTTGCTCATTACTTACCCCAAGTCCTTCAGTTTGGAGGGAAATTTTTAAGACTATGTGCCAGCATCTGGCTAAATATATCTACTTAATTATGAAATGTTGGAGCCAAAACACTTTAAAACATTGAGAAAATGAGAATGAGGGGAAACATGTTGCTATGCCATTACTGAACACCCCAGTGACCTTCTTTCCTTCTTATGGTCTGCAAGAAATGGACTTCCCCTGACCCCTTCAGTCCGCCCTTCACTAACATAGCCTTTGCCATCGCTGGGAAAAACTTACATACATCAGAAACACTTGGGATATCAAAATAAGAAGTCCTAACTGACTGGTGCCTACTGGAGCCTTTGCAGAACTGGAGCAGAGGGGAATAAATGCAGCATAAAGCTACTTCGAGAACAACTAAGCTAAATCAAGCACTGAAAGATGCTCTGTAAGCAACCGTAACCATCCTATACATGGAAGGAGAAGACGACTGGGAAAGAGGAAGGATGGGGAAAAATGAGGTGAAATAACCAGACGACACATGTAAGGAAGGTGCATGGGAAGGCAGGGAAAGGGGAGCAGGGAACTGAACAGGATAGCACAGCAGGAGGTGAAGGCTCTACCAGCCAGGGGTGCATTACCATGGCACCTGAGTACAGCAGGCCCTGCAATGAATGGTACCCAGGCTCAGCCCAGGGGTAGGATCACCAGCCATGTCTGTAGTGATGAGGTAGGTCCAAGGTCAAGCCAGAAAGCTGACCCTATGGGACAGGATCCTGGTCAGCAGGGCACCCAGTGGGTCACCTTACCAGGCACCTGCTCAGCTGCAATGCCCCCACAACCCAGTTGGGCAGGCTCTCACCTCAGCTTGAAAGTTGCTCCAAAATCAAAGCGGGGGGAACACACTTCCTGGCAAGGCTGTATAGGGGGAGCTGCACAGGGACGTCCTCCATCTTCATCGCAAAACGCATCCGGGCAAGCTGAAGTTTCTCCAACAGCTCCCTCTGATGAGGAGGCTAGCACTGAGCAAAGGCAGCTAAACATGGTGAGGGAGAGAAGAGTGTGCGCCCTGGGCCCTGCCTCTATCCTTCGGAAAGGGGCAGATTAAAGTCAAACGGGCAGCTTTAATTCCAACACTTCCTAGCTTTTCAGAGATGGATTTTGCAGCCATAGAAATGTTCCCTAAATACAGACTGTGTGCTTGCACATGTGCATGCTTAAAATAACACACATTCAGGCATTTCAGAACAGAGACTACCTTCCTATGCATTTTCACAACAAGCAAGGTAACCCCACTCTTAGCGAGGGAGCTTTGAGCAACACCCTGAAGTATATATATAAGCAAACAGTAATACCTATCACATCCTCCCCTCAATAGCAGTAACCGTAGAGACTGAAGACTTTGCTACTGTGTAGTGCAGCAGATGAATCAGACAGGCTCACTCCTCCTTAAGCTCTCAGATGATCATGGTTTTGACCATCAGCAGACACCGATTATCATCACCTCATTGTAAGCAGCATACAGCTGGTAACCTCATGTAGCAGGAGCCTGCAAATTCAACACTAGCTGTCTAGAAATGCCTTCTATCACTTTTAGGCAGTATCCAAATTACAGGGGATAGTGTCATATTATCACAGCTGTCAAGTGTGCAAAGGTCTGTGGGTGGGGGGCTGAATTTTACCTTTCTCTCATTTCAGGAAGGGATGTCTCATCCCAACAGGATCTAATTAAAAAGAAGGAGGTGGACTGATCAGTTTTATTTCAGAGATGAATATGGTTCAGGTCTATGTAATGAAACAGCACATACTTGGGCACTGCTTCAACAGTTGATATACGCTGTTAACTTACGTAGGCTACAGCAGTCTTGCTCCTCATGTACACTCTGTGTTGACTCATCATCCTCCCCCAACAACCTACTTCCTTTTCTTTAGAAACTTGTCTTTGCTTTTGGTTTCATAGAGATGGACATGATGAAAGAGTGCTTATGCCCCAAACTCAGTTAGCCTCTCGTACGCTTGCTTTTCCATGTCCTCCTCAGCTGTACCCACACACGGTTCTCGTTTAGCTCCCTTCATTGCATTAAAGCAGGGACAGGAACATCTCAAATTAGAGTCCTCCAAACACCACCCAATACATACAAACCACAGACTGCCCACAAGACCAGTCACTGCATTATGGGTCATCCAGAAACAAACCGTGGGTTTTCTTCCTCAGCAAAAAGAAGCATTTGCTGTGCAATCAAAGGCAACAATTGGGTTTGTTTCAGTTATGTACAATACACACAGTTTGGAGCTTGAACAGCCTGATGGTAGCTATTTACAAAGCAGACATTTTACCAGCATACTGATCTTTGCACCATTTCAATATAACGGGTGTTACCTGTAGCCCTGACTTCTCAACAGGATCTGCACAGCCATGTACCATCCCTTCATAGGGTTGGAGGTACAGTTTGCTCCCCAGCATCCCGATCCCTCTCTCTGCTCCCACTTGCTCCAAGTAGCTGTTTCACAACTCAGACTTGCTCCATGACGTGCCAAGCATCCAGGATGAAATTCGCTGTCCCGCTAGATTTGTACTGCCTCAATCACACTCCTACCCCCTTTTCCTGAGCACTCGAGTGGTTTACCACAGGCTGCCCTGTGTCTAGAGGTGAATGTCTAACTCACAGCACAAGAAACCCYTCCCCATCTGTGCCTGATGTAAGGAACACCTTTCCTATCTACAAACCTGCCAAGAATTAACCAATTCACTTAGAGAAGAAAGGGATGAGACCTCACAACCCAGCTTTTGTCTGATTTAGAACCCATTCATGACCAAAAAGGAATACTGTATTCACAGAATACAGGAAGTTGTGCGAGGGAAGCTTTTTTCCCCTCCAGCTCTCATTTTTGACACAGTTTGTAAGCAGAAGTGAATCCTGGTGGAGACAGATGTGGTGGGGTACTATGTTGACTTCCTACATGCACCTGGCGACTGAGAAAGATTTCTTTTTTGAAGTCATTGCCAGAGGTCCTAACCCCATCAAGATTCCTTGGTACTAGCCATATACAAAGGCACAACATCCCATTGCATTTACAACCTCCAGGTCACAAAACACAATCAGTGCAACAAGGGGGATGACAGTGTGAAGAGAAGGTGTGAGGGGCTGCAGGTGAGCAGCTCCTGTGTCCTCATACAAATCTTGACAGCACAACCTACTGCAAGTCCTAAAACTTCTAAGTCATTAACTTAATCTTCAAAACTCTAGCAGGATTTCAGAAGTCCTACAGACTCCCTGGAAGATGGAGCAGCAAACGTCTGACTTCAGGAGAGCAAAAAGTAAGAGGCCTTTGCTCAAAAGGGAAACTGAAATTTGGCAGTATCTTATCTCCTATCTTTTCCACACATTTCTACAGGAGTAGAAAAAACGTTCAGCTGACCAGTTTTCACTGCAAATCTCAGATTAACATAACTGGAATGAATTTTGATGCAAACTGAAGACAGTAGTGACAAATACCGCATGTAGCAATGACTCTGAATAAACGTCTGCACATGAGATATCTGTTTTCTTTTTCACATCCCCTTTTTTTCTAAAAAAAATTAATTCAGAAGAGAGCAGAGGCAACTAGGGTAGCCAATTTGCAGGAACAGGAGTGCAGGGGACTCACATCATCTGCAGCAACTGGTCTTTGGCAGAGTTGGGCATTGTAACTTACTATTCTTCTTACCTTGAAGAGGAGCTGGAAAATAAATAAAAAGTAGCAACTGAGTCAGTTGTCATGAATAGCCTTAAACTTAGGCATAGGAAGAATCACTGCACACACTGCCTACAAGCCAAACCATAAATGCACTGCACGGAATTTTGCACGTAAGCATAACCTATGGGGCACAGTGAAGGTTATCAGAAATGACCTTCTGTCTGGTAACAGCACAGCAAGCAGGCAATGGATTTGCTAGGATGGAGTAGGGGCTGCTCTGTGAATCACCCAGAACTGCTGCTGGAGAAACAGCAGTCCCTTCCTGCAAGTCAAAAAGTAAAACAGTGCAAGTGAATGAAAAGGAGAAATTTTTTTTTTTGTAGGCTGCTCAAACTTTCAGAAATTCAGATGAGAACTATTTTATTTGCACCTCTTAGATGAAGTCCTAACCATTTTCACCATAAAGAGAACTAGGCTCCGTTACCAGGAGATCGCTGGGGTGGAGAAGAGGGAAAAGTACACTCTGCAGTAAATAATTAGTAGCTCTGGCCTTCTGCTCACTCCTCCTGCAGCGTTATGCTTCGCACACTGAACCAGGAAATAGTTGAACATTTAAAAGTATGAAGACTGAGTCAGAAGACAATAGTTAAATACCAGTTAAACCACATACTGTAGGTCTGTCTTGTAGTACTGGGAAATGAGTACTGCTTAAGGCTGTTCCAGAAATTGCATCCACCTGCAAATATTTGCTGCTGGCTAGAGCTCAGCACATATACTCTCACTAGCACTGTCAGTACTTTGCAAAATATCGCAGACAAGAAAGAAAAAGAAAGTTAGCTTAATACAGAGTACAATAAACTAATTATATGCTTTAATCATCAAAAGCATATAACGCCTGGTTGGGGTTTGGTGGGTTTTTTTGGCGGGTTTTTTTTGTTTTGTTTTTTTAAAGCAGGTTATATGATTATAAAGTTAGTTAAGGATACAGCTGCTTTTTTCAAGCATTTTAAGCTTTCAATTTCATGAATATAGAGAGCTAATTATTAGCTTCTTTAATGTGGATCTTTATGACGAGTGTATAGCAGAGATCAGAAATTACAATGTCACAGAGGAATCGGGCACACACTCACAATAAAAGCACAGAAGCAATTACACTTTCATTACATAGTCTCAAATCCACATAAAAAAATACATTGTGTTAAGGCATTTATATTTTAGATCAACTACCTTTCAGCAATAATGAAAAATCATTACAGCTGGAGAAAGACAACAAGAAGATAAAAATGCACTGACATGGTGCTGGAGGACATTGGCCATTAAAGTCTTATCTTATGAAGAAACAGCTAAACACTTTACAACAATATTTCATCTGTAACTGTTAAGCTGGAAAAGATGCCTGTTTCCAAATGGATTCAACACATAAAAGAGATTTTTTTTTCTTTTATTTGCTTCTGTTAATGGGCTAGCTTTTTTATTTGTAACTATCTCCTAGAAATTTTAACATCTCCAAAGGCAAGTCCTTGATAAGTTACAGCCAAAGAAAAGTCTTCTTTCCTTTAACAGGGACAAAGGAGAGTATTGTTGAGATTTACTATATACATACAATTACCTGCATTGTTATGGAGATTAAAGGACAACAGATCTAATTCCAGATCTTACAGCCTTGTCCTTTCCCATAATTATGTCTTAAAATTGGATTTCAGTTAACGCATTCATAATACCAATATCTACCAATGCTTTGCACGTACTTAGAGAGAGTTTCAATTATTTTAACACGCGTGTGGCAATACATTTAATTTATCATCGATCATTCAAGTGAACAGGTTCAATTTAATAGTACCAATAAAGTGTGTTTTTTCAGTTGGTTGTAAGCAGAGTCTTAAAACTAGTACAAGGTTCATTAGAAAGAATAATTGGCTAGTCTATTAGTCACTTTAAAAAAAAAATGCAAAACAAACTTTCACAAAAATCTTCCCATTTTTTTTCTTCCATCTCAGAAATACTTCCAGAAATAGGATTTTGAACTGCAGAGAGATACTGAAGAAAGATAAAGAAAGTATTTTCATTCTGCAGATGTTAATGCTGCCCCTTTATCTCATGTGAGAGTATGTCAGTCTCCTTTCTTCAGCTGTGAGATACAACATCTATTGGAAACTCTGAGTTTAAAATACCAAGCCTGTGTCTGTGGCATCCACGGTATGCCAGCTAAAAAGGCCAGATCCTGACCTCAAAGCTGGGCTGCTTATTTCTCCCTGGTGCCCAGCTGCATGGAACTAGACCCTAGAGGTGAATTCCCCTCAAAGAATTATGCAAGCCAAACCAAAGATAATGAACTTCCCCAAAGAAAGAGGTTTTTTGTTGGTTTTTTTGTTGTTGTTTTTGGTTTTGGTTTTTTTTGTTTGGTTTGGGTTTTTTTGGGTTTTTTTTTGGTTTTTTTTTCAGTTTTGTTGAAGATACACATTTACAAAGACTGCAGGAAGGAAACTGTGGCTATGCTTCTTGTATTTCTCCTTTACAAAAAAAAAAGTATAAATCCATAGAGGGTGAAACCATCAAAGACCTCAGTTAACCAGGCACAGCCTACTTTGCCAAAAAATTGCGTCGGAATTGACCAGAGCAAGTACGTTTTTATTGGTATTCAACTCCAAGCGTAGTATTTGAAGAAGTAGCTGATCCTGCAAGGAGACTGAAAGAACACTAGAATTTAGAAAGCATAATTCATGTAGCAGGAAAGCCATGAGCTGTCAATTCCCCAAATCCAAATTTGGTTATAAATGGGGGATTATAATATTTGCAGCGTCAAGAAGACATTAGAATTCCCATATCTGCTTTCACTGGAGAAAAATAATTAAAGAAAAAAAAATTTGATGACCTAAAAGGACCCTACCAATTTATCACTGTTCATTTTATTTCCCCCTCGGTTTGAGGCATTTATAAGTATATAAAGTTCCTGCAGAATCAGAGAAAACAACTGAGCGTGATCACAAAAGGAGAAAAAAAAACACAAAAAAAGCACAAAACTCCCTTATTAACACAATACAATTTTGCATATGTAAATTTGATGCCAGCCACAGGCACCCATTTTTTCCCTTCACACTGGTTTTCGTAACAAGTCACATTTTAATGTTTAAAAAGTACACCGAAACCATGGCATGCCTAATATTGTAATAAAACCACTGGCAAGGCTGAGTCAATCTCTTTTGATGGTTCCACACTGCTACTTTCTGCTACGGTAAAACTACTAACGTGCGTTTCTTTCACCTGCATCCCAGAGGGCAACGGTGGAAGCCCTTCTCTTTCTCAGCCAAAGCTACATCTTGGTCTCAGAGAGAGATCATTTGCCCCAAATCCCTGCCAGCACAGAAAACTGGTCCCCTTTCCAATCAGGGCTATTCTTCCCAGATGTCGCTAGTGGTGGAAGTCTCTTCTATTTTCAGCTGGACACTATTTACCACTCTAGCATCCTCCCTGCCCTTTCCAACTCAAAACGCATGGGTCACCTTGCACAACGACAAGCAGCAGAGCAAGTTTAGACAAATAAAGACAAAGATGCGATCCCTCTTACTATGAATTCAGACAGTAACTAACAAGTCATCTGTCCTTGAGCTGATACAGGCTGCGGCCAGATGAAGCCAACTAAATGAACTCTCACAATTTTCCCCTTTGCCCCTCTGTATCATGACATCTTTGGCAAAATTAAGTTCAAAGTTTCAAGGGAATGCTCTGGGAATCAGTTGGCTGAGCCGCTTTGGGCATGAGAAAACCCTAGGGAGGACAGGCAGCAAAAAGAAGTAACCTCCATTTATCTGCAGGGACTATTGACATTGCAGGCACAACAAGCACCAGAGGGAGGCAGCAGGAAGCTTTCACAGTCCAAAACATCACAGATGGTGCCATGCTTTGCTGCATATGTAGGCTCACCTGCCCCAAAATGAAGCTGCACCCTTCTCTGGCCACAGCCTGCTGCCCCATCCTTTGCAGCATCCTCCTGTCTCACGAGGCAATATAGTGCTCCCAAGCCAACCCTCCGGCTGGGCACCCACCTGCCCTTTGCATGGCTCTCTCCTTATTTCCAGGGACAGAGTTGGTAGAAATTGTAATTTGAAAATGAGGACTCAAAAGCAGATATGTAGAAATAGACTTGCTGTTCATGTGTGTATATAAGAAAATAAACAAGGAAGCTTATTAAAAATGCTCTAACTTAACAGAATCCAAGTGCACAAGAGGAAATAATGAGAGAAAGCTCAGTCTAAGCTCCACGATGATGGGGAATGCAGAAACAAAAGTCACTGGCACTCCTGTGTGAAAACACCCTCCAGAGCC
Organism: Phoebastria nigripes; assembly: GCA_035582835.1. Lineage (NCBI taxonomy): Eukaryota > Metazoa > Chordata > Aves > Procellariiformes > Diomedeidae > Phoebastria > Phoebastria nigripes. The sequence continues at coordinate 100,020 of JAYKAV010003359.1, forward strand.
ATGTCCCACTGCAGAGACGAACTATCAGCAAACAGAGCAAGATGCATAACATCATAACCTTGGCTAGGAGTCTTCATAGATGTATGTAGAGTCCCCTATCTTACCACTCATCTACCAAGATATCCTAAAACCATGAATGATTCATCTTGATACTCTATTAAAAAAAAAAAAAAAAAAAAAAAAAAAAAAAAAAAAAAAAAAAAAAAAAAAACAAACAAAAACAAAAAAAAAAACAACAAAAAAAAAACAAAACAAAAAAAAAAAAACAAACAACCCACTGAACTAGTAAAAGCAGAGGCTTTCAAATATGCATTTAAACCCATCAGAACATGCCAAGCTACGATCCCCTGATGACCAGGGACAGGTTGAGCTTCTACAAAGCTGGTTTGCACAAATAACCCCTCTTTAGGGAGCACTCCCGTTCAGGCTAGGTTCAACCCAACTCCTTGCAAGCTGGCAGACAAAAATACCCTATCAAAATATTGCCAAAAGGAAGTAAGGAATTAATCTGAGAATGCACCTAATCACAGAGCCAGCTGTGTTTTAGATACAAACTATAAAATCCTAACAAGGAAAAGCTCCCAGGCACTTAAGTTCCTCCTCTCACCTGGGCTGTGATGGGAGAGAGGGCTCCAGCACCTTCGGGCTCAGAAAAGACCCACTCACAGAGCCAGGACTAGATGTCACCCTCACCCTTTCTCAAACACCCACAGCCTCCAACATGCTAAGAGACTGCATCTGCTTACCAGGCTACAACAATTACATTGTAATTTACAATAAAGGGCCTGACCTGATGTTCAAGTCTTTACTTAATGATTTTGTAGTCTCAGAAGCAGAAATTTCTTACCTTCAATGGGGGAAATAGGGGTGAAGTTCACACAAATTATTCCTTATACTCAATCCCTGGCCCATATAGTGCACAGTAAACAGAAAACAGTACTACGGTATGTAGATGGCATTCTTCTGCACACCACAAAGCCAAACCAATCAACCAAAAAACCATGAAGTCTTTCCAATAAACAAAACACCCAACCCAACATTTAAAAAAAACCCACATTCTAGATCCTGAAGTAGAACCCTAGATGCAGTAGACAACAGAAACTTTGCATGCATTAGGAACTTAACAATGACATACCAGATATTTCTTTTACTTGTTTAGTTTGGCTAAAACTGTACAAAACAATGAGAAAAGTCAAAAGTGTATCAAACAAATGGGAGGTACAAGAACAATAGGAAAAGGAAACCAAGAACAAGCAGATGTGCAGCACTGGAGAGAAAGGGATTTCTAGGCATTGGCTAGGAGAGCTTAAAGGTAATCCTTCCAGTGGTCCCTTCTCCTCCCTAAAGTAGGACTTGCGTCAAACACAGGCCTTAGCCCTCTTCCCCACACATACCAACTGGGTTTGAAGCACCATGTAAAGCCAAGATCAGTTACAGACCCCACAGGTCTGGTACCACAGCAGACACCAACATCATTCCTTCCTCTGTTCGTAGCTGTAGGCRCAATTTCCTCTGTTCTGAGACGCAGTTAAAAGCACAGTTTCCTTTTCTCCCGTTACATTTCCACAGGTGGAGAAAGAGGCTTTCATATGTGGCCCTAGGTGTCTCAGATAAATCACAGAGGGAAAAGGGTGACCGTTGGACTGTGTGGTTTCTAATACCAAGGGATTCTTCCAGCCTCCTGGTGATGGTAGGAAAATAACCTTAACTACATTCAGTGACATGCCAAATATCAACAACATTTACATTACTCTGCGTTGCCCCGCCTGTCCCACTGAATGCCCATGAATGGCATAGAAGATAACTAAATGAGGCCACAAGTTTATGGATCCAGATCTGATTGGACCACATGTATGCATCCATTCTTCACTGGATTACAGAAATACCTTTCCCATTTAATCTTGGATTTTCTCCTGGAATTTTGGATTAATAGCCCCAGGAGGCCTGTTTATGTGCAGATACATTTGGGAACAGCTGGAAAGCACTTACAGAAAAGCCTTGGTGCAGCCTTCTAGAGCAGTGCATCTGTTTTGTTCTTCTCTTCCGGCACATGCCTGATCACTCTTTCCCCACCACACGTTGCTTTCTAACGTTTCATATTAGCACATGCTCACCTACACTTGTCTTTTTACCCCACAGTTAAAGTCCTCCCCTGCACAGTCATCTCCTGCTGAAAGTTAATTTCCTACTAATGGCTCCATTTAAGGCAAGGTTCTCCTTCACTCTCCCCTTCCTACATAGCAGTGGGCCCTCTCTGTTAGAGAAAATTCAACTAGCTCCTCCTACACTTCCAGCGACCTTTCATGATGTTCAAGGTACTATTTACATTCAAATTTTGGAGTCTAACTAAAAGCAGTCACATCAGGCTAACAACCAGATGTGCAGCCACTGACTGTTTTAATAGCTTTTCTGTCCTTTGCTCATATTGGGAATGTTCTTTCAAGTAAGCAAGCAAAAAACCCAAATAAATTACATGAGACAGGCTTCATACCTACAAGCATCAAACTCCCAGTCCCCAACCACTCTCTAACATTGTTGAAACGCTCACTCTATGATACACTGTAATTCTAGTAGGAAGAAGGTAATGCATAAATTAAAATTATATGGATTATGTCCTACACAATAAACAACCAAAGATTTTAAAACAGATTTTAAAAAATTTCTTTCTCTCGTATTTAGAAACTCCAACCAAAAAAATTTACATGCCGTGAAAATCCTCAACAAAGACTTGCATGTAGCTCACATAATTGAGGAAGTACTAATAATAGTGTGGCTGTTTGCACAGACAACGTTTCCACTGTGGGCCTGAATTCTGATCTCAAACATGCAGAAGAAGATATTTTGTTGTGTGTTGCTGGCTGGCGACTAAAATCAAAGTACTGGAAACCATCTGAGTGTGCTGCAATGTGCAATCAGCCTATGCAGCTAAGGAAGCGCTATGCACATCCATGCCACATTGAAAACAAAGCATCTATTGAGTACTGCAGATGGCATTCGTGTTGTGTGTTCTTGTAACGAACATAAAGAAGCACGTGAAATTAACCTGTGTTGCAGTTTTAAACAAAACCGAAAGCCTTTGCATTTCAGCATCAACTGTCAGTCATCGCAGAAAAATAACTTGTCCTGACAGACAAGAAGTATATTTCTAAGCTCCTCCGACACGAGCAAACTCAGTTCACAGCCACAGTTTCCCTTTCTGGTCTATGCTGCATAAGTCCAGGCCTGCTCAGGTCTCCAGATCAGTGATGTCCATACCTGTATTTCTAATGGTGGTCATTAAAGGTTTTACCCCAGAAGTATATTTACAGTAGCAGCAAGGGAGCCTCACGTTTCTCAAGCTTTATTCTTTCTAAAAGCTCTAAATGAGCTATAGGTAGACCTATGTCACAAAGTATTTGCAAAATATTTTTGTTAAATGGTACTTAACTTTTAACTTTTTTTTCTTTCATGTGCTGAAGATTACCCAGAGTAATTTCACAAACTAAAATTTAGAGTACCATACAAGAGAAGAATCAACAAGGATGATTAACAATGACCGATATATAGCAGAAATTAACTGACATGCAACATACACATATGGCAAGCCCACATTTTAGATATGATGGTGCTTCGTTTAAACTCCTCAGTTGGAAATTCAGATCAGTAATTAAGTCATAATCCTATATAATTGACTCACACAGTCTCAGTAGGAGTTCTGTGCATGGAATAAGCTGTAAGAACAAGCTATTAGGTCCACATAAAAGGCATTTGTAACTCTAAGCACCAAAACAAGCACACAAACACTGGAGCTTAAAGTCCAAAGCATTGCTGTTCAGTAGTAGATGTTATGTTGTCATATCACTGATATGATCATTCTCAAGTCACTAGCTCCCATAAAAAACACACAGCAAGGTTTGTTTTTTAACAACTCCAACCTTGTCCACTATGTTGTAATTCATCAAAAATAAGGAAGATGCTTATCCTTGAGTAAAAGATGCCACAGAAAGATCATATGCCTGTCACACCACCCAGGAGCTGCCATGACACAGCCGTTCCACAGCTCGGGATGCTTCCCAGCCCTTGCGTGTGTTTGGGCCGACAATGCTGTCTGTGTTAGGAGCGCTGTCCCCTTACCGACCCCACAGTCGTCTAAAAGGCAACGCAGAAGCCAGATCCAGCCGAGAGCCACTTCCACCCAACTCGCTGCCTTTCCTCTCATGGGCCAGCAGGGAGACTGCAGACAAGGGGCAATAGTTCTTACTGGCAATGCACAAAGTCCAGCTCATGCCACATGCCTGACAGTCTTGCCAGCTGCTGTCGTCATCTTACACCAACTAAATACCTCACCAGGTAGTCCCAGGCCGCGTCCCCACACCTGCACACATGCCACACCATGAATGACACTGGACAACTCTGACATCTGCTTTAACCTGTGCAAAGAACCCACCACAAAGAGCAAAATTGTTCCCTATTAGAGACCATCTTGATTTTTAGAGGGCAAGACCATGTGAACACTACTTGGTACAGGCAACAAGACTATTGTGCTTAGAGCAAGCATCCCCCCCCAAGCAAGGCTTTATTCTGCATCCTTATTGCTGGCATTAATGGGCTATATAAACATAACGCACTTTTCTCAAATGAGTTATCCCCCCCCTACCTGCCACAAGTGGCCACACTGAAATTTAGTGATTTCAAGTGAGTGAACGATTTGCAGAATCACACCATCAGCAAGGACTCTGTTTATGTCCTATTCCTCTAAGGAAAAAGCTCCTACGGGGCCTTTCCCCCCACCTCTCTCTGCAGATCGTGCAAATGCTCCTAATGTTGAAAACTCCACAAGGTGTTGACCAGCACCAGTTAAGAGGTCTGGTGAACGGAGACTTCCTTGCACCAGCCTTCACACTCAGAGGTACTCCTAAAGTCACAACTGAGACTGTCAAAAACTGTAGTCTTCTGAATTTTCAAGACCATGACACCATGAGCTGGGGAGCTCCCACCTAAAATTGTGAGCCACATGAAAATCTGCAGATCTGACCTGTGTCCTGTAGTACGTTGATGGGAGCTCTGCTACTATCAGGGGATGACAGGACCTATTCGAGGGTCCCACAGGGGTGGGGTGTACAGCTAGGCCCCAAGATGATGAATGCATAAATCTAACTACATGTAATTGAGGAGAGGGTCCAATTTTTTTTATTACTATTTACCATACTAGACACCAAGTAAGAGCCAGACTTAGAGGACAAGTACATCATTATATCACAAGATTTCATACCCTGCTTGAGAAGAAAAACTACAAACAACAGAGGTCATGGCTGGCAGATCCTCACACAAAGGCTCCTCTGCTTCAAGGAAGAGAAGTCAATGCAAGCCATATGCCCACACAAGGCTCCTGTTGCCTGGCTGAGCCTGCAAGGCTATACCCAAGGACAATCGAGGCCTGCCCTGAGCTTTTGCAAAATGCTGGTGTACTTTGATTCCTGAGTCACTCTTAGCTCTTATTCAGGAGACATTTTTGAACCTAGGCTTGGTACAAGAGCAAACAGAGATAGAACAACAAAACACTGCAAGGTACCCCAAACTGAATGAGACACAAAAGGAGGAGGAAGCAAAGGTTTACAATAGCCATTGGCTGTAATCACAAGCTGGTGCCAATGTAAGATAAGGAAAAAATAGTTAAAAATCTAAAGCAGTGGTATAGTTCTGTTCTGCAGCTCTCAGGGTGGGACTGAAGCATAGGCCAGGCAGAACTGTCACCACAGATTACTGAGCACCTTGGTCCATACCAACACATGTTCATGCTTCTGTAGCAGAAACCGTTGAGGCAGAGAGGTCAAGCAGGTATGTCTGGAGGCAAAAGTTCAGCAAGCCCCAAAACACTAGAGTTCACAGCAGTCACAAAGCATTCCTACAGGAATGCTAGGAAGCTATCAGCTGAGATAAGCATGGGGTGAAAGTCTATGCCAGCATGCGATGAGTGGGTCACCTGGCAAATGATTTTGATTTACATCACTGAAATGTGTTCTTGGAAGAACATCCTGCAACGTGCTCGGGCACAGAGGGAGGCTTGAAACACAAATGTGCTGGCAGAGGCCTCCTGTTGACCTGCGGCCCTACACCGCCAGGTCCGCTCTCTCCACACCACAGCAGGATTTTCCCGTGAAAACTCCACACCGCTCCTGAAGGCTGTAACCCTGTGGGTGATGTGCACCACTAGCACGGGCAATGTGCAAGCAACATATTACTAATTAACCAGCAGCGACACGACGAGGGCAGGCTACAATACTCAGTGGGGAGACCAGAACCGTCCCTGCTCTACCTAAGGTAGCTTTTAGCGAGGTAAACAACCGGGGCTGCCTCACGCCCCAAAACGACCCACGCGGCTGTACCACAGGGTCATACTCCCACCACATCCCCGCCGGTGCCGGCCAGCGGTCGCCCCCCCACGCTGCAGCCGGGCGGGGCTCAGACCCCCGAAGGGCAGGCGGAGAGCGCCGGGGGAGGCCGAGGCCCCGGGGATCCCGCCAGTGGCCGCCCCAGGTGAGCGCCGCCTCCACCGGGCCACGCCGCGGCCCCCCCCAGCCTCCCCTTCCCTCGCCGGGCGGCACCGGCGGAGCCGCTGCGGGACAAAGCCCGAGCTCCGGCCGCACACCTGCCCCGCCGGCCGCACACCTCCCCGCGGAGCGGCGGACGCCGCCGCAGCTCCCGGCGGGGGCAGGTGCGGCGGCCGCGGCGGACCACCCGTCTCCCGCGCCCTACTCCATCCCCCGCGCCGCGGTCTCACCTCGGCCGGCAGCAGCAGCAGCAGGAGGCAGGGCAGGGGTAGGGGTAGGGGCAGCAGCAGCCGCCTCATGGTGGCGGAGAGCGCTCCCCGCTGCGCGCACGGCCGCTCAGCCCGACGCCGCCTCCCCCGGAGACATGGCCGGGCTGCGCGCCCCGCACCGCCCGGCGTCCCACCCCTTCGCCGCCCTCACAGGCGGCGGCAGCACCTCACCCTCCCGTCGCTCCCTCTAGCGCTCCCTGACTGGAAAGGCGGGTGGCTGGAGCCGCCGCCGCGGGGGAAGCCCTGCGCGGGGCGGAGTGCGGGCGCGAGCGGAACAGCCGGCCGCGGGAGGGCCGGGCTGGTCACCGCCCTCCACCACCGCTCCCGCCGGCCCCTCGCCTAGGGCTTAAATGGCCGTCTCTCCGCCTTCACTCCTTCTTCCCGACATCTGACGTTTCACCACGCCTGGCCGGGCGGGGAAGCGGCTACCTCCGAAAGTTTCCCGGCCCCCGTGCGCACCCCTGGAGGAAGCGGCGCCGCGGGATGTGCGCCGCCGCCCGCCCCAGCCTTGGGAGGGTGCTCAGGGGCGGGCGATACGCGGAAGGGTCGGTGGTAAAACGAAGTTAACCCCGGCCTCGGGGGGGGGGGGGCGCCTCTACCGCCCTCCCCTCTGCCGGCAGGAGGGGAGGGCTACGGCGGCCGCGGCCTCACGTGGCCCTTCGGGGCCTCGGGCGGGTGTAAGGGGCCTCCCGAGCCCGGAGGAGGGGATCGTGGTTTTGCTGCAGTGAGTGGCTCCGCTTATTGCGCCATTCATCACCAAGCAGTCCCCCCAAAAAGTCCTGTCCTTCTCCAGGCACTGGTTTGGACATGCTTTATCCACATCATCAAAAAGGACATAACATCACCAAGTGCAATCACTTTTACAACCTTAACTCACTTCCCAGGCTTAATGCACTGTTTCACATTTCATTCATCTTGAGTAAGGGAAAAAGAGAGACAGGGTCAGTTTACATAGCATATCTTTAATTATGGAAACACTGGCAATCTTCATTTTCTCAAAAGTTTTGAGCTCACATGTTTGTAATTTCCCTGTCTTTCCTGAGCCCTCAAAACATATGCATAGCATTATGGAAGCAACTATTTCCCCAGGAGTTCATGGGAAGACTCACAAGAATAAGGGCAAGTGCATACCTTGCTGTTTGGGAGGCTGAGACTTACAGTCAGAGCTAGATAAACAGCGTAGGGGCATCCCTTCATATCAATAAGATTTGTAGGAAATAGATAATTACTTCAGAAAAGTACTTTAAAATTGTTAGGATGCATTCAAACAAGGAAATAAACACTATACAAAAACCATTAATAAACCCACCTTTTCTACCCTTTCCATTCAGTGCAAAGCACCTGAGAATTGTTTTCCAGCTGAAGACTGCTGGTGGTAAACCACACACCTGCCAGAAGTCTCACCAGCTGAAGTGAAGTTGTTATCCTGAGATAACTTCTGCAGATCAAACCCTATCATTTGGAAATTACGGCTCTGACTCTGAAAAGAAATTCCTTGTTGCAGCTCGCTGTGCCTGGGCAGAGCCCCAGTGGGTCTAAGTTGCCAAACTGCAGCTTCTGGCCGGGTTTCACTTGCATCTAAAATGCAACCAACTAGCTTCATGGTGGCAGATCAGGGTTATTACACTGCACAGCTGCACTTGAGCAATCATACTTGGTCATCCTTGGCTCCAACTCAGTGAGAACAACATGGCTTTTTTAATTGCATGCCTTTCCAGTATGACAACCTAGTAACTAATCCAGTTACCCCTGAAATTCAGTGGGAATCTCTCCACTGATTTAAGCAGTAATGGCAGCCAGCCCTAAGGGAGAAAATTAAAAAAAAAAACAGTGCACTGAGACAGCAAAAAGTGGGATTCTGACCTGTTCAAGTTTGTAAGTATCTTCAAGTTGATGTTGCCATCCCCAGACTCTACATGTCCCTAGACTCTCAAGTTCACGCATTCTTCTTTTCTTAATAGGCCACACAGCCCAACTTGGAAGCAAGGGGCATTGTGTTTCTTAGGCCATGTTAATTCCTTGCTCCAGAGAACAACTGGGCAGCTACATCACTATTACAGGAAGCTAAACTTCTTTCACCACACCATGTCTGCCTGGATCCAGTATAGCTGGTGGGGCTTTTCACATACAAGCTACATGGAATCTGTGATTAATTACTTTCTCATATAACACTTGTGGCTGAGTCCTCACAACTAACTCCTATGTCAAGTACCTGAACCAGGAGACCTGTGAAGTTCTGGGAGACAGCCTCATTTCTGGAGCATCCAAAATTGTAGAGGACTGCATTAAATTTGCCTGTAGAGATATCTAAGCAGAGTATTTCTAGGGCTGTAGTATAAAATTACCTTAATGCATATTTTTAATTATAACCATAACTAGTGCCAGTCATCAGTAGGATTTATACATAGGAGGTTAAACCAGCACAAAGAGCATAGGAAGTTTGTTACTGTTTTAGGGTACATCTCTGACTGATTGTTACCAGACCTCAAGGAAAGGACTAACTCCTTTCCAGAGACGTTTCTTGGCTGCGGGAAGTACACAGTCAGGGACGTAGCTCTGTCTGCACTGAAGGAGCGAGCTACCAAGATTCATAGACATTTGAATAGGCTCAGATATGCTGAAAAAGATGGCCACAAAAAGAAAAAAAAATGTGCCAAGAAACATAGGGCACTAAAAAGTGTAATTATTTTGTAACCTAAAACAGAAGTGCAATTTCCATTTGATTCATTGGAAAAAAACCAAAACAAAACAAAAAAACAAAAAAAAACCAAAACAAAACTGGTAGCAGTCAAACTTTTTTTTTGTATGTACAGATTCTGACAAAATGTTTGTCTCCTCTGGATTGTTTAAAGTTCTGGGAGGAATGTTCTGAAAAAGCTTTTCTGATTAGATTTTGAGAGCTCTGTGGAGAAAGAATCACACCTGTACCTGATTGCTTCCTTGGATCAATGCCTCTGCTCTTTATAGCATGCTCTGGTTGACTGCTAGCCATGCAGACCTCAGGGAAGAGCTGGATGGCAAAGAGCTGTGATTCATGCCAGAATCAGAGACTTCACATGCTGAAAATGGAAAAGAGAAATTAAAAGCCAAATTTTTTAAAGTCTTCCAGGTGTTAATTGTTCAGCAGCAATAACGATCACAACACAAATAATTTCCTAGGAATTAGAGGCTCAAGGTTGCATTTCAGGCCACAGACTCTTCACAGCTTGTTACTAATCTGCTGGAAATTCCCTGAATTACAACTGCAGTTGCCTAATTTTTTCTATAGTAAGTTTTGTTTATTCTACAGGCTTTATATGTGTGACAGGATTATAAAACTGGGTAGGTGTTGCTCCTGGGCTAAAGCTTCTACTATACTGTCATCTGGAAGTTAATTTGTGCATCTGAGTCATAAAACCTCTTCAAAAGGAAGCGTCAGAAAGAAGTGTTTCCACATCCTTATAATCAAGTTTTTGAACAAGAGACCTAAGTTGAAAAGTTGCCTTGGGCTCTTGCACACAAATCCAGGAAGAATGTGGAGGCATATTACTTATGGGTGCTCTAGTTTATACAGTAAGGTATACTACTAATGCTCTGGGCAGAGAGAAAAGGGAGACTGAAAAAATACAGTGACCCAAAGCTGTCCAATTTGGAGCAGTTGCCCTGGCTGATAATTTGTCTTTCACTGAGACTGGCAATTAAATATGGTTTCTAAAAAAAAAAAAGTGAAATCAGTATGGCTATATTTAACTGCATACCACAGCCAGCATTGATCACAATAGTATATTCTCATTAGTTATTCACAGTTTCATTCATCAGCTCAATGTGCAGTGTCAGCCAAAAGAGGCATCAAATTGTTGAGCATCATCAGGAAGGGTGTTGAGAACAATGCAGAGAGCATCATTTTTTGCCAATGCGTAAAACCCAAGTGCACCCACATCCTGACTAACGCGTGCCACTGCTCTCAGCATTGCAAGAAGGACATAATGGACTGAGGGAAGGTACCAAGAAGGGCAGTTAAAATGATGTGGATGATGGTGCAGCTGTCTTACCAGGGGACACTCAAAAAGCTGAGACTTTTCAGTTAAGAGAGGAGAAGGCTACCTGGAAATAAGATGAATGAAAAACTTGTTCACTAAATCCCACCTAGAACTAGGGATCGCTAACACTAGTAAGAGATTTGTTTAACAGATACAATAACGTGCTTTCTTACATAGCAGGCAATGAACTTGTGGAATATGTAGTCACAGCAGGTCTTAAAGGCAAACAGTATGAGCAGTTCCAAAAAGAGGGTAGATAAATTCACAGACAACGTGTCCGTAAACAGGGAAGAGGCAGAGATTCCCTAATTGATGACTGTGGATGCTGGGAATGGACCTCAGATAGCAGTCAGGTTTGTTTGCTGTTCCTAAACAGAATCTCCTAATGCTGGAGACAGGATACCGGGTTGGATGGATTCATCGCTGATCTGACCAAGCAGGGGATTTCTTAGCTGCTTACAGTAGCAATGTCCAAAACAGAGCCTCACTGTGCAAAGTACTGTATAAGCATATAGCAAGAAACAAGTCTGCTAGCATCAGCTTGCTATTTCAGTATGCAAGACAGGTAAAATGGCAAGGAAAGTATATGTTACTATTGTTATTCATAAGAGAGGAAGCACTCTGTGTTACGATATCAGACCGAGGTCCAAAAAGTGCTGTGTGGTTTTGCTTGCCATGGCAAGTCCTCAGATTCAGACAAGATGGGACCTATGTGGCTCACACAGAATAACAAATGGACTTTTGTCATGTCCATCATTGCTCAGTGCCCTGAAGCTATGTAAGCCCAAAGTGCTCTTTCTGGTTGACATTGCTCTGGCTCTTATTTACACCACTTCTTCTGACCCCAAAAGGGTCCTTCAAGGCTTCCACGTACCACTGAACTCAGAGATGAGTCTCTTGGGAACAACTCACAAAGCAGGACTACAAGTCCCTTTTACATTGCAACAGAGGAATAAGGGGAGAATAAACTAAACTGTACATGAACACAATGTACAGCGTTGTCCCAGGAACAAATGCAGTTCTACTATTTCTAAAATAACCTTGAAATTAAAAAGATTGACTAAAGGTCTTGATAGTAGAAGGGATTTTTTTTTTTTTTTTTACGTATACACAAAAGTAGTAACAAAAGAGAACATAAATTGGTAGAAATATATTTTGGTTCATATGTTCTTAGTTCAAATGGAAGAGCACAGCATGCAATTCAGTCTCTGCCTGAGCTCATCAGGTACATGATAAATACCGGACATTAAATTAGAAATCCTCGAGAGCAGAGCAGTCCATGGGAAAGATGTTACACTCATGGAAAGGTTACTGAGATGAATGTCTTCATGAGTGCTGAGGACCTTCCTGGGGTGTCAATCTGCAGGCAGAAATTGAAGAATTTACAGCAAACACTACACTAGCCTTGGCAGCAGCTTTGGTGAAAAAGCAGAAAGTGGCTGCATCTGGGGATGGTCCTACCATTAGRAGTGATGCAGAAAGGTCTCACATGTTGGATGTGGCTCTAACCTGGTTTCTGCTGGTACAAGCTCTGCACAGCCTGCAGCTGCAGGAGGTACTGGCTGGGGACTTCTGTGTAGTATTTTAACTCCTAAACAGTACTTTTTTAAAAAAATTTTTCTCATGTTCCTCACAAGGAATTAAAGGCATATTGATCTGCTGGCAGAGCCATCTTTCAAATGGAGGGTAAAACATGAGCAGGCAGGATATTCAAAGACAACATGTCACTTCTTACAACAAGAGGAAAGTTAACTTGAGTTCTGGTTAGGCCAGGTTTGGGATGGKTTTTTTTTGGCTGAGGCAGGGAAAAAGACAGTTTTTGTTGTCATGGTGGGGGCTAGCAAAGAGAACAAATTGAAAACAAGCTTTTGTGGGTTTTTTACCCAACTTTCAACAAGACTTCAAAATGCCATAACTGAAAACGACCTTTGGAGGTGGGTAACACCTTCAATCTATTACGCCCATTCAGTGGCCAGTTTCCTCTGCGTGGGAAGGCAGGTGGGCAGGAGGATATCTTCTACATAATAATTGAAGGGAAAATACGCATTAAAACCCCACAGGCTAGCACACTCCAAAACACCTGCAGCACCTGAGCTACTTCCAACACAACAGAATATTTCTGTAAGTGACTCAAGTTGAAACAGACACCAGCCTTTTAAATAGGTCATCTTCTACACAGCAACAAATAGACTCTGTTTCAGTGGGAGTAGGGAAGAGGTCATGGTCCTATAGCTTGTCTCACAAATGCAAGGTCCCATGTAATCACTAGGCTTCAGCCAGGAGTAATGTCATGGGTTGCAAAGGGCTCTAGCACAATAAATACACATCAGAGTTTTATTCAGACCTGTAGAAAGGGCAGGAGGAAAGCGATGTTCATGATAGGCAGTCTCTGTAGGGATTACCAAAGGGCACAGCCATAGCTCAGCTGCCCCACAATATAGAGCAAGAGGAAGCAGTGACTGGCAGGATTCTGGGAAACACCAGAAGAAGCTGGCAGCCTGTGCCGCTGGCAGAAAGATTTCCCCTTCTTCACCTGCCTATTTTTTTGTTCTTGTCTCCCTGCTCACTGAAGAAATGCATAGATGTTTTTCAGCATATAAAACTTTAGTGGAATCACCTTCAATTACTATTTAAGTCCCCAAAATGACACCATATAATCCAAATGGAGTAACACCAAGCTAATTTCTAAACTTGTACTGCAAAACATTACAATAGCTGAGTCTGCTCTAGTGAATGAGTGAGATCACCTGACTAGTGTAAACTAGCAGGTGTGTATATGACTGGGGACCTCTGTCAAGGGCAGTAGAAAAGGGAGTGGCTAGACAGCTTATGCTGTCCAGAAGTCCCATCTGCCATGATCTCCTACAACACATCCTGCCACCTCTAAGAACTGAAATGTTAAGAAACTTGTCAGCAAAACCATGGTTCTGTAACACCACTTGCAAGAACACTGATACTTTAACAGCACCAAGATTTCCACATCAGAGGATTGTCATCTCTAGAGTCACAGATGACCACTCAAATCCCAAAGTGACAGATATCCATTAAAGAAGCAAATTAAAAGGTAAAATAAATGTGTTGAAATCTTTGACAAAATGACTGAGCCTCCTTTCCCCTTTCTTCTGACATTACAAATTGGGGGGTGGGCATAGTTTTAATGCTGGGCTTTTATAATGTCTTTTCTTATCCCCCCAAGAAATATAAATAATAATGTGGAGAAATTATGCAAAACTGCAGGTGTCTTCCAAGCATGATGCATATCAACTGTATCAGGAAAGGACCATTTATGGACATCCTAGGAGAGTAATTAGAGTCTTCAGGGTCATTTAACTCTTGCTCCACTGCAGAGATTGCCCCTAAAGGTGATGTAGACACATCTTCTTGTACTCATTTCACACATGGTACTGAAGCATGGACTATTTTCATAGCAATCTACATTTGGCAATACTGTAATAAAGTGGGAGAAGCAGTTATTTGAGCAATAAAACTACTGGCTGGAGAACAACTTGCCTGTTTTACATATAACCAGTATTCTCCTGCACAAACATCTGCTTTAAGCTAAACATCTCTTGCTTTTTACAAAGGTATGCAAAAAATGTCAGGAAGCAAAAAGGGAAAAAGCAAGGAAGAGGCGAGACTGAATCCCTGGAATGTTGGTATCCAGCACTGAGAGACTGAGATCAGCAAGATATCCTAAGACTCCTCTTGGTGGATATCGGTTCCTATTTACTGCACTCAAACCACTGTGGTTGAATTGGGATGGTTTCAAGCATCTTGGCAGTAACACCTAGCAATTGAGCTTGAAAAGCAAGATGGCGAGAAGGCTAGGAAGACATCTGCCTGGGAAGAAAACAAAAGCTGACATCAAAAAATTATCAGTTCACATCCCGCTAGCATGGCTGAACTCCCTGGCTCTGAATTTGCATCCCTGCACTTGCAATTCTAATGCCTGGTGATGCACTCTGATCTTTGTTCATTTACTTGTCCTGCCTGACTGGAAATGATGTTTTGGCAACAACCTGCTATTTACTGTGGCACCACAGCCCTAAACATCCTTTAAGACACGCTGAGGCTTAGCTGGCCAAATTCTTATGCTGGCCTTTCAATTCTCAGTGAGAGCTGAGTGCCTAGCTTGCTTACATCCTTTTCAAAAATCCCAGGTTCTGTTTTTTGATGACATTTTTWAAAATATCTATTTTTTAAAAACTCCCTGCTATCTGCCACTTGAACAGCCAGTGCTATACAGCTTCCTGATGCTACTGGGAAAAGCTCTTACACTAACTAAACTCTAGTAAGTGAAATAATAAGCTACAAATCAAATAATGAAGTATTGCTATTGCTGTTCCCCCATGTTCTAATGTTATGCACTTGCATAAGAACAAAAATGATACACCAGCAGATTGCTTTTTGGATTAATAGTTTCCACGTGTGATGCTTCCACCTGCAATTCCTCAGTTAAACAACAGGCTGTTCTGAACAGTACTTCTGCTCCCCAAGAAAACAAGGGTCCAAAAGGCAAGGAAGCCACATCAACAACTAACAATAAACCCTGTGGGAGATACAGATCCTTTTAAAAACTGATGGATTAGATTCAACCTGCTTCAATAGGTACTCACCAGCAATAGTCCAAGTTAATTTTACAGCTGACATCTTAAAAAGGTTGGGTGAATAATCTGTTCTCTTAAAATGGAAAGCTTCCATTTTCCTAAAGATCCTGAACTTCCCACAGTGCATCTACACAGGTGTATGCTGTTGCTGCAGCTTTGCAGGATATTAAAACAAGCAATCATTTGTTATTTCCTATACTTGTCCTCCTTGCTAATTGCTGCAGAGCAGGGTAGCTCCAAAGCAAGCTAACACAGAAAGGCAATGGCTCTACAGACTATATTCTCTGCCAGAGGTGATGTGGGTTATTCTCTCTTTTAGCCCCCATGAGTGACAGGCTAAGGAGCTGTACCTGTGACCTCTGTTGCTAGTTGAGAGATTAAGCATGTAACTCCTTTCAAGTATATACTATACATGGTTCTACAGCAGTACAGTTACTCAAATTAACTGTGTCACTGTAAACCCACTCCCTTTTGACAAGAAATAACTTAACAGTGGCCAGGGAGAGAGGAAACAGGAAGAGAATAGGGTGAGGGGGAAACAGATATCAAGGGCATGGCAGAAAATTACTGCCTTATTTCTCCACAAAACTCATACCTCCAGGTGATACCAAAGCAAGGAAATAAAGATTTGAAGCAGCTGATCAGGAACAAATCAAACCATCCAGAATGTCAACATGAAAGCAGCAAGTCAAAAGCAGGGAAACACCGAAACTAGGTTTTTTTTCTTGTTGAAGGAGCATTGCTGCTGCTGCACCTTCAGCCTAAGCAGAGGTAGGACTCAATCTGTGGCTGCAAGCACTGCAGAAGTGGCCATAAACACATAGCATGGGTTTTCTGTCAGACTATGCTGTCATCTTCCACAAACCAGACAGTGCTGGGGCTTTCTGCTAGGACTAAGCTCTTCACTCTCAGTCACTAGCTTCTTTGCTCTAATGCAGTCTTAAGAGGGACACTTAACAACTGATACAGGGGAAAAATCATTGTAATGAGAATACTCGCCATGCCTATCTACCACAACGATTTGACCAGCCTTGCCTGGGTCCCAGGCAGGTGGGTGTCTTGTAGTTTCAAGGTGGTATGTCCTTTTGAGAGATTTCTAATCCCTGCAGCTCAGGAAAGCAGGAGATAATGGAGGATGTGCTTGTGCTTCTTAGTGATTATCAGAGGGAATCATAATGGAACATTTGCACAATTAATTCATTTCCTATATCCAACATACTTAATTAATCTAGGGAATAAAACTGATTATGGTTCTCTTCTAGAAAGCGTATTCTTTTTGCACCAGAACTCGATCTTGCCTCTATTATTAATATATGGTTTGGTGAGATAAATACGATCCAATTTTTTTTTTTAAAATGATTTGTCCCAGCACCAATCTTACCTAGTCTATTAGCCAGTTCTGATTCTACAGGAAGTACGTATCTCCAGGATGCAGCAATTCTTTGTCTAAAGGTAGAAGATTCAAAATTAAAGTTAAAACCATAAATACGTTGATCTCAGTAACCAAGAGATTCTGATTAACTATCAAAACTTCTATTTGCTGCTCTCCTGAAGAGGTCCTCACACTTTGGCTTGTCCAGGTCTTGAGAGACATGAGGATTAATCTTGACTGCTGTCTACATGCTTGTTAAAAGTTTTGATTTCCTAAACAAACCTTATAGTTAAGAGAGATCATTTAGATTTTTCTTTACCAGATTTAAGATAGGGAGGTAAATAATCTACTTAGTTTGGTGCAGTAATTCCTCACTCTCTTGAAGGAACTGACCTTTCTGGTGTGTCTTACTGGATTTTGAGACACTGTATACAAGCATGGGCTCAGGTAGAGGTTAAGGCATGCGTAGGCAAAAGAAAAGCAATAGCTATAGAAGAAAAACAGAAGACGTGGGAAATTTATTTAACACTCAGTGGTGGTGCTATTCCTTTCTAGAGGGTAGTTGCCAAGTAGATTCCCTAATTTCTCTCCCCCTTGTTCCTCAGCCCTCCTTTTCTGGACACAGAAGACTGCTGTACGTGGCCTATTACTTCTATAACTCATTTATCCACAAATGTGGGCCATATTCCTTCCTGGTATCCCACCAGCTACAGAACATGCTTTAGCCATGCAAGCTTTACTGCCTCATCTAGGCTCTGGCAGAGTAAGCTGGAAGACAGCTGTTAGCCAACAGATAACCTTTCTCTCAGGATGCCCTGCCAGTCCCCATTCCCTCTCCAGACAATATCAGGTAGACACAGTGTATTTTCTAAGAGACACCTATTGACTAGTAAAGCTAGTAAGGAAGAAGCAGCTGCCTAAATGCAACGCAAAGTCTGATCTTGCCTCCATCCAACTATAAATAATTGCAGTCATCTCAATTTCTCTGATTTCTTTTCACTTTCACTACAGCACCATCACCATTAACAGTTTGACTGCCAACCTCATGACAGTGGGTTTTTTTCCTTGCAGAAGGACCTGCATTTGCACCACAAGCAGGAAAGACTCCCAGCTTTTCTTTAAAATGAAATATGATTCGATCCCTCCTGATTGCAGGAGTAAGCCTGGAAACATGATCCAAGAGCTCCCTAAAGGATCATAACCCAGAAGGCAGTGTTGGGGGGGGGGCAAGAACACGTGATTTTAAAGTTCATCTCATGATCTCTGAACACCTGGCAGAGCCAGAATGGAAGTCTGGCTTTTGAGGAGCTTTTGACATTTTAGGGGTCACAGACTTTCATTCAGTCCTTTGTCATCTTTACCTTGGATTGCAAATGGATATTCAAGATGCATAAGGTAAAGAAGGAGAACCTTGAATTCCTACATTCCTGCCACTGCTAAAGCCATTCAGCATCTGAATCTCTGACCCTAAAGGCCTGGCCTCCTACACAGTGCTGTTTGGACAAGGGAAGTCTGCCCAGGTGCTTTTAATTATTAGGAAAGTAATTTTCCAGAAATAGCTTGCTAGCTGTTTGCCAGATCTATTTCTTCCGACAGGAAAAGCTAAATGTAAACATCCAGCACTTCATAACAGACCACAGAAGTCTCCCTCCAACTGGAGCAGGACTCTGGAAAGACTGTGCTATCCTCTCATCTCTTTTACAAAACCCTGGGCTAGCTCATAAGCAGAATTATCCCACATAYCTTAGCAGATTGCTACAGGGAGATTCTGAGAGCTACTTCATGCTGCAGGAGACATTGCAGTGCTGAAGAACCTCGTGAATCTTGATACAGAAATGTTCTTCATGGGCTTCTGAGACTAGAGCAAATAGGGAGCTGCTGCCATGCAAACACTTATAAAGCCCTTGGGTACTGCCAAAAGAGACCGGTCCCACCCAGTTGCCTAAGAGTGGCAAAATTGGGCCCACCTGAAACTGATTGAGAAGGAAGGCTGGTGGATATATATATGTCTGCTCTCTTTTATTCCCTTCTTCAGCATTTTTTTCTTCTCAAAACCTACTAATATAGCTACTGTCAGATTTGTCTAAACTTCAGAAGAACTACTTTTTAGTTACATGGCAGTGTGCTTACTGATGACACAGGTATAGAGGTACCTCATGGTATCTTATGCGTTGTAACCTCTCCTAGGCTCCAAAAACAACTCTTTAGGGAGTATTTCACCTTCCCCTTCCTTGACCTGTACCTGGGGATGTCTTACAGAAGGCAGAACCTCAGGTGCAAATCCAATAGGAAAAAAGCGTCCCCTAATAACTTTAAGCATGATACACATGGGGAGGCAAGAAAGCTTGTTTTCTGGGTTCTGCCACCTATGCACAATACTCTGGCAGGAAGAAAATGAGACAGAGAATGTTACAGTGAATAAACAGAATTTCACTCTTTGCAGTAACTGCCAGGCAGCTCATGGCTCCAATTCTCCCTTTGCAGCCTTATTCCCCACTGGCACGGCATCTGTGCTCAGTCTTTCAGCATAGAAAGTTCCCTATTTCTGGAGCCTGTAGCCAAACTACATGACAGGAGATACATTCTTATTAGTGCTTTAGTTTCTAGTTTGGCAGTTTATGGAAGACATCCAGAGGACATGTTAAAGGACTGTAGGTTGAAATAAGGAAATGGCATGGTTTGATTGCTCAGATATTACTACTTTACTCTTAATTCCAGCAATGCCTAGGGATTACCAGGAGCAAAGTTCCTTTGTTGGTAAGTGCTATACAAATCTGTAGGATAACATTTGCAATAAAGAGGTGATGGATAAAATAGGAGACACAGAGAAGGGAAGTTTTTTACAGATGGCAACAGTAAGCAATTAAGTAGCTCACCCAAGGTTGCAGAAGGAAATTGTGTGAGAGCCAGAAACTGAGACTATGTCTGCTGAGTCATAAAACATGAGTTTACTCATCTGAATTTTTTCCCATTGCATTAATGCCAAGGAGCTTGGCTGTGATATAATACACATAAGTTGCTTAAATGTAACTGAACTGAGTAAACAGAGAGTGGTTTCATTAGCTTAAAGAAAAGAAGACCTTTATCTTACAGAGGGTGGAAAATAAATTACTTATTTGCAAGAAAGGCAGCGGCCTAAGCCTTCTGGGTCACTGCTGGGCAGTGTCACCATTGTGATTAGTTCCAACAGGGAGATGACTCACTAGTGTTGACACTGCGGCGCTGCTGTTGGTCTCTCTTGCACATCTGACTTCCTTGCTTTGGGCGATTTTTACAACTGTACCCATCCTCCACAGTTCTTCAGCTCATTCAAAGTTTCCATAGCCAAACTCATAGGTCTGGAGGGAGCTATGTGAAAATATTGCCTATCTATCTGCTACACATACAGGTAGATGCCAAGGGAGGCTTGCAGCTAAATGGTGAAGTCCTTGCAATTTACAGCAAAGAGAGGAGGGAAGAGGGCATCAGGAGGGAATTGCATTGCAGAGCGCTGCAGATTGAATCGGGAATTTCTCCTCTGGAGACCGATTGTGAAAAAATAAAGGATCATCTTGCTTCCTCTTCACAGGAAGTCAGGCAAGGCAGAGAGCTGGCATCAACACCAGCCAGCTGAAATTAGCAAGAACTAGCAAGAAATCCAGTGTCCAAAAGTAACCTTTATAAAAATTAAGACCCTTATATGACACCAAAATAATGCAAAGAAGAGCTTCCCAGGAGGACTGTGGAAACATCAGCTCTGTCCCGTTACACAGTCCTTCAGTCTGCCTACAAGGCAAACAAATAGCTAATTCAGTCACTAAAGAGATTTGATGCTTTCCATGCGGGCTCTGGGAATTGAAGAGGGGGTATGACACAGGATGGTAAAGAAAGAAACAAAGCTGGGGCAGAGGGTCCCACTGTGTAGGAAAAAGCCTCCAGTTGGCAGGTGTTTGACTGTTTGCCCTGACTGTCAGCCTCTGATCTGGCAGAGTACTCACAGCTATTTAACTTGCAGCATTTAAGCAGTTCGTTGAAGGCAATGTGGCTGCATCTGGGCTTGGAGCGTAACACACAAACTAAATGCTCTACTGCACTGCAGTCTTGAAGTACTTCCTAAAAATGCAGGAATGAGCCTCTCTGGCATTGCCTAGGCTGGATTTTTGCTAAACATTTCCCACCAGTCCACATCAGCTCTGATGGGGAGATAGCAGCAATGTGGACTCTTGAGCAAAACAGACTTTGAACTTGAATGTTAAAGGTCTGAGTCCATCAAGAAGTATTTTTAGAAGGCCTAAATGCATTACGAGCTCAGATAGCATTGATTTTGCGCATTCTAGAAAGAAAATCTGTACCTCAGAATCCGTATATAAGTTTCTAGAAAAGTAATTTGACTTTCAAATTAGCACCTGTTCTCATCTCCAATGGGATTTACACATGTCCAGAGCTTATGAAAAAGCAATATATTGCTCTGTAGGAGGCTAAACCTAAACATTTATTAACATAACTTTAGACATTCACACTTGTAAAATGTTGACCTTCCTCTAAAATATTGTTTTACTGACTGATTTTTCTCAGTATCTAAACATTGTACATGTASTGCTTTCTAACTAGACCAATAGGGTGTGAAAATTAAGGCTATGTTAAAAAAATCCTAGAAAAAAAATTCTTGAAAATTTGGGTCTTTTTGGGTGGTTCCTCCAATTTGTCTTTTCATAAAATGGCCTCTTTTGCCTGGGGAAGAATTTAAATGCTCTTAGTTTTTGAATGTTGTCCAATGAAAATTTCTGAAGGTTATTTTTTTTCCATTTGAGAACAGAAACATGTCCGCTTCATGCTCCCCTGCCCACAGCTGTTAAAAGATATGTAAAAGCACAGAAAAAAGCCCAACCCAAAACATTAGTTATTAAGCTTCCCCCTTCCTCTTATTTTCCAGTAACAATTCAGAAGCATACACAGTTAACTTTTCATCATGAAAACTGTTCTCATCTAAGTTGTTAATACACCCATAGAACTGATAAGCTAAGAGTATTTCCTGAATCTTTTTTTTTTTAAATTTCCACTTAGTATATATTTCCATGCCAAGCAGAAGTGTGTTCTCTACCCACTCTGAAATTCATACCCAAAGACACATTGCCTGCAGAAAGGCAGACTTTAGGTGGCTTTTTTTCTTGTCTGTTTTTTCCTATCTAATGCTTTTGCTGGTTATGGAAAGTTGTTCAAGACTGATCACTCAGAGTGCTCTGAAAGAACTTTTATTAGTAACAACCAAGGCTAATAGGCCAAGGCAGCATGTAAACAAGAGGTTTCTTCTTTTAACATCAGGATCCCTAAACAAAGGGATCTATTGATCTTCTAAACTATAATGCAGAGCACTCGGCTTTCTATATTTTGTGTACAAAAGCTGCTCTAACTTCCCACCAGGAAAATGATGCCAGGCTGACTTCATAAAGCACCCTGAAAAAGGTTTGAGCTCTTATGAAAACTGGAAATACCATGGCTATTCTTAATACTCTTATTATTAATATTCTCTGATTAATATTCTGTTAAGAATATTCTGTATTAACTTCCTCTATGAGTTTTTACTGAAGTAGCATTATACAGAACCTTACCACATAAGCACACTTTGGTAGTGGCAGAAAGAGAATTTTGAGCACCTGAGCACAGACACCCACACCACTTGTCACAGGACCCCGAGAGGACCTCAGCAAGTGGGAACTCTGTTTCTGCCCAAGGGGCAACTCTGCTGCTCTTCAGTCTCATGAGTATTGCTAGTGTTGGCTTTGCTTGAGTAAACTGTCCACCAGTTGACTCCCTGCATTTAAGCATCAAGCCAGCTAGCCGTGCTAGCCCAGGCACCATGTTGTGCCACCTCGGTGCTGTGTTGCTTGGGATTTGATAAGTTCAGTAGGACTGCCCACACTGGAACCCAACCAGGCCAACAGTGACAGCTCTGCTACCACGGCAGGTGCTAGTGTTATGCAGGAAGTGAGACCTGACAGATGATATCAAGTCTCCCATTAGCCCACTATCCTGTAAATGACAGTGGCCAATAGCAGAAGCCTAGGGAATAAAAGGAGAAGAGAATAACAGCACGGTAAGCATGTAGTGATGCTTTCCCAGGGTCTCTCTGGCAGGTTTTCTCCAGCATCCAACAATCTGCAGCTCAGGGCTCTGAGATGTAAAGATATAGGAATCTGTAGCACATCTACGTGGTTAGACCCTGACATTGATGCTTTTTGTGGGAAAGAACACAATTCATCAAGAATCAAAATACAGATGTTTCTTTCTTCAAAAGTTAATTCAGACTTATAAATACCAGAATCATTTGATGAAAGCTTGGAGAATTTTGTGGAAAAATAAATTAAAAAGCAAGAAAGAGGGAACTTCCCAGCCAGCCCTGGTCTCATATTCCCTTGTCTGCACCCCACCCATTTGACCCTGTTGAGCTAAATTGGTATCAGTGATACGGTAAACTGCAAACTAGGTGAGGTTATGCCAGTGGTACACTCAGTCATCCTGTCTTAGCTAAACCATTTTCAGAGGAGCAAGAGGAAGGACTAGGAAGACCTTTGTAATGTGCGCAAGTATATCAGTGCTTTTATGGCCTGGTGACTGGAAGCCCTACCCATTTCAGCTGGTAAGGCAATCACAATCATTCTCATCTGAATAAGAAGATTTAATCTTTGCAGCATTAACTCCCATGTGCTAAATTAAACTTCCTGCCAGCTCAGCAAACAGTTTTGATACTTTGAACTGCATTGTACATGCTTTCCTTTCATCACAGGATGCATTCTGTCTCAGCATCAACAGCCAAGAGGAGAAACGCCACTTAGGCCAGGGAGCTACGTCTGCTTCAGCACAAGTATCAATATACTGCAGTCAGTGAACCTATTCAGAACCCCCATCAAACAGCAGCCAGCTGGGGTGGGATTCAGATGACCAAGCAGAGGTACCTGCAGTGGGGGTAACTATGTCTGAACTAGTCACTGCAGTCTCCTTTAACTGTCCACGGAGATAAAAGGCTACTTGGTTGGCACAGTGCAGCTCATCTGATGCAAGCAGCTGGGCAAACAGCATCCTAAAAGTGCCTCTTCCTCTATGTTGATTTTTAAGGCTGTGCAGAGAATTAGCTCAGGTGTAGACAGCCAGATTGCAAATCTCTGTGGTCAGAAAGGACGAATCTGACTTTCAGTTCCCTCCCAGTTCTAGGCTAATAAAAGTCTTTGCCACAGTAGGTTTGGGGAGGCTTCTCTATTCCCCCTGCTGCAACTCACTCATCTATGACTGTGTTTCAAAATGCTTCATACTTATAGGCTAAATTTTGCATCTTCATTCAAGAGCCGCCTAAAAACCTGAAGCAGAGAAAGCTGGTCATATTTTTCTTTCAAGGGAAGAGAAGGAAGAGGGGGAGCTACTGATGGCATTATTGAAAAAGCAGAGTTTTTTTCGCATCGTAAATTCTCAACAAGTTTGAAACATTGCATCTTGGTAAAGTTCGCCAAATACTTGTGCTGATTTTGTAAACAAAGTTTTAACTGTTTTAAATCTTTGTTAACTTTCCTAATTTACATTTTTACTAAATAAGAGTGGGTGACAGTTGTGATTAAGAAGATTTTAAAGAAACAAAAGTTCTATGGATGCTACAGTACAAAGCAGAAGGTAGATTGGGGGAACAGTGAAAAAAAATTGTCAGAGGACAGAAATTCAGTTGTCTTTCGGTCAGCTCTAGTCACAGCTCAGTCCCTTCCCAGCTTTTCTTGCATCATCTGGAGTTCATAGCATTTTAGAGATTTGCTGGCACAGGTTCAGAAGTATAGGGGGCTTAGCTATTAAAATCAACTCAAAAATACACTTTTCTTTGTTATACCAGTGAAATGTCACAGGAAGACGAGTTTGACCTACAAACCTCAATTTCTCCGTATCCCAAACTCTAGCCTTACTTGATCAGAGTAACTGAACATGCCTGAAGAAGAAAAGCTTAATTTGCTATAAGAAGGAATTATATGTGTATAAACAGAAACTAGGTTTTGGCAGGCTATCCTCCTTCCTAATCCCTCAGTATTTCCCCAGTTACTACACAGCCCAATCATTCTACATAAGTTGTTTTTATTAACACTACAAGAGGCCATCTGTCTACAAATACCCAGTCAAATAATAGAAACCAACACAAGAATAATCAAGTTCAGCTACTGACAGATCTAAAAGATTTGTGTGCAGAATAAATATTTACTTTTTAGGCACTTCAATAACATTCCGGGAGTTTTCCAAGCATTTCTCATTTCAGGGTGGCAGGGAACTGTAACAATTCTTTCTCCACCCATTTCAAGAATTTTTACTTTCAATCACCAAAGATGATGTAACATGAGGCCTTTCCAATCTGCATCACCCTCTTATCACACCCCCAAAATACTGTGCATGCTGTGAATGTGACAAGCTTATAGAAAACATAACAGCACATTCTGATCCCAAAAATTCTGCCTCTCTTAGAGGTGTCTCATCTGAAAGATCAGAGTTCCTCTACAAAACTATGGCTTTAGCAATGGGCGGGTCCTCTGGATGGGTCCCCTGAATCAGTTTAGATGGATTGGGTTTAGTAATCTAAACTAAAATACTTGGATTAGTTGGACAGTTTCTGTTGAGAACTATTTTAGATTTGTTTTTAAACACACCAATTTGCATAGAAGCTTCCTTTAAAAGCTTCAGTTTGAAATCAGCATTGTTTTTCATATTCAATTTTCATGTTGAAAAGGAGGGAGAAGAGGAAGGAAAATGGGGAGGCTGCATAGAACTAACCTGCTGGCCAGCGCTAGCAAATATAGCAACTTGTATCATATTGTGCCGTTATTTTCTGCTATCCAAAGTTTCCATGGGAACAGAAGAGATTGAAAAGATTAACTATAAGTTGCAATACATCTTTAAGCAATGAACATAACAAAATGCGTGCAAGTGTGGAAGAGRGTGGTTTCCCTTCCTGTTCAACAGTCTAAGAAATCATAGTGATCCGGTAGTGTGTAGCTATTTTTCAGCTACTCCTCAGCTTCCATGTTTCACCACTGCTCATCCAGATGCGTGAGAGAGAGGAATACCCACTTACCCTATGAAAGAAATACCCTGGTAGTCACAGTGCCTCCTGGGGGAGGCTGTTGTTGCACTGTACACAGAGAGCTGTACAGCCGTGCACTTCCTGCTTTGCCACATGTAGGCTAGAGCCCCCAGCCTGTTAGTAGAGCAGTTACTTGTGTCTGGCCCTGATGCTGGAAGGTAAAAATTCAGAAATGTTGCAGGCACATATGATTGCTCTGTTACATTGATTTTCACTGACTTGCCTCAGAACTGAATTTGCCTCAGAGGCCATAATGATTCTAACCTGTAATTGTAGGTTTTAAATTAAGTATCAAAATATATTATAAGCAGCTGATCACAATGAAAACAAATTTAAATATGATGAAGAAAGATCAAAAGAGTTTTATGGAAATGGACTAGATTGCCTCTTGAGTTATTATATCTGCTTGAATACACAGATACTTTAAATAAAAGCCTGTCTGTCTTAGAAAATCCTGCTTTCAAAATATATCCTGGGATTTCTGGTTCTTAAGAGAATGAAATATACAGGAGGGATATCTTTTCATAACTACCTTATGCTGTAGAGTTATGATATACTGAGAACAATGACCACAGTAACTAAAAAGGTACACATACAGCAGGTTTGTATAAAAAAATTACATAAATGTTTGCAATATGGTCCGAAGTATTATCATTACTGCTTAGGGAACTAAAACATTTCACCAGGGATAACTACAGCAGCCAAAAATCAACTATTATGTAATAGCTGGAAAAAAAAAGAGGGAAAGAGGGAGAGGAAAAAAAAACCCACTCTGCATCTCCTCATGGTCCCTGGGGTATCTATCCAGACCAGATGTTAGGAGGGAAGGATGTGCTTGTACAGCCTGCTGCACAACAAATGACACAAGGACTATGTTTCTTGCAACAGGGTAAGTAAAGAGGTGTCAGAAATGCTGAGGAACTCATGCTCGTGGAAGGCAATGGGAAGGAAGAAACTCCTGTGCTTAGTTGTAGGTCTCACCTCCAGAAGATGAGGGGCCAGTTCCTGGCTGTGATATTTGGTAAATCAACTCATCTCTTTTTTTGCCTCGGCCACCCGAGGCTGATGGCTTAAGCCAAATAGCAATTTTGTATCATTCAGAGCCATGTTAAAAAAAAGGAATCATTACTTGTAAAATCAAAGAGTCATACTAATAGATATTAGTTATCATATGTTGCTATACAATAATATAGTTGTTATAAACTATATTTGTATCTGCTTTGCAGATAAAACAGTGCATTTGGAAAACAGTTCTTCAACTACGAAAACTACACTAATAAAACGTATTCCCCTTCCTGCATAAGCTATACTGTTACATAAGGCACTTACCACCCACGTAACTGTGGCCACATTCAGTAGGAGTTGTTCTTTTTTTACTAGCTCAGTAGAGTGAATGCAGTATGACTTCAGAGCGCAGAGAGGGACCAGCAATAAAAAATGCTCTTCAGCTGTTAAACCCACACACCATTTTGCTGGGCCTGAGAAAAGGATGGACAAGTAGCAGGAGAGTTAATGTCAGGAAATAATAATAACACCAATACTTCACTAATTACTCTTTTCCTCTGTACTCGATCAAAAGTGAGATTAGGACTGCAGCTAACCAAAAAATAAACCCCCAAAATTTATGTTAAGAATAAGAGGATACATCTGTTTCCTGCCTTAGCCAGATCTGCTCACCCTTGTCATCAGAATAGCTGCACTGAGACGCGAAGTTCTGAAGATTAAAGCTGAAGGTCACTATTTTTACCCAGAAGAGCTCAAGAATATGCGTAAGAGTAGTTCATTATGTCATCTCTGCCTGTGACAATGCAGAAGTATTGCCAAATGGGGAAACTCCTAATTGTAAAAAGCTCATCTGAGTGAATGCAAGTGAGAGATTAAGGAAGTATCTGGCCCAAAAGAGTTCTTTACTCCATTTTGGGAAGTCAAAAAGACAAACTTACCATGGATTTAACTAAGCACAGCACTGACATTTGGCTTTAGCAGGACTTTGCCAGTATGTCCAATGTGTCTCAGTTCCTACAGTGGAAAGTCCTTTCCGTATTTTAGAGCTGCGAAAGAGATACTTTGAAAATGGACTTCATTTAATTTTTCTTTTACATACCTCCAGTTTTGGCCTGTTGGCAGGATTTTTTAAAAGATGAAATTTGCTACAAAACTATCAGAGTGGGAATACCTAGTCACACTGACAACTTACTACCATCTGTTCACTGGTTACTCATGAGTGGTTGGAGTCCCCTTTGTGCTAAGCACTGCATGTATGCATAGCAAATGAGAAAGTGCCTGCCCCAAATAGCTCAGAATAGACAGAGCTAAGATTTGCCCAAGACTGCAAGATGTACATGGCAGAGCTGGGAAATGAGCCCAGGTTCTCTCATTTCAAATCCAATTCTCATTCTTCTTTCTTTCTGAAATGGAGTGGAAACTGTCCTATGTCTGTAGGGAAAAAAGGTCCATATCACTGACTAATATGCACAGGGTTTTAGTAGTCTGTGGTTTAAAAACAGGAGGATGTACAGATGCTATGAATGGAAAGGCTAAATTATTATTTAAGCTGAATGAAGGTGGAAGCTCTGCTACAGCCTCCACTGTTCAGAGTGATAGCAGCAGAAGTAATCACTTTATTTCACACAGACTTCTCTCCCTGTGAAGCCTCCTGTCCTGGAGGAAATAACAGTTTGGTTTTTGCCATCCTTTTTCTCCCTTCCCAATATAAACTCCAACTTATTGTCATTCTAGCAACCTTCTGTCTTCAAAATGCCTGAACCAGGTTTCTACAAATTTGAGATTTACAAAAGAAAAATACCTTTGGCACCCTTTTTAGTTGTCCTGTTTATCTTTTTTTGTCCAATATCTCAGGACCTGGTTGGGCAGTGGGTAGATCTGAGCAGGGAGGGAGAAAGGGAGAAAAGATCCCTGCTCAAATAAACAGCCTGTTCCTGCTCCTCACTGGTGGTCCCTTGCCCAAAAGATCTGCTAATATCACAGAATCTATGTTGTAGAAGATTTTCATGACATCTTGAACCATTAACCTACAGAGCCTGGTGTTACTGCACTCCTAACTCAGGCATTCAGTTAGATGGAACAAATCCCAGTCCAAGTATATGCCTGGATTACTGGTATATTGGCGCCTCAGAGCCAGGGAGGTGCAGAAGGTCCAGAGAAGCAATGTGCAGGAATTGCACGTATTGGTGCAGTGATTCCTTCTGTAGCGGGCAAACAGCAAGAGCTGTCGTGTGCCCAAGGAGACAGGTCTGTGTTTGTCCTACTGATCTGCAATCAGGTCTGTTTCTCAAAGTCCCTCCATACAGGAACATAGAGGAGGTCAAAGCTACTACTGCAGGCTGGGAGCTGTGGTGATGACCGTGCAGCTGCTCTATGCTATGTCTGCAATAACGTATCACCATCAAGTCCTGAGCCCGGGAGGTCCTCACACAGAGCTCTTTTACCCTAGCTTTGCAAGGAATTAGTTTTTGGACCAAAAGGCACTTAATTATAATGTAAATGAAGAACTATGGAAGGTGGTGCCTAGGTTTTTGACAGCATGATTCACAGTGGTTTCTTTTGTCCTTTCAATGAAAGCAATGTAATTAAGGAAAGCACAGTCAGATCGAGTTTGCCTTGCAGAAGGAGACAGAACTACAGTGACTGAAGCACATAACAGAGCAATGGAAAATCAGCACTCCTCCACAGTTCATGCAATGAAGCACTCACAGTGTCAGCTTTGAACTATTCTGCAGTGTATTTGGAATAACACATTACTTATATGCCTGGAATAAAACATAGGAATCTTAACACTACATTGATTTGACTTTTTAAGTGGTTAACTCATAAATCCTCTTAATCAAACAAATGCATCCAGGCTGAAGATTAAGGTTGGTTTTAGGATTCTTTTTTTTAAAAGTCACCACTGCCAAATTTCAACTGTAAGGGAAGGTGTTATATGTGCAGTTTCTAATGTTACTGCTCAGCCTGCAACAAGATTATGGTATTGTTAAATTGAAGGAATTCCTGTTCCGTGGTGTTGTTTTTGGCTGATCCAGTATTGTGGGTTAACTTCATGTGGTATATTTTCTTTAGAACAAATTTCCTTCAATTCATCAGCAGAGGTTCAAGCTGCTCTGCTAAGAGTTTGTGACATTTTTTTGGAAGTAGTTATGAACACACCAATGAAAAGTTAACAGATTGTCAGGAACACTTCCTTGGGAATGACGTTTCTAATTTTTCTTTATTCTTTATCTTTTGTTTATCCTCTTTTCCCTTTCAGGACTGTATCTTTCCAGCCCGGCAAAACTGTTATGTGGAGCTGTCTACTTATGACATAGTCCCAGAGAGCTGCAGAAGAACCCAGACCAGGCAAGAACAATCTAATTATCTGCTAGAATGGAGGCCTTGAGCCACAGAGATTCAAGAGCAAACCCACAGTTAGTGGTTACTGTAGACTCTGTTCCTGGCTCTCTCACAGACTCATTGGATAACCATTGCTGATTGATTAAAATCGGGTATTTCAGACCCAGCCATAAAGATAAACATCAACAAATTATCAGTGGTGCAATTGGTGCAGAACAACCAGCAAGTCACCTGTGGAATTGTCTCTTAACAAAAATATGCGTGTTCCTATGCTTCACAAAGGACAGAAGCAGCCAACACACACAGTAAAACTGGAATGCGCTCTCTGACAGAGTCATCTGCATCATGACAAGGGTATGCCATTAAGTATTTAGTCAGTGAGAAGAGGCATGTGATTGTAGGTGACATAGCTAAGTCATCAGTCTTGGTAATTACAGATAAGAAAACAGTATACTCAGCCAAGCAGTGGAGAAAGATGGATTAAAATTACATGGTGTCAGTAAGAACAGGTAGGGACAAATTCTTTTGCTTTCAAGCAAAAGAATGCTTGTTATTTATTTTCCTCTTAAGTTCTTTACATTTTATAGAAATGGACCATTATGAAAAATTTTAATTGGCTCACTTAATGCAAATGCCTGTCCAAGCCACTTCAAATCCATTGAGAGAGGCAGAGAGGACTATTAAGAAGAAAAAAACAATGGGAACAGTCAATGAATGACCCTTGTCATACAGCCCTGTTCAAACATACACTTTCCTTAACAAGTGCAGTAAACTGCAGCTTTGAATTGGCTACGGAAAGAAATATTGCCCCAGAAAAGTTAGATTTAGCTCAGCCATGAAAGCTGCTCTCTTTTATGTGGCAACAACAGGAATACAAGAGCTTCACATTCCCCTTTTATATGTTTAACCTTTGACAAAAAGGTTAAACACTTTCCTCACAACTGACTCACATCAGGAAATGCAAGAACTATACTCTCCAGATGAAGCCTGGCTAGCTGCAAAATGCAATGTCAGCATCTGAAGTGTAGTAAAACAAGGATTCCTTGTGCAGCTCTTAGTACTGCTACAGGGGCAGGAAGTGGGTCAGCAAGAGGGTCTCTTCCAGACGGGAGAGAGCTGAAATGGTGACAGGAACAATAAGGAAGCTCAGGGCGGGGGGAGAATTGGCTCCAATTTCAAACATCTYACTGAGATCTATTTTAAATGCATTGATGTATTAAAATCCCCCTAGCAACATAGCAGGAAAGTTTACAAAACATTAAATGGAATATCTGTGAAAGCTTTCCGTGTTTTCCATTCTTTGCCTTACAGATATTTTAGGGCCAGATT
Source organism: Phoebastria nigripes (assembly GCA_035582835.1). NCBI lineage: Eukaryota > Metazoa > Chordata > Aves > Procellariiformes > Diomedeidae > Phoebastria > Phoebastria nigripes. Next base: position 131,578 of record JAYKAV010003359.1, read on the forward strand.
CTCATCTGGTGTCAATACGCCTAATTCCCTTCACTTGGCTGATGAATGTAAGCTCAGGTTTGGCTGGATGTGTTGGTTTATTCATCAGAAGACTGGTGGCCAAACTCCTGAACCGTAGCAGGTCCAAACAAAGTCAATCAAATCTGCAAGTACTTAGTACCTCTGAAATTCAGGTCTGGGGACCAGATAGTGCCACTGATTCTTACTTAGTGCCCTAACTGGCTAGAGATGTACTCCAGGTTAAACACAGGCCCTGTGAGGTGGGACAGAGTTGCTTGCGGAGTGCTGAGGAATGAAGGCTGCAGGAAACAAGGAAGTGCTGAGCACTGACCTCTAGCCAGGATAAAGCACAAAGAAATGATCAGAGGTGAGTCCAAGGGTGACTCCTCTCCTCACCTTAGTATTTGGAGGGGGCCACCTACGCAGGTAAGAGTGCGCCTGCAGGACCCAGCATAGGAAGACCCAGGAGTGCAGTTCCTCCACCTGGAGTATGTTGGGGAATGGGAAGAGAAGAGAAATGACTATGTACATGGCAATCAGCATCTGGAAGTAAGGTCTGCCTGCATCCATGGACAGACCATGGCTGGTATGACAGCCAGGCAACAGAGATCCTGAAAAGGTCTGTGGTGGGGGTAGATGGTGCTACTCCCCTTTCCCCATGGCATACTCTGGGAGGGAAAGGGGAATGTAGGATGTGAAGAACCAAGCGCTGTTTTCAGGAGCAGATCCCCTCTGAGGTGACCCCTGAGCACTGAACTTGCCATCTGCCCCAACTTAATCCCTCCACTCCAGCCCCCACTGCCCTGATCAGCCGCCTTCTTTCTACATTTTGATTTGACTCATTCTTCTCTGGCAGGAGAAAGCCCACTAGAAAAAGTCATAGGGCTCTAGGACTCCTTGCTCTTCCAGGCTTCCTAGCTGCCCCACCTTTCCCTGCTGCTAGCAACCAACCCACCCCATTGCCCTGCTCATCCCTCTCRTGACATCATATGGCCTCATGCTACCCATGCTTTTGGTGGTGGCAGCGGGAAGCAAGACACAGGGGAACTCTTCTCTTGCCTGAAGCATGCATTTTAGGGTAGAAGGGTGAGCTGGCACCTCCGCTTGGCCCAGGACACAAAAGCTCTTGAAAACCACAGCACAGTGAAGGGGCTTAGGAAATGGTTGTGGCCAAGTTCCCGGTTCCCTTCTGCACAGTAAGGCAATTGTGAAACTCTCTGTAGCACAGCACAGCATGGGATGGTGTCCGGGTGTTGTCCAAAAGTATTCCCTTCAAGACAATGTGCAGAGAGGATGTGAGGAAGAGGCCGTTCCAGGACTCTCTTGACTCAGAGGGAACAGAGCTGCTTGTCACAGCAGCACAGACCCCTTCAGCCAAGTTGGTGTGGATGCAGGCTTCACAGCGTATTAGGGCATGGAAATAGTCTTCTCTGTATTGAGCCTACAAGGAGGTGATCCTAAGCCATGAAATAAAATTACAGAATAAAATCAGATCTGTAGGTGTGATCTGTCCAGCATATCTAGAGAGTGACAACACTCTACTACCTGCTGTCCTGAAGGTCTATCTCCTGCTTCCTTCATTATATGTGCAGTATAGCAAAGGGTAGATCCTAGCTCTGGAACTTTGTGGGACTTCTCCCACAATCAAGAACAAATTCACTTTAAGGGAAGCAGAAACTGGCTCTTAATTAGTGATTCCATTTCCCTCCAACACCAAAGCAAAATAAACAAAACGGAACGCTTCTGCATTTGAAGACTATTCAAAAATCAGGAGTTTTATTGGACACTGGGATGAAGAGGGTGAAGAGGTACTGTCAATGCACTGATCTGCAGCACATGTTGTACTGCACAGTGCTAACAGGGGGTGCAGCCACCACCTCAGTGTCCCCCAGGAGACCCACCACTGCAGTAAACTACGGGGTTATACTGGGTTTACAAATGGCAGTGAGGACTGTGGCAACCAGCACATTCCAAAATCACCAGACACCTGGGCTCCAGCATTTTGGTATCAACATCCTGCCCCTCTCACAAGAAACCTTTCAAGCCCAGTATTTTACATCAAACCCACAGCATTTGCTACAGAAATTGTCATAGAAACACTGCATTTTCTGCAGCTTGGTATATGATGCTAGCAGGCACCAGGTGGCGATGTAATTACAAGATTAGCAGCGATATCACAAAATCATGTTGTAGTAGAAGTGTTTAAATTATTATCTAGACACTTTAATATATCATTATTGATCCAAAATGAAAAATTTATCACTCTCTAGCAACTGCCTGATCTGACATGCACTGACTTTCTGATCATCTGTAACAGGACAGATTTGACCTTTAAAAGACTAAAAGGAAGGTTACCTCAGGGTGGGATAATTGACAGCTTTCAGCAGGAGTTTTTGAGACAGATTCTGAGTGGGTTTGCTCATGTTTTTGTATGTGCATATGCATGTGTGTTTCAAAGAGTAGGAATAACTTGCAAATGGGCAGAATGAACTCCTGCCCTGCTCACGGAAATGGCAGACACTGTGCATCACTGTACTTTGCAATGATTCTCCACTGGGGGAGAAGGGGAAAAAAGGAGTGGGTAGAACAGGCATGTAAGGGCTGACTCAGTGAACAAATGTTCACTTAGTGGAACAAACAGAAGACAGTAATAAGACAGTAACGAACATCCCAGCTTGCTGACTGCAATAGCTGGCACCAAGTGCTCAGACCTGTAGCACTAACGGGCTCTTCCAATTCAGGATCAGAAGCAAACAGACCTCAGGCCTGTTTCTTCTCTCATCAGGAGTAGCACATTAAAGTCAGCAGAGCTATTCTGAGATACATTCCCATATCTGGATGCCAGATGGGAAATAAGTAACACATTTTTAAGAGTGAGAGTGACTAACCATTGGAACAGACTAGCAGGGGAAGCAGCAGATTCTCCATTTTCTGAGCCCAAACTGGATGCCTGCTTTGTGCAGGCTGTGTTTTAGTGAGACACGCAAAGCTCACTGCACGGACAGCAGTCTATGGTCTGTGATTAGAGAACATACTATTCAATCTGGCTCTTAATTTTATTAATCTGTAACAGTCAGAGCAATGAAGGGAGAATTGGGCCCTGCATTAGTGTTTCTCAAGCGGGTGCATGAACCAAGCTTCTGGTGTAAATACTTGCAATGCAGGATTCAAAGTTCATTTTTTTCGTAACTCATCTGCTGGTATAATCACATCATTTGAAACTCCCATTAGCTCATCTAAACTGGTTATAATACAAGTGAATTAATTTCCTTTTTGGGATGAGTACCTTTGCTCTGCGTTGTGATTTTGGATAACCAAGATCAAACCTAATGTACAGGCAAAATCTATGACCCCAATATTTTGGTTTTACTATTGCATTTCTGCTGGTTAATCCCACTTAAGATTCCAGCCAACTCGCAAGAGATGGACACAAATGATTCAGGTAGAATCTGCCTCTCTCTGCAATAAAGTACGACCTTGGAAGTTCAAAATAAATAATAGTCATATCAAAGATTCATTTGCACATAATCTCTTCCAGACAGCAAAGCCTGTGAGCTAGTTTAAAGTGATTTCTCATCAAGAAGACATATATTTCTCTCCAAACAACTAATATAGTTTGTAAACGTTTGTCTATGTGTCCTCAGACACATACATTTACCTCTAATGAACTGTGGTACAGGAGTATCAAATGAAGATGGATCCATGCTACTGTAACTGGCGATTGGCAAAACTGATTTAGAAAACTTCATCAGCTGAGTTTTGTAACAAGTTCTAGATGAACCAGCTTTTGATAAGTGGGCTAGATTGTGCCTACACTTTCATTCCTTTTAAGCAACAACAAACATGCACCAGCCATAAAGTTTTGTACTGGTTCAATTAATTCTGATAGTCTAGTACATGGAAGAGCTAAGATATATCATCTCTAAATGGTTACATTTTATTCATGGTGTTTCATTATTATTCATTCAGTATTCATTGCAATGCATCTCATCTTGATTAATGCAGCGGATATTCATGTGGATCTCCCTTTACTTCAATTAAAACTGTGTTATAAGTCACTATTGGCATAACTAATTGAAATAATGCTTCCTTTTTCAATCGCATAATCTACACATTACAAAAGTATATAACAGTCTTTTTGTCTGCTCATTAGTAAGTCACAGAAAAAGAATAGACCAGAACTCTGTTTCTTGAGATAAAGGAGATGAAAAGCTTATTTTCTGCCATTTAAATATGTAGATGGCTATGAATAATTTGTGAATTTCCTGTACACGTATGTGCCCATCTCCATCTCCAAGCATCACTGCACATAAAAAAGGAACTATCCTGTTCAGAAAACAGTAGTCCAGAATAGTCCCAAGACACCTCACTGGACTGTATGCAAGAGAACACAGTGAACTAGCTCTTTGTGGCTGTCCATCAACAAGCTCCATTTTCAGTCACTGTGCCATTCTGCCCTCTGTGTAAAACCACCGAAACTATCTGGGGTCTCTGCTGCCTTCCACCTTCAGAGTTCAGCATAAAAGACAACTACTTTGCTGCTCCCAGGCAGAAAAGCCTGAATCCCAAAAGGACTGACTGCAGTGGAGCTGGCCAAAAAGCTTCCCCCTGCCACCACAGGGCCCAGCCTGTCAGTACTGGTGTTCAGGTAAAGCTGACTCCTTCTAAAACCTCAGCTTTGGGTCCCAAGGTATTAGTGCTTTTTCAAATTTTGAGATCAGACATAAATCTACATAACAGATGTCTTTCAGGGATTAAGTTATGTGTCACGGTCAATATGGTGTATGAGCTGCAGAAAATTGACTCTTCCTCTGTTCACATAATTTCTAATCCTGCCTGCACATTTGCAGTCTCTTGGGTGATCACCCCTTTTCTTGAACAGTGTATTTTGTTCTGCATCAAACAATAAACCAAACTAAGCACTTCCTCACAGTACTCTTCTAGCTTTTCATCTCCTTTTCATTGAACAGGATTTTAAAACATTGTTTCAAACCCATTTTTGACACGCTCTTGCACTGCACCAAAGTTAATGGTACAATCCCTGGGGTAGGCAGATACTTGTTCTCTCTTCAGTTAGTGGTGCACCTTGCAAAGCACAAACAACAGCCAGCTATTTCAGCAGAGTCGACATTAAGCTGTGTTTTCCTGGAAAAATATATTACCAAGCAGTAATAAACACAGCTGTCTGGTTTTTGTTTTGGGTCAGGTGGTAGGAGATCTGAAATTAATTCAATCGCCAAGATTCAAATCCTGAATGAAAATAGATAATATGAAAATCTACCATTAGGGGAATTATAGTATATGTTCATTTTTCACTGCCTCTCTTTTAAGGACAAATTCTACTTCCTATTACACCAAAGTAAATTCATAGCAATAGCACTGACATTGGTGGTCTTGCACTGAAATATACCCTTGTATATCAAATTAGGGTATGGCCCTCCATCCAAAGGTGAAAGGCATGCTATGAAAAATGCCGATTACTTATTAACAGTGGAGTGCCTGCAGTGTCATTACCAGCTAAGCTAATACGTATTTTCAAATTTTTGGGGATCATTTACTAACAAAGCTTTTAAGTATATTTTAAGATGTGAGTTTAAAAAATGGAAATCCTGAAGAAAGCATGCATTGTTTTTTAGTATTTCTCCTCACTACTCTGAGAAATTTGCTCAAAATCCAAAAGAAAAGCACTGCCCTGCTCTATATCCCCCCAGATGCACTACTATGGGCTAGCCAGCTGTGTGATCTCATGGCCAAACCACTGGCCAGCAGCCAGACCCTACTGCCCCTCCTGCCATGACCGGCCCCTCTCCTAACCTCAGTCTCTGATCTCTCCACCCTGCTCCCTGTGCCTTACTTAAACTTCAAGCTGGGAAAGTACCACTGTTTGGGGCAGTCTCAAAAATAAGTCTCGAGTAGGGATCGAACAAAGCCTGTGTCGAAACACTTTCCTGGGACTGATGAGTATATGTTTTCTGAGCACAGTCTGTTTGGCCAGGGCTTGCCTCCAGGAGTCATGGCCAAGCTCTAGCTATGCTGGCAAAGCCCCTTGCAGATACTTGTCATACAATGACTAAAGGAGTTTCTCTGAAAGCATTGCTACATCGGGGTGCCTTCCTTCCCTCCTCCCCACGCCTCCAACTAGCAACTACTCTAGCCAAATACTGTAGTACAAACCTGACCTCAATCTATCTGCTTCTTCCCATGAACACAACAGCAATCAGTTACAGCTTTTCCCCACTGATGTAACAGAGATCAGTTGTGCTCAGAGCCCTAAGCAGGGGTCTGATTACAGGAGGCAACAGAACCCAGTACCACCAAGTAGAGGTATGTGTGGTGGGACAGTGGCACAGCCAGTGCACAGCCACCCTCTCCAGTGCAGCTGCAGCTGCTCCACTTGGGACTCAAACCTCAAATCTCTGGGGTGTTGCTGTAGAACATCCAAATCAAGTTGTTAATTAAAGAGGCTGCGATATGCTCCAAAAACCTCACCTCAACAAGCAAACCCATCTCCTTGTTCTCTGTTCCCCTCCCACCTTGCCCTATCTTCACACCTTTGGCTCCTTATGTGAAGTTAGCACCTAAGTCATCCTCTGCGAGGATGTAAGGGGGTCATTTTCCTTCTGTACCTTTTTTTTTCCCTTTTTGGAACTGCCCTTGCCATTTTGCAGACAAGTTCCCAGCTCCAAGAGAACAGTGCATGCCTGCTGTGGGTGTTATGTGAACGGAAGTGATGTGGTTTGGATTTTTACGTGAGAATTCCGGGAGAAGGTGAAATGTTGCAAATAACCTCCATAAATCATTTTAAACAAAGCTCAGGAAATGCCATAATGATTTAGCTGGCAATATCTAAAAAGAAGTTCACACTGTTCTCTGACTCCTGGTAAGTAAGTATGTTTGCTTAAGATGTAATTGAAAAAGTACTGTGTTACCGTTTACATTTTCCATTTTGTATCTCCTGTCCAGGCACAGCTCACTGGTGGCAGCTCTTAATTTGTACTATGCAGTATTTCATCATCCAAACAACAGTCCCTCTAAGGCTACAAAATAAATGGCTGGAGGGAGATAGGTACCAACCAGAAAACGGTTGGGAAAGGTTGGAGTGAAAGCCTGGTGACATCTATAGAGCTGTGGAGTTACTGCAGTTTCGTTTGCCCTTCACTTTCCTCAGTCATTCAGGCTGAGAAACGACAACCCTTTACTCAGTGTGGGATTCCACRCTTAAAACACCAGTCTGGTTATTTGTTGTCCTGTACTGCCTCACACATTTATTTATGTCACTGCAAAATCCTGCCTATCCAGATTACTGTTTTTTAAGAAAGGCTCTTTGCAGGTGGATAGCCAGACAGTGAAGAACCAGGCTTGTTTAGTCCAAATCAGTGATGAGTATTATGAGTATTGGTTGGGAAGGAGATACATCCTCTACTGTAAAATACCAGTTTTAGTAAACAAGTTTAAGGAAACAAAGTTAATATTACCAACCGGAGACGTAGTTTCAGGACAGCAGCAGATGTCTTGTTGCCATCCAAAGTCATGCTGGAATGAGCTATGGAAAGAAAAAGAACAAAATTTGGGGCACAATAGTAAAATCCAGGAGTTTGTGATCATTCCCCTTACTGATCTTCCACTAGGCTTAAAGATAGGATAGTGGATGAGTTCTTCTGAGAGCATATGCAGTTATAAAATTCTCTCTTGCCTCATTGGTTTTATATGAAGAAAATAGTTGTCTACAGTCAAATCTATTTACTTGCTTGTCTCTCAGGTAAGTTTTATACCGTTCAATAAAAGCTCACCTGTCCTCATAAACAGATAGATCTTACTTATTTGGTATATAAAGTCAATACCAGGACATCCCACATTAATTCCAAGGTGGTAGAAATCACTTATTTACCTACTTACTACTATTTTTACTTCTATTTTTATTGCTTGGCTGCCCCAGGAGGGCTGGGGTTCAAATACATCTATTTAGTGAGAAATGGCCTCAGTCTGATGCTCTGATACAAGAAAACTCAGAGAGAAGAAATACTGTCATCCTTTTTTTTTTTAACCAGTAGGAACTGAGGCACATGGTAATTTGATCATACACTCCAAAAGTCTGTCAGAGCTGGAATTTTAATTTAGATCTCTTGAGTCTCTGCAGTGCCATTTCTAATGTCTCGGTGAAAGCAGACTTGAATTTCTGTCACATTTCTGAAGGCAGCGGGCCTCAGACAGGCCTCCTTCAGCTTCCATACATGACTGCAATGCCTCAGAGAGCTGCTTGGAGTGACAGGAGGCACTTTCTTTCCCTGCTGGCAAGATAAGTGTATTTATTATTTTCTCAACCTGCGTTTTGGAAAGTTACTTATGCAGGCTTAAAAGTTCACGTGTGACTCCTCCGTGCCAGTCCTCAGAGTCATGGTCCCTGCTGCTGAATATTTGCAACGCTCTTTTGATCCACAGCTTTGAAGAGAGATCTATCAGAGAAGAGGGGGAACTGCCACAGCTGTCTTTTCTGTAAGTATTTATTTGTGCTTATAAAACCAGATGGGAAAGGTGCCTATCCTGTGCCCTAGGCACTCTTGATGGTTATTTAAAAGCACAGCATAACAGAAAGACAAAACCAGTAGACACACACAGCAGCAACCTTTGCTTAGAGCTTACATCAAAAGTGAGAGAGTAATATGAAAGAGGAAGACTATCCAGACCTCCAGGGTGAAAAAAAAAAACCACACCACACAATAAGAAACAGCCATGTTTCCAAAAGCCCTAGAATTTGCCAACTCCTAATTTGGGACTGAATCACAACAGATTGGGGAATTCTGCACAGAGACGGGGTAGAAGTACCCAGATCAAGCAGTATGACCATCACAGAGGTCTCTGGAACATCCAGAATGTGGTTTATCTATGCAAATAAAAAAAATTAACAGTAATTTTTCTTGACCACTGAAGAGTTTCTCAGAAATTCTCACCTGGAAAGCTCAAGCAATTTGCACATGATTAGTCACGAATATCAACAACTCCGTATAAAAATCCCTCTCTGGCTCCTCTCTCTTGCTCATGCTCCTAAAGGTACCAGGGATAAAATACAGCAACTTCACAGTCTCTGTTCTGATCCAGTACAACAGCATTCAAACACAGGATGCAACCATTTACTTTAATGTCACTCTGGAAAAAAAACACACACACACAAAAAAACATTGACAAATGTCTTTCCCCCCYCCCTCTCCTTCTGAGGCTTTTCTAAGTATTCAGTGCCATTCACCGGAGGCTGTTATTTTCTCCCAGGACAGCTGCCTTGAGAGAGTATTCCTGAAGTATCTTAAGTGGCTTTCAGAGGAAGCTGTGACATTTAGATGCAGGCAGAACAAACCAGGAGGTTTAGAACACCCTACTGGCAGGGTAGCTGAGAGCTTGGCATGCACAGAGTGCCTCAGGACACAGAAATACAGCCCTCCTCAGATAGGAGGCAGGAATTGAGAACCCATTTTCAAATACATCCCAGTGAAATCCCAGCCACTCCAGCTGCAATTCTTTTCCTTCCTGCAGCTGAGTCGGCAGCCAAAGACTAAACCTTGTACTGCAAGAAAATATGCTATTATTTTCTTCAAGAATCATGTCCTAGTCCATATTATCCTTAGATGTTCATTTTCTAGGAGGTCCAGATTGGTTTCTGTAGGTTCTGTGTATTCTAAGCAAGCTTTTTGAAATGTCTCTGCATTTGACATGTTGGAAAATATTGGGACAGCATAAAGGTTCACTGAATTTACTCTTATTAGACCTATATAAACATCTCTCAACTGATGACCAACTCCCCCTTAGAAGGATGGGGAGAGTTTGCTAAAGTCACTGATTTAGATTTTGAAAGGCATTCTCCTGCTAAGAATATAGACTAGCTTCAGGCATCATGAACCACTTACGCCATGGGTCTGTACCAGAGCCTGTGACAGAATTGCAGGCTTCTGGAATTTATGTTAACCATTCTTTCCCTCACAAGGCACAACCATTTCACCCCATCCAGGCTTCCAAACTCATATTAGCACTGTTGTTTCATATTTTGTGTTCTTACATTTGTTCTGCCACACGTTCTGTTGGATTCCACCCTGACATCGCTAGCATTTACATGAACATGTTGGACGAAGGGATTGCTTCAGTATTCTGATGCCATGAGCCCTGGCCTTTGCTCCTTCTCACCAATAAACTGCAGGTTGTTGAGCCAAACTGGAATGGTTCCAAGTCACATCAATGTTAATTTGCACATGAGTCTGCTGCTGTGGTGCCTCATGTGAACTGCAGTACAGCTGCCTTGTGCTTCTTTTCCCTTCGGTCCCAGCTATCTGAGATGTCCTGTTGATACTGAATGGTCACATGGTAGGGCAACTAACACAGTATAGGGATTCTGGGACTCACCTGATCCTAGGAAATTTAGAGAAACCCAGTGGGTTGGCATGACAATCCCAAATTATTTAGATGACACAGAGACAAGTCAAACCGAATTCAAATCAAAATGTTCTTTTTCTGTTCAGGAAACATAATACAACCAGCTCACTTTGGGACTACAGAAATATCTGAGGCCTCCATTTCCTAACCAGCATTTGTTGGAACCTTTCAACCCACAGAAAGGAAAACATATCAATATTATCATGTTTGGCCCAATTCCTGACAAACACAGATTTTCAAATACCAGAATTTCACGTGGGACAAAATGCTTACATTTATTTGTTCTTTTACTGCAGAGAGTGGGAAAGAATCCGAAGCATAAATATATCAACCTCCAGATTATTTCTGCTTTCAGATGGAAAGATGGAAGCATAAAGAGACTGAATTCTGACTGATCCAAGGACAAAAAAACAGTACATCGCCCAAATTACTCTCAAGAGCCAGGAATTCTGACTTTGTCCACTGCTGTAATGATTAAATGATGATGCCAGTCACGATAAAAACCATATAACCACCAGGAGGAGGTGAGTGTTAGAACACCTGTAATTGGCAACAACTAGGCTAATCATATATAGTCTGTGTAATCCAAGTACTTAAAAAAATACTTTCTCCAACCCACACAGGAAAACTGTATCACTCCATACTCCTACAATGCATTGTACTGTATTTCTTCGTGTTAAAACTGTATCAACAGTTTGTGTAACACTCTTACTAACACATTCTTAAGTTAGAAATAGGAAGTGAGTAATAACGCAAGCAAGAGCATCTCTTGTGTTACTTTTGTGTGTGCATGCAATATATTAGTGATATGTGTCACTACTCTGAATCAACAAGAGAGATATTAGATTGCTTGATTCCTGGGTGGCATTAAATTGAAACTGAAGGTCACCCTTTTGTTGCTCTCCTGCTCTCAGGGACATTGCATCAATAAATATAAACAGGACTTCCATGTTGTAAAAGAGTTAATGTCCAGAGAATTGACATTTAAATGAATGGATTAAAATGCTGTAAATTTAACAAGCAAAATGGATTTCAGATACAATTTACTTTGAAATATGGATCTAGTCATGCCTCAGTACTGCTTTAGCGATTCTCTCACCATCACATAGCAATGAAAACTGGAAAGGGAACTTTCAGTTGATACTTCAGCAAATAAACAAAAACTTATTCTTAACTCTTTTGTTTCCCTGTTGTTGAACTGTTCCAATAGCTACCTGAATTCAAACGGCTCTAGCCAGTCACACGAAGAACATGGAAAGAGAAAAATCAAGCTTTAGGCCTTTTAAGACTTAGTCCACTCTGGATATAAGCAGACAGAACTTGCATGAGCTTCAAAAGGAATTGCCCTGGCTTATGCCATGGACCAGTGTGACCTTAGAGCATATTTGTTTTATATACTAAGTCAAATATATGCAGGTATGAGCTCAGAATAGCACCTTTGAAGTTAGAGCCTGGGGGCAAGAGGTTAAGGAGGCTGTAAGGCAGGCTTTGTCCACAGCCATACCATCTTAATAAATTACAGAAGTTCAAAGCAAAGTAAGCTCTGAAGAATTCAAGAAAGAAACTCCAGTACTTAATAGGTTTGAACCATCATTTAGGTTTAGAAGGGATTTTCCTATTACTTCAGCTAGGATTGCTGATATATCTGAATCTTCAATGACATTAATACACAAAATAGTACTGCATTCTCATCACACAATGCCCTATCTTGACCCTCCCAGACCAGGAATGAGACAGAGTCTCCAGAGTGTGAGGACTTTTTCTTCCCTCATATACCATCCACTCCACAGAGAATTGATCTTGCTGGAAGCTGAAATCTCTTCATCCAGGACTTCAGCACAATGACCACATTGGAGCTCCTGCTTCCTTAGATGTACTTCACCACAACCCTCCACCCTTCCTTCATTTGTGACACCCTGGCATCCTCAGGTAGCCACTGCCCCAATAGGTATGGAAGCTCTGGAACTTCACTGAGAAGATGGAGGCACATTCCAAGAAAAAGAGCCATTTCCAGTTCCTTCACCACCTTGTTGCTAGAGCTGAGAGGCCAAATGGCTCTCTTGGATGGTCCAGAGCATGACCTAAGCTCTGGAGAGAAGGAATTGTGGGAAGGTAAAAGCAAGAGAATCTGTAAAGGTTCAGTCAGAGTAGGATCAATGTGGGTCATGCAGAACACAATACAAGGATACTGCAATACTTAAGAAGTGCTGTCACCTTGTCCTTTTGGTACTGTTTTAAATCACATACATTTAGATTCAGGATACTGAATTCCCACCATTTACTGTTGACTACCTCATATACCTCCTCTTTCTTCTGCTGTTACACCTTATCCAGACTAGAGGATCCATGGGTAAATATTGCTATTTGTTACAGCTGTGGAACCCTACTGAAGTTAGCAGGATTGAAAGCATTCAAGTAAAAGCAGAGTTAGCCCAACTTATGCTAATTCGATAAAGGTCACATCTGATGTTATATTTTTCTGTCCTACTACGGTTTTGGTCTCATATTTTGCTGCAGCCAAGCAATCCAAAACCATGATAATGGCAGAAAAAAAACAACCACTAAGCATTTGAAATCATGAACTGTGGTTCTTTTTGTTCTCCATCTGGGTGTTGGTCCCTGAAGACTCAGACCAGGAGAAAAATTTCTTTTTACTTTAAAAGTTAAGCTTCTTATAATGTAGCTATGGTTTAGCCATAACAGCATCAAATGCTGCCAGACCTGCAGAAAAATGTTGCAGTTTCTTGACACTGCCTTTAAACTCTGTCATATCACAAGTATTGACTCATGGAAATGCACCTCTCCCAGTCAGTTCCTGTAGGGCAACAACCTCCGCACAAAGATTCCTCTCACATCAACAGCTAATCAATGCAACACTTTTCTGAGGTAAAGGTTCATCACTATTCCATAGATAAAAGAATGATATGAGAGATTAAGATTCAAGATCATTCCCCCTCTCCATGTTCCAGATGCAAATTTCAGCAATCTCCCAGCTCCAGGCTGAGTTGTTATCTGGGCAGGTGCTCTTTTCCCACTATCTTCTTTACCTGACAACCTGATTTATGTGGAGGAAAAAAATAGGTAGTCAAGCTTGAAGAATGACAGAGGGGTTTCCAGTCAGGTCCCCTGTCTGGGGTCCTCTCTGGTAAAGCCTGAGAGCACACTGAGTCATTAAGCACCCTTTGCTATTTGTGTAAGTCTTCATAGGGATTTGGTGGCACTATGGGGAAGTCAAGCTACATCTCCAGAGACAGAGTCTGCTAAATCTGCAGCTTGTCCCTTTGACACCTCCAGTCAGAGGGAAACTTTTCTCAACAAGTAATACCTAAGAGGTACAGTGCTGAAATGAATCCCTCCCTTTTCTCCTGCAGTACCAAGCTATCAGGTGAGCATTAACAAGTGAGGTAAAACCAAAACAGTTTTCAACAGTCCACTTTCAATTAACCAGGCTCCATTTCCCTGACAAAGTAGCACTTTGCTATGACCACTACTCACAGTTCCCAAGCTTGTTTATTGCTTTGTTCTGATGACATTATTTTATATAGGAAATAGATGGAAAGATGAAATGTAACTATTGCCATTCAGGAACAGAGCAATAGTCCAGTTTGCTCTGAATCCTGCCTCTGTATCTGGCTTACACAGAATGCTTAAAAAGAGGACGTGAAAGAAAGGAGGGAGGGAAAAAAAAAAATCCACCTTCTTACCCTCTTCAGTGCCATGGCCTTAGACACTTAGAAAACTCTTTACCTGACCCCACCTGGTCATGAGCTGGTATCATGAAACGTGAAGACCAGTGTCATGGTTTAACCCCAGCTGGCAACTAAGCACCACACAGCCGCTCGCTCACTCCCCCCTGGTGGGATGGGGGAGAGAATCAGAAAAGTAAAAGTGAGAAAACTCTTGGGTTGAGATAAAGACAGTTTAAGAGGTAAAGCAAAAGCCACATGCACAAGCAAACCAAAACAAGGCATTCATTCACTACTTCCCATCGGCAGGCAGTTGTTCAGCCATCTCCAGGGAAGCRCGGGTCCATCATGTGTAACGGTTACTTGGGAAGACGAACGTCATCACTCTGAACGTCCCCCACTTCCTTCCTCCTCCCGCAGCTTTATATGCCGAGCATGACGTCATATGGTATGGAATATCCCTTTGGTCAGTTGGGGTCAGCTGTCCCAGCTGTGTCCCCTCCCAGCTTCTTGTGCACCCCCAGCGTCCTTGCTGGTGGGGTGGGGTGAGAAGCAGAAAAGGCCTTGACTCTGTGTAAGCACTGCTCAGCAATAACTAAAACATCCCTGTGTTATCAACACTGTTTTCAGCACAAATCCAAAACATAGCCCCATACTAGCTACTATGAAGAAAATTAACTCTATCCCAGCCAAAACCAGCACAACCAGTAACTGTCAGAGCAGAGTATAGGTTGGAGTTAGTTGACTTGCTTTCTTTAATAATACCTGCTTACTTGTTACCTCCTCCTCTGAAGGCCTGTGACAGTCCACCCCCTGCTTCATTTTAAGAAGATACAGCAACAGGGTAGGGATATAGATGCAGGGTAGGGATATAGATGTTATATCACTATATATAGTGATATAACAGTTGGCCACAGGTAAGTAATTTTTTTTTCTTAAGATGAAGCTCACCCTCCAGTTTAAGTCTGGATGACCTTTCAGTTTCTCTTGCTGAATTCTATGCTCGAGTGCCATATGGATCCTATGTCAGTTACTCCTACTGTTGAGTATCATACACATCAATTGGTATGCATTACCCAAGCACTAAATAATGGAAATTGCTTACTACTTTCTCAAATGGTTATTACAGAAAATTAAAATTCTATGTTTCTTGCAGTATATAAACTTCAACAGTGTTCATATTTTGCATGTAGAGAAGTACTAAATTACATAGCAGACAGTACTGTTAAGCAATAGCAATAAGGCTTTTCAAAGACAGTTACTCCCAACTGGTTAGTTTTAGTAAAGGAGGCTCAAGTATTCTTGAAATTGTATATTTATATTCTCTATATTTTTTTTTCCAGCCAAAAGTAAGTCAGACTATATTATGGTTATTTGTGCAGAAACAGTTTGTGTAATGACAAAAACAGGCTCAGAATTAAAGATACATGTATGCATTAAGAAGACTGATGACATTAACAATGGGTTCCTGCACATATTCTGTAAATAGCGTTGTAGAAAAACAATTAGTTTCATCTACTGCAAAAGGAGTATCTACGCAAGAAAAATGCCAAAGTTGCACTAGAAAACTTTTACCTGACATAGGCTATTGCTATTCAGGTATTTTTATTGTCATTCTTCATTATTAATATTTTTCAAACGGGGAAAACTTAATTCATAAGCTCCCATACATCAGAATTTGGAGTAACTTTTGAGCACTGCCTGATGAACTAGGCTTTGTCACAGCAGGCAGAAAGAAAGGGCGCTGCTGCTGCTGGCAGTTCAGTAATGCTAAGTGACAACAAGACTGGGAACGAATACCAACTAGAAGAATTCAAAGAAAAAGCTTGAAAACAGCTTCAGGTGCCAGACAAAGCAGTCTTGCAGAGCATATGCCAGCTTCTGATGACTACATACAATATGCAGGTCCTTGGTTTCTTAATCAAGTTATTTTCAGCACAGGGATATATATCCTGTCTTTATGTTACCTGCCGTGACACATAAGTTAAAATTCTTAGCTGATTATATGCCCTGAAACCTAATTAAACCAGAGACAAATCTTGTCTTTTTCCAATATACTGAAGGCATTTTTTAAGACATAAAGATACTATTAAAACCAAAATAGTTATTTTCTGTGGTGGCGATCTCTTAGAAATACGATACCGAACTTAACTCTGCTCAAGGTATTGATCATAAGGCGCTCATCAGTTTGACTCCCCTGGTTTAGTATTTTGGCTTGCCATATGGTGATCCCTTGGGGCCACCATTATTCATATACATACTCATATACATAGAATAGAATCATAGAATCATAGAATCATTAAGGTTGGAAAAGACCTCTAAGATCATCAAGTCCAACCATCAACCCAACACCACCATGCCCACTAAACCATGTCCCTAAGCGCCTCATCTACACGTCTTTTAAATACTTCCAGGGATGGTGACTCCATCACTTCCCTGGGCAGCCTGTTCCAATGCTTAACCACTCTTTCAGTAAAGAAATTTTTCCTAACGTCCAATCTAAACCTCCCCTGGCGCAACTTGAGGCCATTTCCTCTCGTCCTATCGCTAGTTGCTTGGCAGAAGAGACCGACACCCACCTCGCTGCAACCTCCTTTCAGGTAGTTGTAGAGGGCGATAAGGTCTCCCCTCAGCCTCCTCTTCTCCAGACTAAACAGTCCCAGTTCCCTCAGCTGCTCCTCATAAGACTTGTTCTCCAGACCCTTCACCAGCTTCGTTGCCCTCCTCTGGACACGCTCCAGCACCTCAATGTCCTTCTTGTAGTGAGGGGCCCAAAACTGAACACAGGATTCGAGGTGCGGCCTCACCACTGCCGAGTACAGGGGGACAATCACCTCCCTACTCCTGCTGGCCACACTATTTCTGATACAGGCCAGGATGCCATTGGCCTTCTTGGCCACCTGGGCACACTGCCGGCTCATATTCAGCCGGCTGTCAACCAGCACCCCCAGGTCCTTTCCCGCCAGGCAGCTTTCCAGCCACTCTTCCCCCAGCCTGTAGCGTTGCCTGGGGTTGTTGTGGCCGAAGTGCAGGACCCGGCACTTGGCCTTGTTGAACCTCATGCAGTTGGCCTCAGCCCATTGATCCAGCCTGTCCAGGTCCCTCTGCAGAGCCTTCCTACCCTTGAGCAGATCGACACTGCCGGCCAGCTTGGTGTCGTCTGCAAACTTACTGAGGGAGTCTGGCATGTCTCTGTACAGCCATCATTGCTGGTATATACTGGTAATGAATGAATCTCAGTGGCAAAGGATAGTTATTTATCCCAGACACATGGAAAGCTTAGGAAGTATCACTGAAATGATTCTTTTCTGAATGAGTTATCTGAAATCCCATGTTTTCAAATATTTCTGACCTTGGTAGGACTATTCCAAGTCAAAAGATACTTTCTATGAAACATTTTTGGACCAAACGCACATGCATTCTCTTGCTACAAGAGCTTGTATTTCTGTTCCCAAGCATGATTTTTAACATTAATTTTCTTCAATCTGGAGCAAGAGGACTATTAAATCAGAGAGATAAACAGGTAAAAATCTTTAGCCGCATCCAGCTATACAGACTTCAGCTATCTCAAGCATCTATCAGTTCTGCTTAGCAGCAACGCTTGCTGTGAAATGCTTGTTTACTAATATTTGCAAGACTGCAACAGCTGTACAAAATCAGCTAGGCTACAGTGAACATTAAGAAAGGGCAGCTGATTGCTTAATCTAGAGAGAGAGAATTTGTTAGAAACACCGCTAGCTGTTTGCTGGCATGGAAATTTTTATAGTCAAGAGGCAATATTCTCTATAGTGACAGCCTTTCCTTTCATATTTGTGCTTTTGCCCCCCTTCATACCCCCTGAAATCATAGAAGCTGAAGCTAGGCTACAGATTTTTACATATAGGGAGATCTGGCTGGTGACTGCTTTTGTTTTTGCCAAAACTTTTGTGATTTGACTATTTGTATGTAGAATATGCAACAGAAGAACGCAAAAAGCATGCAGAGCCAACGTTCTGAATGCTAGATGTGGACAGAAGAGATCCTGCAGAGGTCAAATGAATCTAGGGATAACTGGGGTAACTTTAATGCTTTGGGAAGCTTGACGTATTAAAGGGCAACATTTTAGAGTCAACTGTATACATCTCATTGATTCCTTTATGGTTAGGTTTCCACGGCAGCCATTAGTCCTTTTTCTTGTTGGCTAATACAACAATTTTTCATGGGCTGTGAGTATATATATATGTGACATACTGTACTTCTCAATGGATTGCATTTCTGTTTGCAAAAAAAGATGTCTTTTAGCACCTAAAATCCAGCCTGTGTAGTTTCATGGTTTTGTAAGAGTCTCGCCTGCTTTGTTATGATTGAGCCCTGTTGAGTTGGTGTAGAAAACTACAATCCTGGCCTCAGGAATTTACTATCCAATTTAGAAAAAGATACTTTAATCAGTGATAACAAATATCAGAGGAAAATGGAGGAAGAACAATACAAGTGATAAGATCAAGCAATTACAGAAGCTAACAAAATTATTTTGATTTTAGAATTTCCCCATCAAATCTTAATACCTAATATTTTCTTAATCTTTTTTTGTACCATTTCAAAATCAGCCCTGCACCAACTGAGCAATCCTGAGTTCACAAGAGTTCCAAAAGTGAATCTGAAATTTTAAATGTGCTGCATTTGTGGATTCTGTCTTGAACTATCTCCCAGGACCCGATACTGACAATGCGCAGAATGTCCACCAATTTCCTTAAGCAGTCTGAAGTTGAGCAGTTACTAATACCAAAGGTCCCACAAACACCAGCTGCTTTTGAAAATACATGCATTGTCTATTTTATTTTTGTTCCTTCTCATATTCATACATAAAATGGTCTAAAGCTCTTCTACGTCTCATTATCAGACCATTTTCAAAATTGTACATTCTCACAGAATCAGAGCACGTGTTCTCTCCTCCAGCAAAGGTATCTTTCATGCTATAGCCGTAGAGGTCTGCAAGCATGATCCCCTGAAAGCACACTGTCATCAGCATACTTTTTGTCCTTAAACAAGGAATAGCAAGCTGCCATTCTGATTTCCTCTGAGCCATATGCTTCGGCATCTTGAAAGCATCCAAGCCAAGACTTCTTTTGCTTTTCTTGAACCTCTAAAGTGAGATAACCTCACAGCCCCAGTCTTAAACTTTTTGGATTTTTTATTTCTGACTTCTGTGCAAATTGAGGTTTTTACCTCAAGCAGAAATTATGCTTCCAAAGTTTTGAATATGACCACGTTAGCCTTCTGCAGTGTGCATTTATCAAAACAGCTGCTGGTGACACAAGCTGAGAGGGGAAAACCCCAGGACATGCACCATATGGTGACAGGGACAGCAGCAGAAACAGCAATTACTAATTAAAACAGTTCTTCATGGATTCAGAATGGCTTTTCCATGAAGTATTAACAACTGCTGGTTAATCCTTCCTCACGACTACTTAATTCTGAATAAACACATCTCTTTCTCAACTTTGGAAAAGTTTTTTTTTTTTCTCCTTCTGCCTTTTTTAACATTTGAAATACAAGGAGTATTACAGTAACCATGGTATCCTGATGACATAATGGTTACCATGAGAACAAAGCTGAAATAGTGTCATCAGAGCCCCTTCTCTCTGCTGTGTGTTGAGTTTTATATTTAATAGAGATGGCCAAACTGCTGCCACCCAGCCTGGCCAATTCTATCCTGCTTCACCTGGGTTTCAAAGCTTGTAAAAGCAAAGCTGCCCTGCACTGCTGCCTTCCACCTTAGCACAGTTAGTTTTGCTTCAGGGCAGCAGTGCCACCAGCTTATAAGGTAAGTCTGCACAGCCGTCAGGTAAGAGGATAACTGTGTAGTAGCAGATTCCCCTAAGACAGTGGCATTTGTCATGTCCCTGGGACATACTCCAGTATAGCCTTTGGCCATGTGTAAAATGGCAGTTCTTGGTCTTCGCTTGCCAGACAAACTAGATTTTAAATCATGCTTACTTAACTGTGCTAGAAGATTTCTTTGCTAATCTATGCAAGGTCTCTCAATGCATGGTTGTCTGTGGTCCAGTCCTGCAATAACCTCTGCCCAGAGAGTGCTTTGTACCCTCAAAGGGATCCACTGGCTTCAGGGGGTACTAGCTAAGTGCAGAGATGCATCACACCCAGCCTGTTATAGGACAAGAGGGCTGAAGCAGGCACCAAGACTCAAGACAACACTGTGACTCAAGTTGCACATGATTCGTCTTTATGAGTGCTCCTGAGCGCTGGCAATTCAGAAATTAGTTCAGATTCTCTGTTACCATCACTCTGACTGCTGTGAACACCAAGTGCTACCCTCCCCTGGGGCCAGCACACCCCATTGCTACAGGGCAAACAGGCACTGCCAAAACGCTGTACCCAGAGGGTAGCTCCAGCCTCAGATAAGCAAAAGCTATTCCCCGTTAGTTTCCTCAGAGAAGCTCCTCTTTCTTTTATTGCGAGAACCACTGGACATGACTCACTGCATATTGTTTGTTCATTTTGCTATATATATTTCCCAAATGCTATTTTAAGTCGCATTTCTCCCTTATGCTCCTACCAAGTTTACTGCACAAAAACAACCTTCTAATTTTAATTTCATATTTAACCAAAACAAATGTGACATGGCTCTGTTCACTTCAATAAAGCTATCTTGATTTATATCATGCATACAGATATAAGAAAAGTGGTCAGAGGGGAAGACATGGAGGGTACTACAAAACAAAGCTAAAAGCAGGACCAACTTGGAAGTTAAATGAGGTTGTTCAGGGCATTGTCCAGCTCAGTTCTGAGTACTGCCAAGTATGGAGATACCACAATCTATCTGGGCAGCCTGTGCCAGTTTTTAATCATGCTCACTGTGAAAGTAGTCACAATTTCCTTATATCTGGTCAGAATGTAGCTCTTGCTACAACTTAAGAGCTCTTGCCTCCTTTCTTTTGCTATGCAGAGTCTGATTCTGTCTTTATTACTCACTATTAGGTAGGTGAAGACAGCACTATGATCCTCCCTTTGCCTTCTCTTATCCACATTAAAAAAAAAAAACACAAACCTCAGCGTTCTCAATCCCCCTTTGCAGCAGCGCGCTCCAGCTCCTAACCATCTTAGGGACCCCTCCACTAGAGTCTCTCCAGTTTGTTAATCTCTTTCTTGGATAGGGAGACTCAGAACTCCAGATACAGCCACTCAAGTACCTCACAGAGGGGAGAGAAATCACTTCCCTCAACTGCTGCCTATGCTTTTGCTAATATAACCTGGTATGCAGTTGGCATTCATTGCTGCAAGGGCACACTGCTGATTCAGGTTCAACTTGTCATACACTGGGACTCCCACATCCTTTCCTGCAAAGCTGCTCTCTGGCCAGATGGTCCCCAGCTTGTACTGTCACATGGGATTACTCCATCAATACAAAAAATACAGTACAAAAATACAAGACTTTGCACAAAAGCACAAAACTTTACATTTGCCTCAGAACATCATGAAGTTTCTGTCGGCCCATTCCTCAGCTTCTTGACATCCCTCTGAACAGCAGCCCCAATTTGGTCTCATTTGTGAAATGAGGGTATAGTCTGTCCCCTCACGTAAGTCATTGACAATGATGTTAAACAGCAACAACCCCAGAGGAACATCACTAATAACCAGTCACCAGAAACATTTTGAATTCTTGACCACTATCCTTCAAGCCCTGGGGCTCAGCCAATTTTTCACCCACCTTGCAGCTCACCTATCATTCCACACCTCCCTAATTGTCTACAAGGATGCTATAGGAGACTAAGTCAAAAGCCTTGCTAATGTCATCTATTGCTTTCCTCTTGTTCCCTGAACTAAACTTTTCATCATACAAGGCAATCAGACTGGTCAGGTATGGTTTGCCTTTGGTAAGCCCATTCTTCATGTTCCCAATCACCATCTTCTCCTTCACGTGCCTAGAAATTGCTTCCAGGCAAATCTCCCTCATAACCTCCCCAGGGACTGAGGTGGGACCGACCAGCCTGCAGTAACACAAACCTTCCTCCTTGCCCTTTTTGAAGATGGGCATTGCATTTGCCTTTCTCCAGTCACCAGGGAGCTCCCCCAGTTGCCACAACCTTTCAAAGATAGGAGAAAGCAGCTTTGTACTGACATAAACCACTCCCTTAGCACCCTTAGATGCATCTTGTCTGGTCCCATGGGCATTTATTTATAGATATTTTTTATATGAAAGGTAAACTTGTAAAAAATACAACAGACACAGTAGGGCATAGCTCAAAGTCAAAATAAACATAACTATATATGCAATAGGTCAGGATTTTTGGGATAACGTTTTGTAGAAAAAAAACCAACTAACCCTCCATTACTGAAGGACCTGCTCTTGGTAGTTTGAGGATACTTGGACAGAGTAAGTCCATCTCCATCACTTCTTCCTTGCCTTACCTCGGGACAGGAAGGAGATGGGGAGATATGACCTGACTCTGAGGCCAAATGTAAGCTGACCCTAATATGGTTTGGAAAAGCCTTAAGGAAATGTGGATATGTTCACTTTGTACGACCTCACATATCTGATGCAGAACTATTGAGCTGGGCTGGAAATGTTTCTCCCATCAGTGTACAATGGACTTCACCAGCTCTCTGCTGTCTCTGGCTAGCCTTCTGGCTCTTTTATTCCACCATCTCCACATGAAATCTGTCCTGTTTAAAAGAAGACATGGGCTGAAGCAACCAAGAGAGGGAAAAGAAATATAAAAGCCTACCAGGTTCCACTGGCCTCTTCCCATTGGAAGCAGGATTAATCCTTTTCTTACACTGCAAAGTGGGGGGGCGGGGGGAAGGGGGAAGGATGCAGCCCATATGTATCAACACAGCCAGATAAATGCAGGAGGTTTGGCTAATTTGAAAGAACTGAGCCATTCAGGAGAGAGGCCCAGAGCTGTTGCATTATTTATTAACTGCTACTTTGCTACTTTCCCCCAAGACAATGCAAGTCCACTAGGGACTGTGTTGTTTCATCTGCTATGTTGTCCATGGGACCCTCCTTCTCTTTTTAAAAGGAACAACTGAGCAGCAACAAGAAGTGTGAGAGCTACAGCTGAACAGCTCATCGTTCTTCTGAGGGTGTCACCTTGGTGTTTGGAGAGGGCTTTCGCTGCAGAAAGCTGCTCCTACTCTCTCAGCCACAGATCCACAGATCCTCAAAAAAACCCACAAAGATTCCWTGCAATGGTGCCTGTGATTCCAGAAGGCTTACTCTTACGTCTAAGGAGAGCTGGGCTGGTGTTAAGTCATGGTTGCTGGTGCAGGTCAGCTGTTTTGCTGCAGATGAAACACAGGGAAAGGAAGCAACCTCACCAGTGCACCCCAGGTAACATTTTGACCTCAGTGTGTCTATCTTGTCATAAAACTAAAACCTTCACTGATTTTTTACCTTCAGAAGGCTGATTTGCATTTATGAACCTGAGGTTTAAAAGAAAAAAAAAAAATATGTATCTGTATCAAAGACAGTCCCAGAGAGCAGTCTCAAACCACATCCCTCATCCACTAACAGGAATTTCACTGAAAGAAGCATGTTGTGAGAGCCTGACTGCTCTTTGCTGCAAGCAGTTGGAAGGTCAAAAGGGAAATAAAAACCAAAGTAATTTAGAAACCAGCTGGACTAGATTTTTTAATGACTTCCTGAGCCACAAAATCAAACGGACATATAGCATTAACAAGGACACAAATATGGCAGTGTACCAACTTCAAATGTTACAAATTCTCAGCTATTCCCACCTTAACCCTTATCTAGGACCCTTTACCTTCTCCAACAGCTGCCTCAGACACAGCTTAATGTAAGTGCTTCACTCTCAGCAAGATTAAACTTTAACCCAAATTTCAGCTATAGCTTCTGCTCCACAACCGTATCAGTGGATGCCCCAAAATTATTTAGGTAGTACCTTCTGAACACTACTTCAAACCTGGCTCATCAGCTGTGCTTCACCCAAAGTTCGACCCTGATCCCAGCTGTAACCCTAAGTCAGCAACCTCTGCCTGCCTAGCAGAAAGCTGCTGCCAGAGTCAACACTGAAGTCCCTAGCATAGCTGGCAATAAACCCAGCTGAGTGGTTGCTGAATCTCTAACCTTCACCCTCAGCCTCATGTCTGATGTTAACCTCACCCCAGTCTCACACTTAAACCCTTCCTAATTGCGGCAGGCTAGTGATTTCTGCCTTCCCCACCAACGATTCCCTCTCACTGCCCTCCACAGACTCAAGCCAGGCCCTAACCCTCCTAGACCCTGACTGGCAGGGTGACTAACACCAGAACAAACCCTAATGCCAGACTGCAACCAGCCTAAATTCAAGCCCATCATACCCTCATGGCTCAGCCATACACCCAACCCTAAATGTTGGCCCCTTTTCTTCTGACATAATTTTAACAGAGAGTAGCTGGTTGACCAATTCCAACATGTTCTCTGCAGCAAGCAGTTGGCAGAGTACAGGGTACCTAAATTTTGCTATTCAAAATCAGTTGGGGCAGATTTGGGCTGTTTTTCAGCAAAAAAATGCAGGGAACCACATGCAGCAGCACAYGTGGTTTTAACGTCATACCTCCTGCACTTTGGTAAGCCCTAGAAGCAAAATGGTTTCTCAGAGCAAAGGAGAGAAGCCCTGCTGCCTCTCAACTACTTACTGCTGCTGGCCCCATCCCCCTGCAAAGCTACTGCACACCCCACAGCAATGAGCGGCAGATGGCTGGTACAGTAGCTAGGAGCATTTGGGACCAAGGAGAGCTAATTCCCTGGTCCACTGCAGTCTTTCTGAACTCTAAGAGGAGTTCCCATGACAGGCTCACTCCAGGTTTTCATGCCACTGACTTTTGGAAGGGAAGAGGATACTGAGCTAGTCCAGTAGTAACTGATGAGTCCAGTTTTGCCTCTTACATCAAACTCTGACTCACCCTGCACTGATACCAACTCACAATTCCCTCTTAATTGGGAAAATCACTAGGATAGTACTCGCTGCCAGAATTCTGGGTCATAAAGTCATTCTCTGACTCAGAAGAAGGTTTACAACAGCTGTGGCAGTGATATGTACTGTAGGTGAGTCATGTTGAACTATTTGCACAAACATAAGAACCTTATAAAACAAATACATAAAGAATTACACTGACCCATCTAAATTATAATCTTACATTTATTATTCTATAGCAAAGGACTTGACAATGTTTTATTGTTTTCAGGAATGCAAATTTTAAAAAATAAAGTTACTAAGACACTTCTCATCATAAGAATCCCAAGCAGCTTTTTAAATTCAGAAGCTAAAATTTTAGCTGATATAAATTTTCTGGCAGGCATTAAATTTGTGGAGGCATACTGATTTAAAACAGCTCAGACTCTGATTCTAGATTCATGGGACGAAAACCCATGTTTATTGATTACGTAACTGCAAATGCAGATATGTCTCAAGTGCAGCATGCAATGTATCTAACSGCATATAACAAAATATTCCATGCATATTCAGAAGTGGAAAATGCCCTGTTCAGTTTAAATTGTAGGAGAGATTTAGACAGATAAATACTATTGGGTTTTCCAATCAAGGATTCCAATGAATAAAATTAAGAAAATATATAAAATATTAAGTAACCTAGAGGAATTACTGACCTTCAGTGAATGGTTACCGAGGTAATTTCACTGACTTAGCAGCCCCCATTACCTGAACATTTAATGTTTTGACTCTCCATTTAGGCTAGTGAAACTAATGTCACAAATCAAACTCAACGATATTCATGTCAAAGCACTGGGAAAACCTCTGGTCTCCAGCTAGAGGTTGTGAAGTATGCGTTTAACAAGTTACAACCTTTTTAGGGACAACTGATCTGAGGAACAAAAGGATTACAAGGCTACCCCACAGTACCAAGTAATCACTGGAAAAAACAAGTGGGCTTAAAGCAATCTTTGAGATCCTTTCCTCCCTCCTATTACTTCTGGACAAGAGTCCTAGTTCAGGTATTAGGTGCTGGGTTTTAATCAGTATAAAATGGGTTGCCTTTGGTGGAGCAAAGTAGGTTTATAGGAGATGAGGAATCAGCCACATTGCCTAAATATAAGGCCACGGTCATGGCTCTGGTTTGAGAAGGCATCAACCTTTCACCTTCTGCCCCGAGTTTTTTCACCCAAACTTGAGCTGACGAGAGGCACGCTCTTCATCCACTTCAGCACAAAGCCAACCACACTAGCTAAAGCATCTGCACTAAGCCATAGGGACCCACATACTCTAGCCACCGTTCAGATGCGGCCCCGGGAATTTGGGGGCTGAATGGCAGGAACAAACCCCTGAGGAGGGGTAGCTGCGTCTTAAAATGGCTTCTCGGCCCCTATGAGAAGAGAGACTGGCGGGGGCCGTTGGCAGTCTGTGGCCGCCGGCTGCCCCCCACTCAGGAACCAGCAGCCCACAGAAGAGGCTGGGGGCACGGACACCCCGCCGCAGAGCTGCCCACGGCACGCCGTCCTACCCACCTGGGCCTACTGGCGGAGCCCCGCCGCCCCCTGGGGCCTCACTGCGGCAGCCGCGGCTCTCTCGGGGGCTGGCGCCGGCTTCTCTCCAGCCGCCGCCGGGCGCTCCCGCTCGCTGCCTGGCTGTTTCATTCATGCTTTCTCCTTCGCCATCTCCCTCTCCGACTGAGGGGAAACGAGAGCGCGCGTGGGCGGCCGCTGGAAGGCTCCCTGTCAGTCAAGCGGCCGAACCGAAAAGAAGGCGAGCGAGGGAGAAGGAGGGAGAACAGCTTTCCCGGGGGAGGGGGCGGCTGTTGTCACTGCCAGCCTCGCAGCCCTTCCCGGGGGCATCTGCAGAGACGGGGTGGGGGGAAGGCGGGAGCGGTTTTGCACCACATACCTTCCCGCCTCGGGGGAGAGCGGGGGGGGGCTGCTCCTCTCCTGCCCACTCATCACCTGTCCCCCCTCCACACACACCCACTCAGCAGCGACGGAGGGGCCCGGCGGCCGCGCCGCTCTGTCTGGGGAGAGCGCTGGGCGGACGGGTCCGTGCCTTTGGCGGAGGGGAGGCAGGGCGCTGTGACGGTCTGCGTGTACGTGTCTGCCGGGGGCTGCGGGGGTGGTGCGCCGGCGGAGGGGGACCGCCTGCCCCCGCAGCTCGCAGGAGGGCGAGTCCGCTGTGTGTCAATGGCGGGGGGGTACGTGGGGCGGCGGGTCCCCCTCAGCTCTCCGCGGGGCTGGGGAACTTCTTAAGGCTGAGGGGCGCTTATCAGTCCCGGCACCAACCGCACCACTGGGGGGTGGTGGTGAGGGGGTTTTGAGGAGAGGCGCGGGGCAAGTTGTAGCGGTTTTAACGGTCGTAACGGTTTCGGGCGGGGGTCGCGTGGCGTGGCCGGTGCGCGCGCCCCGCAGCGCGCTGAGGCGGGCAGGGCGCTCGGTAGCGGGGAGGGGAGAGAAAGGGAGTGGGGGTGCCGGTGCAGTGCGCAGCAGGGCTGGGGGCTTGGCGGGGGAGAGGCGAGGCGCGTGAGGGCCCGCTGCCCCCTGCTGCGCCGCGCTTCCCCGTACCGCAGCGGGCGGCTCTGCCTTTGTGCTCCCTCCGCACCTGAGTGCGAGGCTGGGAGGGACGGCGCAGGTGGGGGCGGGCACGGTGGGCAGCGCCGGCGGATCCCCGGAGCCAGGGAGGGGAGGTAAGGCTGTGCCGTGCTGCGGCGGCCGCTCCCGGGGCTGCGGGGGGCGGCTGCACGCCGGGGGCTGCGCCTTCGGCCGGCGGCGGGGGCGGGCAGGGCAGGTCCCTTGCTTGGATTTTCCTGCAGCCGCTTCCCGTCTCCTCCTGCTGCACAGAGGGAATGCAACAGCAGCAGCCCGGTCCCCCGGGGAAGGACGGTGCTCGCAGGTGGGCAAGCGGCATCAGCCCGGCCGATGCGCATAGGGGCTGCTGGGTGAGGGGATGGGGATGGGGGGAGCTCCCGCGGTCTCCACGCAGCTGCCCGTTAACCTGCGAGGGGTGCTGAGGACGGCCCGCAGCCCGTTTCCTCCGGCGCCGCTTACACCCCCGAGGCGCCCGCTCCCCTCCCTGCCCTCCGCCAGCCGGTCGCAGGGCCCGGGGCGTGGTGGCGGCGTGCACAAGGTTGGGTGCTCGCAATATGAATTTTCCCTGTTTTCCCCCGCCAAAGAACACGCGAAGATAYGCGAAGCAGACGCTGATGTACGTGCTTAGCGGATCTCTCTTGGGAAGGACCGGGGCATTTGGGGGAGGCTGCTTTCAAACCGGTATAGTCGGTAGTTAACTACTGGCTGCAGTTAAAATTTTAGCAGCAGCAACAGCTTTGTGATGTTTTCCGGGAATATTGCTGCCTTTGAGCTGATGTGACAGCAGCCCGTGGTACACTGCCACTTTCTACTAGATGGCAGTGCTGAGAGCAGGATAGTTGGTGTAGGTAATGAAGTGTTGGGAAGCTGGAGACTTACGTGCAGCTGGATTTCGGTGGTTATGGGTGGAACAGAAGAGAGGCTTCATATGTGCCCTGTGAGCTTATCTGCAATTAAGAGGATTTTTTCAAACTTCACGTATGGTTATCTTGTTATGCAATTACGTTTTAGTGAGACTGTGATTCTTACATTATATTTGGAAAGGAAAAACAAATTTAGTAGGTTAAGCCTTTGTATTACAGCATTATTTGCAAAGTTTCTGAGGTTTGGATCCAGCTCCACCGGCTGCCACTTGATTGGCAAAGATTTACAGCTGAGGATCAGATTTTGTGCTTGTGTTAGAGCAATAAATTACTGATTCAAAAGAAACGTGGCTGCATTGCCCTCTTTTTATTTCATGAATGTTGTATATATTGAGGAAGCAATTTTTTGGTTTGATCTCAGTGTTTTGTTAGGCAGTTTGAGATAATTTCTTTTTTGTATAAATTACACAGTTGAGGGATCAAGTTCRAATCTTAGATAGATCCGGAGCTCATGTTGGTTTCAGCAGAAGTTGTGTGGTACATGACAGAGTGCTGAATTTTACCATGTGGAATATCTGAAGTAAAAATTTTCTCTCTGCTTGCCCTACACTTGTTTTCCAATGTGTTCCTTTGGAGTAGCAGAATGTAGTGCTTTTGCCAATGTTTTCATTGATATATTTGAGTTAGGGTTGTATATTTGAAGCCAGGGATTGTTCAGGGGCTCAATATGCACCCATTGACAGAAAATTTAGCCTGTTGACTTGAATGTGAATAAAATGGACACCAGAACTCTTATTTTACATTTGCATATAATGAGTCCCAGTGTTTTCAATAGGTATGTGCAGGAAGGTAAGCACATAATGTTTGCTTGCATAATTCATTTTGTTATAATTGAATAGGCATTATTCTTTGTAGTATTTTGTTGTTGGGTTTTTTTTTTTTTTTTTTTTTTTTACTTCTCATTTAGCATTATTGTTGTGGTTTAAGAGCTAAGCTTTAAAATGTTTGTCACTCCACTGCAGAGAGTGTTGCCAACTGGATGTCATGCATGTAAAACTAGAACAAGAGCCTTTAAATAGCAAGACCATCAATTTAGTAACAATTTAGGGTGATAAATGGTAGAATACACAAAAAGAATGCAAATCTGAATGATTATAGCGTGCATTTTTGATACTAATATTGATAAGGTATAAAGCAGAAAAGCAAATAAACACATTCAGCTTTTAAGTACCTAAACTGGTTTGAAATGGAAGAGCTGTTTTCTGTTATGCAGTTTATGCTTTAAAAAAAAGGGGGGAGGGAGGGAAGAAAAGTTACTTACGAGCATTTATTTTGTTTTCTGGATCTCAAAATTCCGTTATATAGCAGGATGCTTTCCAGTATCTGCTTTCTCAGTATCTGGAAAGGCAGATAGATGTTGCTGCAGCAGGAGCAATTACACTGATTTGCAGCACAGGAAGATAAAAAAATTAAAAATTCTGGTCTGACTTTCTGCCTAAAAAGATCAGCCATTAGCTCTGTTTTGGAGTTGTCAACAGAAGAGATGAGATAGGGAAATTAAGTTTGTTCAACAAAGGGAGTGAAGTTAATGTACAAGTTAGGAAATTTCTTTTTCCAGAATAAAATGACTAAATTTGTCTAACAGACTACGTTAAAGAATTCCACTTGCTTGGCTTTACCTCACAATTGTCCACAAACAAACCCTCGCCAAAAGTCAGGGAGTTTTCCTAGGTTTTTTTTGGTGGTTAGTTGCTTAACCAGATCACTCTGTCCTGTGGGATGTTGAGTCAAAAGGCAGAAGAGGCAGTGGAGACTAGAGCCCTGTAGGCTTTGGTAGAAGAGGCTTTCTGAACTGGAGCTTTTTAAAAGGTGCATGACAGAATCCCATCATCACTAAAATCACTGAGAATTTTGCTATCGCAGTTCTCTTTCAATTTGCTTCTTATCCTGGGTAGACCACAGCAAAGTGTGACTGATAGGACCCAAGATTCAACCTATGATAGGGCATGGGTTCTTGTTTTAAGCTGACGCTTTAAAGAGTTTTAGTTTTCGGATATACAGTGTTTCTACTTTAGAGGATATTTGAGACTCCCTGCAAATAAAACATGCAAGTGAAAATTAAGAACTGACGAGCTGATTGTACTAAGGCATCTTTAGCAGAATAAGGCCAGGAGAGATGCAGAGTATGTGTATATGCTATATGTATGTATGGTACCGCATAGTGAGCGAGCCATGATATTCAAGAAAGCCAAGAGTCTTGAATGTCTCTGGAAGGTGGCAGGATTTTTTATGTCACTGTGGAGCTCAGGCACAGTAATTCTTTTTTGGCTCTTTTCAGACTCCTCCCTTAATGGTGCGGAACCAACCTGACCTGTGATTTTGAGCAACATTGTAAAGAACTAGTATGGTAATAATTTGCATGTTAGAAGTCAGATTCGATCTCCTGCGTTGTAAGGCTCCCGATTTGTGACCAGCTAGAATTACAGTAAGTGGTTCTGTATGTTCTTGGTTTGTGTCTTTTTTCCTCTTAGCCCTTCCTTGCTTAGTGATCTGCTGCATGTAACCCGACTCCTAACCTGTTTGGGGCAGGAGCAGCCTTTCATAACTTGTTTCAGTGGGGCTCAAATCCCTGTTCGCAGCTCTAAGAGACTGGTGTAGTAGAAGGTAACAGTCTGACCTTGGTTTAAGGTCAAGAGTAGCTGCTCAAAATATTTAGTATTTTTAAGAGGTGGACCTCTAGCATAAAAAAAAATTGTTTCTTGTTTTCTTTGTGATTCCATATCATAATTAGTTTCATTCTGTGTTTTACTACTGTGCTTATGGGTATAACAGCTAGATAGTGCAATCTTCTGTATTTTTATAGCAATGCTGACCTGTGGACACAACTGCATGTGTTAATGGGAATTCTTGGTTTTGACACAAACTCACTCTTCAGGTATAAGCAACTTGCTTAAGTTACAGGGAGATTGTGATCTCCCTTATATAGCATCAGATAAACACCTTCAGATTAGCCTTGTCAATCACTGCAGTATAATAAAGCCATTTAGACTGTCTTTTCTAAAATAATTGAATATGTAATGCTGGGTTCAAATAGCAATGAGTGCTAGGAAGAGTGCCAACTGCATGTAATATCTTTTACGTGCAGGAATTTGTTTAGGATGATACTTATCTTCATAATCCTGTGTGTGCAAACTTGATACTTCTGGATGTGCCAGAGGTTCAGACAGATTTTGAAAGCTTCAATGAAAAGTTACTAATAGCTGCAGTGTGCAGAGCCTGCTCACTAGTTTTGCCCACTGTCACACACACAGCTAACATGTCACTATCCAAACTGATGTCTGTGTGCATGCACCACTTAATCAAACTGCATAAGCTATGATGCAGCTAGTCTTAATTACACTGCTTTTTTAAATCATTCAAATGTTGTAATTCATATATCACTAGAATTGTTCTACCACTCGTTTGTCCACAGATCATGTTTCATTAAAAGTGCTGATGAGCACCCAGGACTCTGAAGACAGCAGTTTTGTGCAAGGTAAGAATGTTCCTTAAAGAAGCTGATGGAGGATAGAGCTCCAGAGTTCCTGGCAGACACTGACAGCATAAGATGGCACCGTAGTCTAGTCTGAAATCGTAAGTCTTAAAGAGGACTAGATGTCCTTGACTTTACAAGAAGTTATTGCACTGAAGAAACTTAATAGTGGGCTAGAGTCTGCTTTCAGGACCTGTGTAGATGCGTTTGTTTCTGTTCAGTTACACTAATATGACTATGGAGCAGCTAGGTTTTCTCTACATGTGAGTGTGAATTGAATCCCTGCACATTAGAGGAAGTAATTTTATTTACCCTGGTGAACCAGAGATCTGCACCCATCATTTCTGAACTACTTTGTTTCTAGCACTGCTAGGAAATCTAGGAAATGAACGATGTAAGCTTTATAGCATGATTGAAACTACTGGTTCCAAAGGAGTCTCCATTTTGAAAGCTGTGTGTTCCAAAGATGCTAGTTCATTTGTAGAAGGCTGGAACCTGTGGTTGACAAAGGTCGTGAAATCATTGATGTCATGAAATATGCAAAATATTTCATAAGAATGATGTCCATACTCTTGCAAAGTCTTTTTTATCACTGAGGCTTTTTGCAGTATAGGGTTCTGTCAGTAGGGAACAGGTTACAGGTCAGAAGGCTAGGACACTAATACTGCATATTATGCCTTGAAATACATTACACAGCTGTAACTCCAATACTAATACAAAAATAACACTATGCTTGGCAGATAGAAGGTTGATAACTGCTCCTGGGAAAAAAAAAATCAATATTAGTGGATATTTTAGTGGGTAAGTCCAGTGGACTTAATATCTTTCCATTTCAAAAAGTGGAAGAATCTTATCTCCAGCTTCCATTTCCTTTCACCTTCATTACACAGTTCTTGTAAGAAACAGTAAATGCAGAAAGCAATCTTGCAAAGTATGTTTCTATTTATAAGTAGGCAGTGATCAAATCCTGTCATTAGTTCCTGTGTGACCCTGAGAGATGCAGGAGATGGATGTATTTCATTGGGAAATGGAGGTCTAATTTACATGTGGAAATTTGCTAACGTTAGTGTACCAAGCTTATTTTACACATGCACACCTCTTACAGAAACAGACTGTGAACATGGAAATGTATATGCATAAATATTCAGAATGGCTATTCTGGTAGGTACCCCTGTGTAGACAGACTCTTAGACATAAATTACTATTGCAGAAGTTGGTGAAATCACATCTAAACCTAAAGGAGAACAAAACAGCAAAAGGAGCCCAATAACAATGCAAGTTGTGTAACAAAAGCACAAAGATCTTCAAAGTACATGTGCTTTGGTAAAGATATGTATTTTCATCTGTAAACCCAATATGGGAAGTTAAGGTTAAATGTCCTCTTGGATATCCACTCCCTTGTTTGTTCTGTATCTGTATAATGAAGAGAATACTTTCCATTCAGAAGAATACTTTCTATTTACAGTTGTAGCTGTTTATTCAGGTAATGATGCATCTTATGTTACTAATGCAGCAGAGAAGTGACTCTGTGACATTTGTTACTTCTTGAAATGCATGTTTACTGAAATCGGAGTTATACCTAGAAATCACAATCTCCCTAGATCCTGTGAGTTCTCTGTGTGTCTGGAGATGTATACCCTTTACTCAAATGCAAGGGGTACAGGTAAAGATAACTTGTGTTATGTGTCATTAAGAATTAGATGGTTGAAAATCGGTGTAAGAATAGCACTGGTCTCTAAACTTAAGTCAGTAAAGTATAAAATTGTTTGAAATATATGGCAAAGGAGCAGACATGGGACAGTGGGAGCTGTTGGTGAATGCAAAGCAACAAACAAGATCCTTGAAGGAAATTGTCCTTTCAAAAAAAAAGAAGTAAATTATTTGTACGAATTTTTGTAAAAATCAGTAAGTATTTTAGATTTTCTTTGTAATACATGAGTTGGAAGTTACATTTTTCATGTCAGGCTCCTAAGTACTTGACAGTGGAGTATGTGCACTGTGGGACCACATCAGCCTATGAAATCATTGCAAGTGAGAGTCAAAAGAAGTATTACAACAAATGCAGTGTTGCCCTGTGAGTTAAAACATTCTAAAATTGTGATTGAACTTAAATTTAAATTGAAAATCTTTTAGAAAATAATGTTTTTATTGAGGAGATATAATTTGGAATGTTTTTATTACCTTCAGTTATTTCATCTATGCTTCCTTTTGGATCTTTTTTTTTTTTTTCATAACCTACCTATATTGTTTCTGACATT
Source organism: Phoebastria nigripes (assembly GCA_035582835.1). Taxonomy (NCBI): domain Eukaryota; kingdom Metazoa; phylum Chordata; class Aves; order Procellariiformes; family Diomedeidae; genus Phoebastria; species Phoebastria nigripes. Next base: position 165,864 of record JAYKAV010003359.1, read on the forward strand.
CTTAGACACAGAAACCTGAAACTTTCACATCCTTAAAGACTCAACCAAAGCTTACAGGACCATTTGTATTTACTAATACTAAGTTTGTGCATACTTTCTTTCATTATTGAAACTACAGCATACTACTTATGTTACCATTTAATGTGTAGTTTAATTCTCTGCTGATTTCACCTCTTAGCAGAGGCGGCTTAGATGAATTTAGATGATGAATTCATTTGGACAAATGTATACCTCACTTTCAAAATGAGGTTGTATCTCATTTTTTCCCCTAATTCCGTACCCCAGAAAGTAGCAATCCTTGTGGTTTCTACCCTGAGAGACAAACATTTCCTTTTTCCCTGCAGATAGTTGCTACTCCCCTTCAGTGGGAGAACATACTCTGTTTGTAACAGCAGTGATATCATGAGCCTCTAATGGTATCTTAGAGTTTGTTAGGAAATACAAATGCTGGCATTTTGTAAAGATGCAGAGAGCTTTTTCAGATATCATTGAATAACCAAAACTACTGAAAAAAGCTCAGAATTTTGCACAGTGAGGGTATTTGTTCTGAACTGTATCTCTCAGGTGCTATAAATAATAACTATTTTCATAATAGATGACTTGCAGTCTGTAAAAGCAGGTCATTCCAATTACTACCTTCTTTCTCTTCCCGCTGCTTCAGTGGCAGGAGGTTTTTAGCAACCAACAGCACTGAAGACTTTTTTTGGTGGAGGTGAATATGGATGTGAGATAAGGGGAGGGCTCCATTGGAGTATAACAAGCTTTGGATCCTTTTGGAAGGCAGGATTCAAAAAGCTGAAGTGGGCTAAACCAACAGTAACAAGCCTTTTTTTTTTCTTTTTTTTTTTTTTTTTGGCAGGCAGATACTTACCTAATTTCAGCCTTAAAGAAGGGTTGTTTTTGTAGCCCCATTGCTGCCTCCCACCAGCTTGCCAGGACCACAGTTTTACTTCACATGTGTAGAATGATGACTGTAAGTGAACGGTAAGGGGATGGGGAGAGGAGGAGTTGAGAAGTTTCTTCTTTGGTTGAGAAAAGTACGGGGGAGCAGAACAGTCCCTTGAACCTGCTCACTGATCCCAGCTGGTCTTCAAAAATTGGGTTGTCACAAGCAGTCCATGGCTTGTAGATTGACAGTTGTCAAGGGCAGCTGTGGTGACAACATGCAAGCACCAGAAGCTTTTCCACACAGCCACTCTGGGGACCTATTCTTACAATTCTGTTATTGAGTAGCTACCTACTCAAAAGGCAGGCAGCTGGATCTCCCTGGATGCATTCCATGTGTTTCTCAATCAGTAATGAAATTTTGCATCTCATAATGGTATCTTGGACTTGACCAAAATTTGGGCTATTTAAAATACAGGTATATACTCCCGTAAAATAATAAGGAAGGCAGACTATTGCAGTCCTGCTAATGGCAGTGAGAGTCCTTATGGGCTTGAGGTTTCATTTTTCTCCATTCTTGCAAGATTTAGGTCATACTGTTTAGGTCAGGACACTTAGAAGCAAGCTAGGCATCTTGATTCAGCCTCTCTAAGAGAGTACTTGTTTTGCCAGAGGTGTTATTTGAAGCATTCCCTTGGGTAGATGATACCACTTTTGAATTTACTGTCAGTTCACTGAATTACACTTGCCTGTTTGTTTTTGGGGAGGTTTTTTGTTTGGGTTTTTTTTTATTTGTTTTTTGTTTGGTTTTTGTTTTTTGGGTTGGGTTTGTTTTTTTTTTTTGATACAGGTAAGTAAAATATGCTTGATATTTTTTGTAGCATCATCCAGAGATGGGAAAGGGAATCCATTTTATTCATCAGGCAGTACATGTTTTTTCTGATGGTTCTGCAGAGCCCGTTTTACTTTTAGGAACAGAGACTTCCTGCTTCCTTCCTGTACCTTGACTTGTTGAGTATGGCTAGATTTGTTTATTTTCTTCTCCAGAACATCTTCCATTTGGTACTCCAACAGCATCTCATTCCTTCAAATGTTCCCTCATTTTCAGTCTCAGTAACAGTGCATATTACCAGCCTGGGGCTTGGCTGTGGCTGTCTCCTTTAGGAGCAGAGCCTGCCTTGCCAGTGCAGATCACTGCCACCATTCCATTACACTGACCGAAGCATTTGCTCCTTAAGTTTGAGAACAGCAAGCCAGAGAGGTGGAATAATTTAACTGATTGGCTTTTTTCAGTCCTGTTCTAAACATGGAAATCAGAGCCTGCAAACATTCATAAGATGAAACATTGGCACAGACGTGGTCATTTCCCTGAAACTGCAGATGTGACTACTTTGTCATGAAACTGCTGGGAGCTTTGTGAATTATTGTAACAAATCCTGTGACTAAAAACATGTAATGGTTATTTTATTCTGCTGGTTATTGCTTCTGCACTTCAGAGCCCGTTAAGAATGGCCACATAATTAAAATAGTTAACATTTTCTTTTAAATTGGAGGGGGACTTCTCACATACATGATGACTAACTTGCACTGACATACATAAGGAGCTGAGTGCCCAAATGCTGTGTGTGTTTTAGCCTGTTATTTATTGTCTTAAACTATGTTTTCAGACCCTTAAGTGCTCTGTTCTTTGTGGTAAATTACTGCAAGCATGTGTAACATTCTCCATGCTATGTACGTTTTATAACATTTCTAGTTTCTTAATTATGTATTTTTTCCCTGCAGTAGGCACTGCCATTTTTTCTTAACTTTTATCTCTTTTGAGCTTTAAGCATCGTATACAACAGTGTATGTCCTGAATTTTTTAGGAGAAAACATTGTCTTTGTCCCTTTGAATTTCATATGCGCTCTCTGGCACCCTAGCCCCTCAAACTGCTGATTGGAAACACTGTAGATCTTGCTACTGAATGTAGTTTTGGCCATTTGCCGCAGTTCTGCATGTTGCCAGTGAGCAGCAGATCACAAATGGAGGCTTGGTGCTCTAAAGTTTTGTGGTGGTGCTAGATAACGAGAGAACTAGCAGTTAAGCAACAATATGTTTTATCTGCAGTGTATTCTGTGCAGCTCAGAACATCAGTTTTCAGTCTGTTATCCTTGAGTGGATTATATTATATTATATTGGCTTGCATTAGATTAAATTGAGAACTGTTGCTTTGTGTTAGTCCTGGGTGTGACTTTAATGTTACATGAAGGTTTTTTAACCCAAAAAATTGTGCCAGTGGTAAGATACTGATTCAGGTATGGTGCTGGTTCCTGTGTTTGGATAGAGGAGACCATTACCTATGTACCCAGGATTTAGAAAAAGATTCTCTTCTGGTTGGCAAGTTTGCTTAAAAGTCAGGTCCTGCTTAACGCTGTCTCTCTGGCTTTACTGTGTTCTGTCACAGCCTGCTGGCATTTATCTGGTGGCCTGCGGTTTGTAAAGCTGTGCCTGTGAGATTGCTGATTACACTGGGAAGAGAAGGCAGTCCAAAGCTAGCGGGAATAGTGTCTGCTGTCATTTGGGAATTTGCTTTATTAAGGCATCCTGCTTACTCCCTTGGTTGTTGAAACTGAACAGAAGTAGGAATGGAGAGCAGATCTCTAAGCTGACTTACTGTCCTTGAAATGGGATGTTTATTCCAGTTTGGAATATAGAGTTTCCTGTGTCTACAAGCTTTTCTTCCTTCACTTTTTTCAGCCAATACCAATCTCTGCTGCTCTGTGCATGGCTGTCATCCTTTCCATCTGTATCTGTCACCTCTCCAGCCCAAGCGTCATCTCCTCTAGCTATGTATTTCTCTCTCTTTCTCTCACAAAGAGCTGAGTAACCTTCTGCCACAAAGGTTTCAAACCAAGGAAGTGCAAACTGCCCTCTGTCCACTACATCCTCTCAGATTAGCAGCTTCTGTTTGATGTTGTCCAAGTATGAAAGAAGCAGCTTTTCCCCAGAAGCTATAGAATTGTCTACGTACATAATTTCTGAAGACGCAGCGTGCAGCAGGTTGCCCATAAATCCAGTGAACAGTTTAGCTGGGAGAAGTCTCTGTTTAGCATAAAATTAGTGGCAACTGAGTGCTTCAGCAGAAACAAGTAGCCAAGGCAAAAAAATATGAGCAATAATGAGAATAGTTCCAAACCTCTGGAGAGCTAATTACCTGTGTCAGTTAAAGTAAATCAAAGGGGTTCGATATGTGATGTCCTGAAGATGGAACACTCCCCAGATAATTAAAGATGATGTATAAGTAGCCAGAACCAGGGAGATTATATAGAAATTACTGCATGCAGCTGCTTCAAATATTTTTGTACTTTGTTTTTCCTAATATTTACCAGTGTTGCTTTAACACAGTAGCTGATGTGCCATCTAACATGAATTTTGGGGGAAAAAATAGTCTATTTTTGTGGCTTTTGAATTGAGGAAATACTGTGAGGTAGGTTAGGATATAAGACTGCAGTTCTGTGATTTCTTTAGTCCTTTTGTTACAATGTGTTGTGTGTTTGTCCTTAAGCAAGGTATTCAGTGCATTTGGAAGGGATAAGGATTTCCAGTAAGTTTTGAGAGTTGATGACAATTTTTCACATGTTGGTAAGTCTTCTAGAGCCTTAAATATCAGTAACAGCAGCGGTAACTTGTAGATCTTACTTAGATTTGGACAAAAAGCTTTTGAGGAGTGTTTGTGGTTAACTTTGCTTTCATGACATTCAGTATCCTTGGGATMAAGATCATTACAGACTATTAGCCTGGAATGTTACTAGCTGATAACGGACTGGCTGTTGAGATTTCCCTGTCAGTAATAGGAGGGGAGACACACACACATAATGCCRTGTTTGTGTGGGACTTTATCATGGACTGACACGAGCTGATGGCTACCACTACAGGATACATAAAAGAATCATTTGCTTCTGGTTTTTGTTCCTCTTTCGTAACTGATTGCTATGGACGTCATGCTCTTTGATTGTGAGAACACAGTGGGTATTTGGAAGTGTCATCTTGAAACCAGTATTGGTCCTGGAAAATGCCACATTAATCCATCCAGCTGTTTCTAGGCCATTTCCTGAAATATTGAACTTAAGCATTGCATCTACTTGCTTGTGATTGCCAACTTTCTTTGGTTGCTGCATGATTTTAGGTGCTGATGCTTCATAAGTCACCAGAGCTAGAGATGAGCAGAAATCTGACATCCTGCTAACAAGTCAGGCTACATAAAGCCTTGCTTGCTAGTCATAGTGATTTACATGATACTGGTCCTTTATCCTAGAGAAGCTTTTTTTTTCCTGTTGTTCAAGAACTGGTCTCAGACCTCAGATCAGTGTAAATTTTAAAGCTGCTCTGCTGTGCTAATCTCTTATTGTGTCATTTTGGAGCTGTTAATTGATGATAATTTTGAATGTTTAACCCATTTTGTTTGAGGATTTCTAAACCTTTTTCTGGCAGGCTGTTTATCAGTGACACTGGTTGATGTGGGGAGTGTTTTTGGGGAAGCAAATGGACTGGAAGGCAAAAGAAGCTGTTTCTTTTTTGCATCTTTTGTGTGCAGTGATGCCATGAAAAGCAAGGGCTGGAAAGGGTGAGAGAGTGATTGTTCCTATTCCCCTCTGCACCCGCCAGGCATTCACATTTGAGGAATATGATGCAGAAGCAGAGCCCCATCTGCTGATGTTCCCCTTTGCGTGAGATAATTCCTTAAAGAAGGGGCCTTACGTAAATAACTTTGCTGACCTATGTTTCTGTGTATATGCCATATCATGTCTGTGGGTGTGTTGTTAACTGCTGCACAGAAAAGGAGAAGCGAGAAATCAAGTCAGTGCTAGAGCTGGAGAAASTAAGCATTCCCTTTAGTTGTATGCAGGTCATAATTTCCAAGCAAGGTTTAGCATCTTCACAAAACTTGGACCAAGATAAGCTTCATGTTGGGGTAACTTCTGAAGTTAATTCCTCTTTGTGTTGAGCTTGATGGCAGAAATCCCCCAGATGGTGGAGGGGGCAAGATCAGACTACATGGTGATGGCTTGCAGGTTGTGAAATTTCAAGTCCGCACAAGCATGGGTATTTTTTCTGTCTGAAAGGATCCTGATATTCTGCTGGGGGGCAAAAGCTGCTATTCTGTTTTGACTTGAAGTGGTGTCTAGGGAGAGGAAAACAGTATTGGCAGCAGCTTCCTTTGCTTTGAACATTATGTCTGTATACTCCCTAGAGAACTCATTAATTCTTAAGGTTGTGGCAGCAGTAGGCTGAATGGATACAGTAGTGATACACTGATGGTTTGAGGTGCTGCATTCATCCTTTTGGGATAACCGGTTCTGCTCCCTTCAGTGACGTGTGGTACCCCAAGATCAATGGGACAATTTAACCTGAGCAGGAAGATGCCATTTGGTACAATAGTAGAAACAAGAAAACTGTTCTCTTTCTAGAGTATTGTCTGCTCTCTGATCGAATCCTTCTTAAGATTGATTTACCATGCTAATAAACTCAGTCTGTTTGTAGAAAGGGAGGAATTACACAAGAAGGTCAGGCTCACCATGGTTTATGCTGGGGAGACAACAGTGTGTGAAAGGCAAGGTTCTGAGTTACAGTATGATTTCTAATCAGTAGTTGCTAGTCAGCATGAGTGTCTTGATTGTTGACTTACAGAGTCTTAACGTTGTGAACGGGTAAGCTTTTCAAACCTGGGTACATTAAGGGTGGTCATGTTTCACGTACATGAATATATGGCCCTTTTGTAGCTTGTAGTGTCCAAATACAATTTAATACAATCTTAATACAATTAAGTAAAATGAAGACAATACTGTCTTAATGTGGGAAGTCTTATATCAGACAGGGTGGGGAGCTCCTGAGTCCTGACCTAGGACCTGAGCTGTTATACCCAGCTTCCTCTCGTAAGAAAAGTCATAAGAGACTGCCACTGCTTTTTGAGCTACAGCACCGTACTCTAGAAAAAACATACTGTTTTTTCCATGGGTAATCAATGCTGAGCTGGCAGAGCCCAAGCAGGGGAGGCTGTGGCATGGCCCTGGGGCCCTGATACCATTTTGCTGTCACCTGGACACACGGCCACAATGTGTGGGGCAGGATAAAAGGGGGATTCTCCCATGTCCCACTGCCAGTTGGCTGGGGTTCACAAGTGGGACAGACCTGGCTGCAGCCAAGGCCTGAGGCACTCTGAAGGCTGTTCTTGGGCACATGTGCACCTCTGTGAAGGTAACAGAAATATTGAAGGATACAGAGTGGGGTATCACAGGGCGTTTAGGGGCACCAATGCCTGGACCTCAGGACAATGAAGGATGGAAGCAGTCAGCAGATGGGCCTCCATTTGGTACTGAAACCACTTTCTGGCTTTACTTTGACCATACCATCCTTACTTTTAACCTTACTGGCCTTACTTTAGTACTGAGACCACTTACTGCAGACTTGGATGGTCATGAAGTGCCTCTGTCCGCTCCGTCCACTCTCTTAACACTGTCTAATGCTGCTTCCCCTCTCCACTACTGGAATCCATTTCCAAGAATTAGAAGTTAGAGGCATGCACTCTGCTCCAGCTGATGGGGTTGGAGCTCCAAATTTGATACTATATATTTTCTAATCGAAGAAACAATGCCAAGATACTGTGAAATAAACCACATCTAAACATCAAGGGGGGAGTAATGCTCCATCTAATGCAAAGTATATTCTGTGCATAAAGCTCTTATATATACTGTATATTTCATCATGTTTGGAAGTTTATAGTGCTTATCTTCCTGACCCTGGACTGTACACATCATCAGCCCTGTGATGGAAACAGGATCAAGCTCTCTAAACCAAGAATAACAGAGCAAGTACAGATGGACTGTGTTCCAGACCCCAGAAACAGCTACGTGCTTTAATGCCCATTGATATAAATGAGTACTTAGACACTGGTAATCCCTCATTCTTTGGGGGGATGCTAACCACCCATACGTCCCACTGAGATTAGAGTCAAGGGCATTTACCACCTCCAGGATTTGGCCTTAAATACCTGCCAAAATGTTCTCTGCTTTTGGAACTTGAAATGGTTCCAAGCTTGCGGGTTTTTTTTTGTTTTGTTTTGTTTTTGTACTTTCAAATTAAAACATGAAATCCAATCTACCCTGATACTAACACTTTCTCCCCACCTCCCTCCCAGAGTTTGTCTTCCTGGACTGGAACCCTGTATATCATGTTTCAGTAAGTTTTGGGATTGTTTTGCTAACATATAATTAGGGATTTATAATGTAAATCCTGACATGACCTTAACTAGCCTATTGCAAATGTGACACTATTAATTAAGGACTCTCTAGGGTGCAGTATGCTCCTTGGTGGATTAGCTTCCTGGAAATTTAATGGCAGTTTGCAAATTGGCATCCACTTTTGGTTTCAGTCTCTCTCTTGCTACTATACAAAGCAATTTTGATTCTGATAATGTGAGAGATTCTGTTTTACTTTGTTTTACTTTCACCTCTGTTAAAAAAACTCTGTTTCACCCTTCTGCTGTACTTTAGGCAGGAGGATGAGTCAGCTGGGGAGATCATGGAGAAACAGTACAAAGACAGATTGCTTTGTGTCCAGTTAGTCTTCTAGAAATTAAGCAGGATATTCATGCCCAGCCCTCAGTAACCAGCTGAATTCCTATTCACCCTTATCTGTTGGTGAAGCTCAGTTAAGTTCAGAAAAGGCACCTGAGATTTATGTGTAATTCTAGCTTTATTTCTGCCCAGTAATTTTATGGAGGTTAAGATAAGCATTATGGGGTGCTGTGGGATTTACTCAGTTCTTGGCACATCTGGAGGCTAGATTATTTTGCTTCATCTCAGAAAAACGTTGAATTGTTTTTATTTGTGGGGTGCTACAATATTCTGTACAGGTTATCTATATAACATCACTGTGCAATAACTTTTTAAACAACTTCATATATGGACATAGTAATTCTGGAATAGCTCTTCTTAAAATACTTATCCTACTATACTGTGACATAACTTGTATCTGTAGACAAGTTCATAAAAGTTTAATAGTTTTGGGGAGGTCTAATTATAAGAACCAAACTGGCCTGCGTAGAAGAAATTCTTCTGTGTAGAATTGCTTAGCTAAAATGTCATCTTTTATAAAGATCAGCATTTATTTAGCTATTATATACGACCTCTCAAAGTGTACCACCCTAAAAATTACCATTTTGTTTTCAAGTTGTTGGTTGCCAAATACTTTCCAGCCACTTCATTTAAATACTTAAGTGAGAATTAATCTTTCTATCTTTCTTGTAAAAACGTGGCTGTTTATGTGTATCTTTTTTTTTCTTTTTTTTTTTTTTTTTTTTTTTTTKRAAAAGAGAGTGGGTACTGTAAAATGCTTCACTCTGAAATGACTGTCCCTTTTCAAGCAATTTTATAGATTCAAAATACGCCCCCCCCAATCTAGCATTAACCATGAAAATAGCTTAATTTTTTAAAATTTTAGAATACTACTGATGCCAAAAGCTTTTTTAGTGATGACATATATTCTTCTGTGTATTCTGCTTGTGGATGTACTTGACTTATGCTGTTTGAACTCTACAAATGCTGGGAACCATGAAAATTTTGGCTACCTTTACTCATGCCATATGCTTTGCTAGTATGATGCTTGCTCATAAGCTGATGAGGCTGTTTTGATGGAGACTCAATGCTGAGAGATCATGAATCCACACTAATATTTAATGGCAAAACAGTCTTCAGAGCGATACTGCACGAGAGCAGAAAAAATATTCCAAAATGAAATAGAGCTCTGTGACATCATTATGAATGCATGAAGACTGTGCTCTAAGCTTGCTGGATCATCTCAAGTAACCCTATCAACCCCACTTACGGCATGAAAACAAAGGAATAGCAAGCAGATTCTGGGCTCCTTCAGATAGCCGGTTCCTGCAAAGGATAAAACTAGGTGAGGCAGTTAGGATCTGCAGTGCAAACGTGATCATCAGCAGAATGGGGGTAGGATCATGTCCAGTTCTTTCAAAGTTAGGCTGGTATGGGGAGATTTATAGTTTGCTTAAAAAAAATCCCCATGTGAATGAGTTTGATGCAAGTTCTTAATGTGAACTTAAACCATGTAGCAGAAGTGGCTCTAAGTATCTCTCCATAACGTTTCCACAAACCCTTTGACAAGCTCTCTGGACATACGTTGAATTCAGAATTACAGCACTTGCATTTGTATGTGGCTTGTGATCTGTTTGCGCTCTTTGTTACTTACGACCTGTACTCTGGCTCACCCAGAAGCATACAAACATTTCCTTACCTGAATCAATGAAGAATTTCACGAGCAGCGCTGTACTACTTGGATTGGGATTCATGTGAGTGGGAATGGGCATTATGTCATTTTCATAGAGCAGTTAGCTTAAGGGGTAAAGGAAGGGGGAAGTGATGGCTGTACAGAGATGGGGATGCAGAGCTGAGTAGAGTTGGTAGAAGGGCGAAGGGCTGTGTGGCGGTACAATAACTCCTTTTTCATATCAAATTTCTTTGACGCAGATACAGTGTATATCACATGGGGCAGTGCTGGTGAGATGTTTACCCGCTCTTTACCCTCTTAGAAGGAAGACCTTGAAAGACTTAACATGGATTTTGGTAGGGTTGTGAGACTGGACTCAAAACTGTGCGCTTTCTGGATCTGATATTCCTAATACTCATAAGGGTCCTAGGCAGAAGAATGTAGTAATTTTGATGCTTGCTGTTGTGCTTCATGAAATCCAGTGAGAGGGAATTATCCTTACTGCCCAAAGACTGAGAGCTGAGGAGGATATTGTGACCACTTGTAGTGGCTGGCTCTGTAGCAGGGTTTTTGTCTGTTATGTGGGAGGCTTAGGTTTCATCAGAGCGGAGAATTTAATTTCCCCATTTCACTGAGGTTAGATTTTTGCAGGAATGTAACTCTGTGTACCTTGCAGAATCTGCAGGAGAGCAGAGCTGATTTGTGTTGAGACAGATCTCCCACACGACTGTGAAAACAAGTGCACAAATTCAGAGCAGTTGGGTGTAAATCTGAAGTAACTGTCATRGAGATTGATGTTCTCTCTAGGAGTTAATCTAGATTTACATCAGGGTAGCTGTGACCAGAATCTCTCAGGATTCATCTTTGCTAGACTTTAGTAGCTCACTAAATTAATTGCTAATTAACTTGAGATGGTTGATTATTGTGGATGCTTCCCACATATTTCTTCTGTCTTACCATCATAGAATTTAAAGACAGAGCTCCACTAGATCAGACCAGATCCTACCTATTCTGAACTTGTGCTCGTCAAAAGCTCTTCCCTTCAGCTAGAACTAATGCACTGAGCGCAGTCAGCAGACATTACACCAAAGCACTGCAGTCCTCAGGCACCCAAACTTGTGCACATCTGGGGCAAAAACAGCAGAGACATGGCAGCCTGTATTGCCTAAGGCACTAAAATAAGGAAGGGGTTAGAAGAGGTCCTACAAGGCAGTCCCAGACTGCCCTCGAAGGCTGGCCTTGCCACTTTCCACAGTGGAGCAGGGCAGCGTGAGACTTCTCCTTCACATAAATACAGTAGTCAGCATTAAGTGGGTTCACCACTGAGATACGTAAGAAACAGCATGAGCTCCCTCCCCTCAAAGCACTTCTTCCCTTGTGTGTCAGAAAGCAATTGAATTGGTGCTTTGTTAATTCTACACAAAGCAGGTTGCTATGTGAAGTATCTCATGGTAAAATACTAATTTGCAGCATCCAGGGCCATTGGGAGGGCAAATGGCCAGAGTCACTCCTTTAAGGTCTGACAACATTGAAGCACCTGGAAATTCTGCYTCCCTCCATTCCTCTTCAGATTTCATCCTCAACATTACACTAAAAAGGCACACCTTTCTTGTATGTGTTTTGTATGGTTTAAATGAAATTGGGATCCATGTGATCCTGCTGTAGTCTGGGCAAGGAGGTCTTATGACAGCCTTACTTGAAAACTGAATTCAGGTTCTGCTCCAGCTTCCTCCAGAATGGAGGCAGAGAAGGACAGTTAAAGCAAGCCAGCTGAGAACCTCTGATGCCCTTGAAGATAGTAAAAGGATCTGTGACGGGGTTGAAAGCAAAACTAAATTAGGCTTCTATTCAGTAAAAGGTCCTTAAAATAAACATTTTGTTAGGTCCCACCAAAAAATGTGTCTATGCAGCATGAATTTAAAATGTCACCCTTGTCTTTACAGACGTGCTTAACAACCTTCCAGTCCTTGGGCTTCACTTTGAACTGGTCTATCTCCTAACAGTTTGTAGTTGAACTGGGAAGGCCTGGTCATACTGATTGATGAACATGCAGTGGAGATGTAAAAATACAGTAAACTGGTTATCATCTTTCTTGCCTGCATAAGAAAGTAAAGGCATTGTGCCAAGCAAATATGCGCATTAGATGACTAACAGAGCTCCCACACTGTCAGTGTAGGCAGGGAATATGCAATGCAGCCACATACGTGTCTCAGAACCATACTGAGTGCTTTTTATTCTTAATGTTTTGTTTTATTTTTAAATAGGAGTTCAGATCCTTGAGCAGGATGTTTATCTCTATGCACAGAAAACAATATTGGTCATAGTTTTTAATATACAATCAAGTTCTTAAAACTACCAACTGATATATCTATTGCGAGTGACAGCAGAATTTCAAGTAATTGCTATAAATGTTCACGAGGATAGCAGTGCGTATCATGTGTTATTATCTGCGTTTACCTTTTTTTTTTTTTTTAATGGCTGGAAAAACCCTTTTGTTTTTCCAGTGGGAACGTTGTTGGGAAGTTTTGTATTTAACTGCCCTGATTGAGGTTTGATCTCTCTTTCTTTGATAAAATTGGTGGGAGGTTTTGACAAAAATTAGTATCCTGTAACAAAGGAGTTGAATTGCGTTTGATACTTGCTTAGCCATAGTTTTGAAATACACATGCAGATACTACTGAGCTGAACACCCAGGGAAGTTCTGTAAATCCCTGTAAGCAGAGTGTAGTTCAACTTTGCATTTAATCTAGCAGTGAGCTTCCACTGAAGATGGTCCCCTTTTCACTCCTCCAATGATGACTAATCCACCCCCCAAATTAATTAGTTTTCCATCAATTCTGCAAGCTGAAGCAGCAACCTTGTTGCTGCATGGATAGATAAGATAGATGGATATGATGCAATAGAGGAGAGTGATCAGGATGAAACAAACCACTCTCTTTCTGCAGCAGTGGGAGGTTAGATCATCTTAAATGCAATATGAAGCTAACCTTAAGTGTTGGTTGTTTGGATGGTAGTCTCATTTAAATTCCCCAAGAAATATTAAGGACCCACTGAACTAAGAACTCCGCAAACACAGAATGGGAGACAATCTCTTGAGCTGAATCTTAAAAGATGGAGACACTGGAAACCAAAGACAGAATCCCAAACCATCAAGTTACAGTTTTGTGGCCTGACATCCAGATGATCAAGTATTCAATGGACAGACCTCGGTTGTTCCCAGAGCAACGTGGGGACAACCAGCAAATTTTTTCCAAGTTTATCACACTTTTCACTGGCTTATCTCATAAGCATACAATATTTCAGAAAGCGGACTTCCAGAGCACAGGTGGAGAAAGCCAGAAGTCTTCAGACTCTTTCCAGGACTCTCTTTCATTGACAGTGTCATCAGATAGAAAGTTACTCAGTGCTAAAAGGATATTGACAGATTCTGCCAAACTACTTTGTAGGAGTTCAAGAAGCAATGAAGCTGTATTTCCCTTACAGAACTATTTAATAGCCTGTGTAGTATGGATTGGTCTCTATTTCCTCTATTTTAAACACTTGTTTCTTCTTTCTTGATCTCTGTGAAAGTTGGCATCTAGAGCCCTCATCCCAGTTACTGTATCTTTACCAGCAAAAATTGCTATTATGTGGACTAGCAGTTACAAGGGGTTGTGTGGAATGTCTGGTGTGAGAGTCCGCAGATAGTCTGCATTATATAACTGTGCTTTCCACTCAGCTGGTTAATTAAACTTGGTTTTCAGATCCCAAGACAGAAACCACTTTATATACTTTATTTTAATAACACATTTCTGTTCTTCTGTCCCAGGAGACTTGGCCCTGTCTTAGGTTTGTCCATTCTTAAGATGGAGAAAAGGAAATATAAGGACAAAAGGTTGGAGAGTGCGTGGCTCTGTGTAGTCCTTTTTCAGGCAAATACTGTTGTCTGATCTGGAGTTGTAGATGGAGTGAGGGAGCATCTTACAACACAACATTGCTACAGATTGCCTGAATGATGTGTTCTTTGGAATAGATTCTACATCCTTCCCAGAACAGGGAAAAAGTGAACAGTAGCAATAAACCATTTTATCATTTTGTGTTCTGCCCTTTGGATTTGTGTTACTGTTCTGTGGTGATGCTCCTGCACATTAACCTGCTTTGCTGCTCTGTCAGTGCCAGAGTATATATCCAGATAATTGCGTGCACAATTTTTGCTTGCATCTGGGCAGACTATGCCAGTGTTTTCAGCAAAAATTAACCTGGTAGCTTAAAAACATGGGGTTTTGCTCATACAGAGCACAAGATGAAGTAGTCTGAACGTGCTGCTGAGTACTTGCTACCAAAAGTTTTGCAACTGCTTATCAGTCCTCTGTGACACATCCTCTAGAGGTTTCACACAGAGCAAAATGAAGTGCTGAAATCTTCTCTTAACTTGGAGCATGATTTTGCTGGCACTTATGCACATGAGTAAGTGCTCCTGTGACTAGTTTTAGCTGCTCATGTCAGTATAACGAAGGACATGCAAGAGTTTTAAAAGCAAGGTTATGCAGTTGTATTGCCTTTATTGTTTAAGGTGACCAGCTTTCTGTAAAACTACTCTGCCTTCAAGGTTTTCCTCATAGTCATGGGCACACAGCAGCATATTTCTTCTATATCAGTGTAAAGTAGGTGTAAAATGCTACCAAATCTGAATATTGTTTTCACATCAGTTTTGCATTGATAATAACTGCAAGATGTAAGGTAATTGAGAATAAGGCTGTGTGCATTTTCAGAGACAGGATTGATTCCTAACTGTCCTTACGTTAGCGGTATTTTCTTCTGATCATTCACATGCTGTTGGAGAGACAGAAAGATGGGGCATGTTAGGCAATAGATGGGCTTATTTCCTTCAACAGTTTAAAACTACACTTGTCCTTAAGTTACATGGTGGGGGAAAGAGGAAGCAGAGGAGGAATGCTTGAATTTAGAGGTAGTGTAGAGAAAGGGATTAAGTGTGCAGTCTGGCAATGCACCTGTACTGAAGGCAGACTACAACAGTTGCATATAGCTTAAGAAGAGGTAACTCTTTCTAGAAGCTACAAGGACCTAGAGATACGGGCCTTGTGCCTACAGCTTCAGCGTTAACTCTTATTCATTTGGCCTCTCTGGAAATGTCATGATACCAAGTTCCTGCACAGCAGTGTGTGTAAACAAAACATTTTATACCAGCATTTGAATACTGTAATGGACTGCAGGCACTAAGGAAGGTCAAAGAACAGCATTTGGGGCTGCTGTCATTGCAAACAGCTTTATGTTAAAAACTAAGATGTGCGATCAAGTTACCTTGTGTCAGCTGAAGCACAGTAACTATGTGTACACATTCTCAGTTTGCTTTTGTAAAAGCACTAAGCACTTCTTGCTTGAATTTTATCAATGCTGTCTTCTGTTTGCATTGGACTGAGAGCATGCAGAGTCCATTACACTTCCACTTAACAGAAGTAATAACTTTATATACTGCGGCAACCTGTTCAGATACCGGAGCCCTTTGTGTCAAGACAAGGTAACATAAGGAGAGCTGTATAGAGAGGCATAGCATCTTTTATTAGACCACTTGATGTAGTTTGGGCATATAGTTTGGCCTTCAGTACTGAGTCGAGAGGCACCAATTCCTTTTTTCCAGTGCCAATCACTTATGAAATACAGTTACTTCTTGGTTCTGCACCTCACGGACGTGCTACTGGAGTGGAACGAGTGCATTGCGAAGCCTGTTTCTTGGGAACTGTTGCACAGAGCTGGTGATTATGTCATCGCCAGAAGTTTCAGAGGAGCAATGGGGGTGCTGATGGTGGACTCAGAACTATCCACATCATCTTTTTATGGTGCTTGTTAGTTGTTTTGAATGGCATCCCCTCTGTAAAAGAAGGTTGACTCCCCTTGGGACTTGCCTGCAAGACGTCTTTTCTGTGTTTGAAGTTTGACTTAAGAAAACGCACCAGAAAACAAACTTAATAAAAACATCTAGCTGAAAATAATTGGTTGTCATTTTCTCCTGCGAGGGAGGAAGAGGTGTTTCTAAGTGGCTATAAAAGTATAAATACCATCTGTATGCTTTATGCCTGATTTTTCTGGTTTTAAGAATAACTTTTAGATTATGTTTTGACACACTGTGTACACAGACAGTATTTCTTATTCTTGGACCTGCATAGTTCCTCCATACTATGTTTGTATTACAAGTGAAAGACACAGCATGTATCCAGGCCTTTACAGCAAGTTTCCTCCCTTGAGTTAGTAGTCCCTTGTCCTGGGTAGTGGAGGATTGCTTAATGCGAAGATGTGGTATGTTGGTTGAGGTGATTTTTTGACGAGTGCCTCACACATGACTCTGCTGACTTGCTTTTACCTGGATGTTGTCTTCTTGTATCCTGGTGTCTTCTAAGAATGTGACTTGCTTTTGAATACATTTTTCTTTAACATGCAGATGTGCTTATCTATATGCAGTGATCACCTAATGTCCCAGTGTCAGAGGTGAAGTCTGGGTATCTAGGTGGACTTTGATTTATTAGCCTCTTCAAAACTGGAAAGATGAGTTTCTAGTGAAATGAACTCTCTGTGATTTCAACAGGACCTCTGCAGGAGAGGGTACTTTCAGGATTTAGCCCTTTATACTCTTGTTCTTCAGCAGACTTCTTGATTGGGTTTGTGATGCGAAGTGTGTTGGCATCAATAGACAGAGTTGTATTGGTTTCTGTGGGCTTTGGATGAGATTGTGGATGAACTGGCCTGATGTTCACAGTGCGAGGTGCTTTAGAAGTAGATGACAAATCATGTAAGCCTTGGAGGCAGAGCACTGTATCATCTGGACAAAGAATACATCTCTGGCCCCTCCCTTAGCAGAATTTGTAAAGAAGGAAAAAGTCCTTGCAGTTTATTAGAGGTGAATTTCTTTCTACATGCCTACATGTGTTTGCTATGCTTTGAGAGGCTATGATGGACCGCATGTTTCCAAATTATGTATTCAGTTAGCCCCACTGTGTGGTAGGTGTGACACATTCAGCATCCTTCACAAATAAGTAGTAAGGGTCTCTGTCTTGTACTCGCAGACCTTTAAGCACTCTCTGAGATTTTAATTAAATTGGCCATTATGATTTCAGCTGAAGGCTTTTTCCATATGGAGCAGATGGCTCCTAAGGGAGCTTAGTGTATGGATCTCCCCCTTTTCCTTAAATACTAAAAGACTTTATGGTACATACCCTTTGGACACCTGGAAGGCTTCAGGTAGATCCCAGTTCCTGTATGCAGGCAATAAGCAAAAGCAAGYGGATCAGTAACAATACAGGAATATGCTTCATCTCCTTTCCATGCTTCCCCCCACACCACAGATCAGTGGCTTGATACTTCCTTTATGGATGAAAATCACATCATGGTCTTTTAGAATTTCTGTTCAAGAAAAAATATGTGTAAAGGCCCTGAATGATTCTTGGACATCTGATAGTGTTAAAGCTTAGATTTTTCACTTATTTTTTAGGATTCTAGTGCATAAAGGATGTAAATGATAATCCCAGAGGACCATCTGTCCTGGAGCAGACATTGGAACTGAGCTACTATGTGACTGAAAGCACTGAGTGCATGTCAGATGGTAAGTAAAGCAAGGAAGATCAGATATATCATACTGTCACTTCAGTACAGATGAAAAACACAGTCATACACTCTTTCAGAATTTGTCCCAATCTTCTTGGAGAATTAAAGGAACAAGGAACAAAAAAAAAAAAAAAAAAAAAAAAAAAAAAAAAAAAGGAAAATCCATTGCAGGCTGTAAATGTTTTGCAAGTCCCAGTTAGCATGGAAAGTACTTTTTGCTAGATCTTTTTGTAGTGGACTATATCTTTTAATCTAGCTGTGGTTCTCACATCATGCAAAGAGTCCATTTTACCTCCATTACCTACTTGATGTCTATGAAGCTCGTTTTAACTAGGATTTCTAAGGAAGCCTAAAGGATTGAGCCTTTGTCTCCTAAAAGCTCCTTAGGAAGTCCTTTTAAATCGAGTCCATAGCTGTCTCAAACATGTTTTTTATTTATTTGTGGTAAGCAGTAAGTAAATTAGTTTTGTTTAATCATCGAGGAAGTGGGTGTTTTCAAGTCATTGTGGACTTGGTTCTAGGCATATTCTGTCTTACCAGAAAGTGTTTCCTATCTGCACAATGAGGGCTCTTAGAGCTACTGGACTTCTGACTTTCAATCATGCATGTGGTGTAGATAAACCTTTTTTCTTTTTATTGGTTAGAAAGCTGATCTATTTACCTTCTGGTTACAGCCTAAATATGCCTTAATAGTGCACTGGACCAGCCTTTCATACCATCTTGCAAGTATAGATGTCTTGCAGACTATTGCAGTCTGCGGTTGTTTTTATGGTACAGAAGCCAGTTCAGCTGATGGGGGTGTGCCTTTGGAATCAACTCCACACTGTGAAGGAGGCGCAGCTTATGGAAAGAGGATGCTGAAAGCCTTTATTAGGGTGCGTTTGGAGTGCAAAAACGTGTTCTGTATGCGAACAAGCTGTAAGGTGAATGGGTTCATTCCACCTGCTGTATGCTTCACTTCTGAAAAGCCCTTTGTGAGCTGTGACCTTTTATTACTTATGTAAGAATCCTGAGAAGCTTCAGGTAACCTACAGATATTTCTCTTGGGTGTTCACATTCTCGTTACAGATTAGATATAAGTGGTCAGCTTTGGCCAGATGATAGTCAATGCTTGCCATTGAGTTGATGGCAGAAAGGATGCACTTTCCTTTCTATAAGCTCAGAGAGTCATGTTAGTGTTCTTTACAAGCTTCCTGTTACGCAGTCTTGTCCAGATCCTTTGAGGCCAGTGTTAAACCTAGGCCATAAAACATCAGTATTATTTACTTTTATATTGAGGTGGTGTGTAGGTGTGCCAAATAATTGGAAGCCTCATTATGTTAGGACATGTACAAACATGCAGTCAATGGCAAACATGCACTTTTTGCCTCAAAGCACTTACTCTTGATAGTTTAGCATAAGTAAAAACATGATATTGTGTGTTACCTGATCTTTATAGTCATAGACTATATTAATTTCAAAGCAAGATGTAAACGCAATTCTACTGGTTATACAAAACAATGAATTCAGAAATTGCTTTGTAGAGTTTATCAAATTTATCCCTGCACTGAAATTTGGAGTAAAATGTAGTTACAAGTATGGAGTTAAACCATGAGTGAATTTGATCCATCCACCGACATAGAAAGCACATGCACCCCCTATTTTTAACTGGGTGGTTTTAAAAAAAAAAAAAAAAAAAAAAAAAATTTATATCTGTGTGCTATAAATGCAGTATAGGATTCTTACGGATACTGAGTATATTCAGAAGTCTTTCACATTTCACTTCCTATTTCCTGTTCACCAATATGGCTGCTTTGGGGGAAAATGTGTGAATGGTTCTGGTAGAGTAATGCATTTTTCTTTTCCTTTTTTTTTTTCCTTTTTCTTTTTTTCTCTCCTGGTTTATATGGGACTTTACTTCTTCCCCTTTTGTTTTCACTTAGGCTTTGACACTGCCCTAGGAGAAGTGTTCCCCTCTTTACTTGCTTCTCCTCATCTCCATTGAATTCTGCTTGGCCAAAATATCATGTGTTCATGCACATAGTCTGCAGGTTGTTCGTCAAAAAGATCTTTAATGCAGCAGTGATACTGGCTTACTCTTTATATGTGGGCAATACAAAGGGAAGTTTTTCAAACAGTTTTGTTTTTATTGCAGAATAAGGCGTGGGTAGTTCTGCCTTGCAGAAAAGCTTAGCCTGGGAAAACCTGATGTGGGAGGGGAGGAAGAAAAGATTGACAATCATTTATCATGTGACATCAAAGTGGAATAGTTCCAACAAAAAAACTTATGGTAAAGCTTTCCAGCTGAATGTGAGCTGAAGGTCATGCAGTTGCCTTCATGCTAACATAATAGTGTCGGCATGGAAGCATTGGTAAAGTACAGTGGAAGAAAGTCTGTTTGTATAGGCTGCTTCTGGCAAGCATGCTTGCTGAAAAGGTACCCTGAAAAGGCCTCAGCCTGAGGTGGCTGAACAGACTGGTTTTGGCACAAGAGGCAAAGACAATTAGAAAGTATCAATGATAGTAATTTGAGTGAAGGCTCAGGAAATGGTCTATGAAATGCAAATGCATGTCTCTCAAGTTGACAGAAGATGCTCCATTAAATGTTTGAAGTAAAAGTCATTGTCCGGGCATTGTCATAGGACTGTAGACTGGCCCTTGTTTCAAGTTTGGCTAAGAAAAAGGTATCATTCTGTTCAGCTGTCACAAACACACTAATAAACTTCAATATTGCAGAAAATGCTATGTAGAATGTGGCCCAAGGTTTCCAGTGTTTTAGTTGAGCAATCAATAAAACACATACAAAGAAAATATTGTCATTTTCATTGCAGGGCACATGAGCTAATGAGACACATCTAACGCATTGCTTGGTTAGGGTAGGTTGGAGGGCAAATGTTAAACCAGTGTTCACTTTCAAATTCTGAAAAATGCCTTGGGAAACTGTTAGGATGTGTTTGTCCCAGCCAATGAAAAGGGATGGTGAAACCATAAAATGATGGACTAGATTGAAAAATGGTCATTTTAAGTAACCAGAAGGCTATTTATTTCACAGAACTGCCTCGTGTTAGATTTTGCGTGTGCTTGCATCCAACATAGCGCATGAAGCAAAAAGTGTGCAGAGTGAAATAAAACTGGATGGTGTTCCTGGAGGCTTGAAAAGTTTTGCTGTAGCTGTGAGACGCAGCCATGAGCTGCTGTGGTGTGGGTGGAAAACAGGATACAGATAAAAGAGGTCATATGAGTCTGTGGGGACGAGCAAAATTAACGTGCTGTTTTTGAAGGAATGTGCACTTGGATTGACAGTTTGAAGTTGAGGTCTTTCAGTTAAATCTTTGTTAAAGCAAGTTTCTTCTGCAGCCTGTACACAAAACTCAACACTGTAGAAAATTAAACTGATGAAAATCTCAGTCCATCTCTGAACAGCATCTAAGAATCAGAGAGATGATGAAAATGAGGCAGTTTGCAGTGCCAAGGTGCACTGCATCTACAGGTTTGCATCTACAGGGACCCTGATTTCAACATAGAGTTAAATTAAAAATCAGTCTATTCTTTTTGACAAGTATCTATTTGGTAAATTATCGTGCCGGTTTTAGTTATATG
This sequence comes from Phoebastria nigripes, assembly GCA_035582835.1. Taxonomy (NCBI): domain Eukaryota; kingdom Metazoa; phylum Chordata; class Aves; order Procellariiformes; family Diomedeidae; genus Phoebastria; species Phoebastria nigripes. Next base: position 187,189 of record JAYKAV010003359.1, read on the forward strand.
GTCCTTATTGCTTTAGTGCAGTTTCTTTCAGGATTATATAAGACAGTTTGCTTCAAGAAACTTTACTTTAAGAAGGGTATTGGCTATTTGCAATGCATGAGAGAGTAATTGTTGTTTCTTGTGGGCCATATTGTAATCCCTGTTTCATTTGATGGTGTTGCACAAATAATCCTGATGACTTCAGGGAGATTTCTTACAAAAAGAAGAGCGAAGTGAATAAGGAAGCCTTAGTCTGGCTCTGTGTGGTTTATACTGCTTCTGTTTGAGAAATAAAATATAGCAATATACTCTCAGTGGAAAGAACGCTTCTCTGGGAACACAGTGGAAGGAAGAAGAGATTGTTTTCTTTACTTAACGGTTTGACAAATACAAGTTGAGAGACCATTCATTTAACATTGAGCTTTCATTACATGGATATTCCATGATTTCATTGTAGTATTTATAAACAGTAGTCAGCATTTCTAATGAATGCTTTATTCAGAAAGAGATTTGTGCTTATGAAACGTTTGTATAGTAACATGAACAGAGTTTGTCTAACCGTATGCTTGCATGTGGAATGCAAATAGAACCATGAAAAAAGCCACTCTGGCATGAAAAATCCCACCCATTTTCTTGTAAGGTTGTTTTTCTTCCTGTTCCATTACAAATCATGAAGAAGTGGCATTCACAGCACACTAGGTAAAAGTGGTGAAAATGTCAGTTGCAACAATGAAGAGAATCAAAAGAAATGTAACCATGGTTGGAAAGTTTAGCATTTACCAATGGGTTAAATATGTGGGTAACATGCATTTACCATGTGTTATTTGCTATATGGGTAACATGGGTAAATACTCATAGCAAAATTTTGTCTTTGTCAAGATCTTAAAGGAAAAGCAATGACTTGGAAGGTAATGTTTGGAAGATGTTTTTTGTGTGGCATACCTTTATGAAGGGCTGGACAAGTTCTTAGGCTCTTTTTTTTTATTATTTTTTTTATTTTTTTTTTTATTTAATTCTTCTTGTACTTGATCCTTTCTCAAGCTGGACAGGTGGCAAGTGAGTTGACTTGATGCTCTTCCTTCTCCTTCTATTGTGTGCATAAAATGGTTTTCTTGCCTCATACCAAGTAAGGGGTATAACTCTGGTAAACTGGAATTTGTAACTTACAGAGACTTGAACCTGTTGACAGTCCCCCAGTGTATGCTTATTCCTCTGCCAGCTCCATTAGCCCAACATAGCAGTCACAATATCAAGTATATCTTTTTGTTTAATACCAAAAATATTACTCTGTTATTCAGACTGGGATTTTATGAGGCATTTAAGGAAACTGATTATTTGTTTTCTGCTGAAGTTCCAGTGGAAGTTGGAATCCTTTGGCCACCTTTCAGGCATCCTGTGTGAAAACACAACAGAATCCATTTGCTGGTACATCTCTGGGTCTCTGTATCACTAAATGGCTTTCTAGGTCACCATGGAGAGATTACAATTCATCATGTCGCTCTAACTAGAAAACTCTGAAGCTGACTGGTCTCTAGCAATGCTGACAGTTTGGTATTGGTGGAGTATGCATTTTCAAATTATGAACTGCTACAAAGGTTTATCTTGAACTTCAAAAGGCCTAGCAGGCCACATCAACTGGATTAGAGCATACAGGTTTCTGCAGACAACAGTTTGTAGTGGTGTCTTGTGAAGTAGTGTGTGCTGTCATCTTCAACCTAACAGCCCAAGTAAAAGATATATGCAGGCTGATCTAGCACAGTGTTTTTGGTGCAAAGCTCCAGCTTGTGATTTGGGTTTCCACAGCAAGGTATTCTAAGCACTATGCTGCTGCTTCCCCAGCAGCTGTGAGTTTTTCCTGGATTTCCACAAGGATGTACATCTGTTTTCCTCCAGGTGCATTCCACCCTGCCTCTTTCTTTCCCAGATAAACACTGCATTTCCAGTTGCAGTGACGGAATGGTTTGAGGTTTTTTTCCAAATTCATAAGATGAAGCTGCCTCTTGTTTGCTTGATAATGCTGYACTGTGCTCGCAATGAAAAAATAACCAAATGAAGTGGAATGCACCCGAGTTTGGGCTCACATATTCGTATTCATTTGACCACACCAATTATTTTGTTTGGTTTCAGTCTTTGAACTTAATACAAGAGTGTCACTTGAAAAGTTTAAAGATTTATCAAGAATCATGAACATATCTTGACAGGACATTGAGGCATACTTGATATGGTATGACCCAGGAGTGCTAGCAGAAGTAGGCAGCTGTATTTCAAAGGTGGATCACAGAGTTCGTTTTTTAAGACAGTTTCTGGCAGTTCCTAGGAAGATTGGGATCCTAAGTCCAAGGTAAAAGCACATTCTACTGTGTCTCCACTACTATACAGGCAGCAAAATAGTATCTCTGGGCTGTCACTCTCCTCCTCATTCAGGACTGTTCTGTCAGTCTTTCTTTCACCATTCATATTAGGACAGTCTTCCCCTTGTGTGCTTTTGCCTCTCTGTATGTAGCTCCCACCTTTTAAGCTTGATCTTCAGCAGTAGAGACTGCCACAAAAGATACGCCTGACCATGTGCTTTATCTGTGTTAGAGTGAGATCTGGGTGGCATCATCTTCCTGTCTTTTTTTCCTGGTTTCTGATGAAGGAAATATGGGCATATGGACCTGAGGAGAGCAACAGCAAACTCCAGTTACAACCCTGCTCTGAATGGTCATAGAGGGGAAGAATCACAGCTGTAGTTTGTTCCTGCTGTGCAGTTAGATGTAACTGTGCAGTTAGATGTAGCAGCCTATGCACGTGCACAATGACAAAGAACAGGTGGGACATGGTGGGATATTCCCTGAAATGGCATTGCTTGTCTTGGCATGTCTACCCATAAGGCCAGGTTCCACCCCTATGGGAGTTGACAGAACTGAGGTTATATTAGGCCCTGGCTAGTGCTGTAATATTTCCCCACATGGAACTTTCTCAGGTTTTGTGCAGGTGCAAATACCATAAACATCGCTGTAGTTTAAGACCTGGAATGCTGGGCTGTCCTCAGACTGCCCAGTTTGTAGTACTTGATGTTCTCACAACTGCACCTGTGTTTCCTTAATTGTGAGTGACAAAGACACACATTTGTGTGCTGTATTTGCAGACACACAATTAAAGGAAGCAAAAGCATATGGTAGGCAGCAGTTTGAAAAGCATGCCAGTCTCAGTTTCAAAAGCAACTGTGCAGTATTGTCTCATTGTCTCTCAGTGTGAAATAGACTCCATATTTTTAAGCTGCTTTTGAAAATGTAACTAAGGCCTATCTTTTGAAAAACGATTAAAGTTGTTTCAGGAGAACTAGGGTCCTATCTGGCTGGATTGGGGATTTTGAAAATTTCCTTAGACCTTTTGAAAATCTGGCCTCTTGATGCCCTAAATCATTTGGGGAGGAGGTACCCACCGTCATGTTTCCCACTAGAAAAATGAATCAAAATCAATGTCTGATTTCTGCAGCTTTGCCTTTGAAAATTTCCATGAAGAGCTCACAGTGGCATTTGGGAAACGACAATCACAGAAAGGTTTAACTAGACTTTTTTCCTGCTTCAGAGTTTAGAGCAAGGTATTCCAGAGGAGAGAGGGAAGACTCTCTACCCTGACTCTGAGGTTACTTAATCCCCAAGAGGAAGGAAGTTTTCAGTGTACTGCACTTCTTGCATATGCTGCCTTGTTTGATTTGAGCTACTGCCAGATGCTGGTTTTAGTCTCCACTCAGTCCTTCTGCCAGGCTTTCACACTCCTCCTCCTCCTGTGGGCTTCTCTCCTATGGCCTTGCATTTATTTTCCTTCTTTCATCTCTTCTCTCATCAGATACTCTCATTTCTATTATTCTCAAACATACTCACACCTTCTTTTGTCACTTTTGTCACCTTTATTTTATCTTCTCCTTTCTTTGCTTGTTGCTGCTAGTCCGTTGTCTAGCTTAACTTTCATCTTTCATTTACCTGATGAGAGTGGTTTTGTAGAACCTGGTTTAATGTCACAGAACAGACATTTTAGAGGTCAAAAATACCAAAGGACCTGTTTCAGGGATGTGGGATCCAAAACAGTGCAGTGTTTTGAATTGGGCACATTGTCACATACCAAATTTTGTACATGCCTCACGGCAACCCACTGTTTGGGTTGGTGGACTAACTGGTTGATTTTAATGCACAAACTAATCACATAACTACATGCTGAAATAAGCTGAAAATCAGCCTGGTAAAAATGCTAGTCGTTTTTGAGAACAGAACCTCGCTGACTTGTCTGTTTGCAACAGTCTTATAAACTGTTTTTTTAGCTGAAGCAAACCACCCTTTGGAAGTCTAATGTCTGTTGTCACAGTATCTCAAACCTCTACTGCTTTTGGAAATCCTGCTTTCTAGACCTCTGCCTTGCCAGTTTGCAGGTTGAGGTTTCATGGTTTCCTTATGCCTGCTGGTGACATCTCTGTCACCGTTGGGAAGATGCAAGAAACTTCAATGAGAAAAGTATTTCAATAAGGATAGCATTAAGAAGAGGGTGGGAGGGGAATACCATCCACAAGAATTAGACGTTTTAATGATGGAATGTTTTCTTCATTGTGTCACAGTTCCCTCTCAGAAAAGAAGTCTTGGGAACCTGAGACTTGCTTTATCTTTGTGCATCTTCTTATCTCTTTCCACCTACTCATGATCTCTGATCTTTTTTAATCTGGATCTGCTCTGCATGTTCACAGGGAAAAGTTCTTAAAGGAAAGAGGAGGGACTGCAACGACTGAGGAGTTAGCAAAGCTGATGGAGAGCAGGCGTTGAGTCACGCTCAACTGTCCAAAAGCAGTGAGGAGCAGTCTTCCAACCCTGCTACCTGAGAAGAGTTGTCAAAGCAGAGGTGATCATGGCATGGTCTCACCTGGTTGTTATATTTCCAGCTGCAATGTGTTGCACTAGGAAATCTGGTTGAATGCAACCTGGGAGTTCCCTATGGCCCTTTCACCACAAAATGCGCCTTCCGATTGAGATCTGGCTATGTTGCAAAAAAGAGCCATATTCAAGCATGTTATTGAGGGAAAGAACAGGAAGGGGAGTCTGTCTGGGTGAACCTTCCTTAGGAGCGTTCAGAGTGGAACTGAGGAACTTCAGCTCTCAGATTTAGCGGAGAAAGGAGAGATTCTGGCACTCCATGAGAACAGCTTTTGGGAGGACGGAAGAGGAGTTGAGTAAATATTCACAGAATCATAGAATCATTTAGGTTGGAGAAGACCTTTAAGATCATCAAGTCCAACCGTTAACCTAGCGCTGCCAAGTCCACCATGAAACCATGTCCCTAAGCACCACATCTACACATCTTTTAAATACCTCTAGGGATGGTGACTCGAACGCTTCCCTGGGCAGCCTGTTCCAGTGCTTGACAACCCTTTCAGTTAAGAAAGGTATTGACACATTTGACTTTTTTGGGGTGCATTTTAGCAACATCTGTCAAGCTTCCTTTAAAAATACCCAGCCAGCTATGGCTTAACTGTGGATATTTTCTATACTTACTTCCCAGTGTAAGGAATTGGCATTTTAATTTCACAAACAAATCAACCAGCTTATTAGATTCATCCACCTGCTCATGGAAATGGAAACCCAATAGATCGAGTTTGTTCTCATGTGCTTTGCCATCATAGCTTTCTGGTTGTCATCTAAGCTTTAAATAGTCTATTCTATTCAGGTTTTGTGTTGCACTGTATTCTATATAATTTCATCCTGAAATTGCGCCCACCACTATGATATGTGCTAGTACTGGGTTGTTAGACTGTTCTCACCATGGGAGCTGAATGCCTCTTCACTGTAGTCTATTTGGCTTCTCGCGTGCTGCACCCCATGCTGTGGTAGCAAGCTGCCTGGATATTACTATATTGTGGTTCTTTGCACCTACCAAAGAGCATGAACGCTTGTCAGGTGTCCTTAATAACATGAATCTGGCATTGCTTTATTTTCAACTCAGCTGTTTAGCTAAAAGAATGTGTTATTTAAAAGAAAAAAGCAGTTTCACCTGCAAGTAAATGGCTAAATGGAATTTTATTTAGTCCTGACAATGGAGGCCATTTGCTGTTGATGATTGCCATCATGGCATGCTTTAAGTGAGAACAAACATACTACCCCCCTCCAATACACACAGGCCTTTTTTCCTAACAGATTTATTCATTAAGCATATGTTCAAAGACTACAGCTATTACCACTTTTAAATAGAACCATTTTTTCATTGCTTTTCATAGATACAATGCCACAGTGTTATGAAAAACCCACTAACGTTCCAGATTTAATTAACTAACATATTCTATTAAAACTCCTTTCTGCTCCAGCAGTTGTTTGACAATAGGCAGATAAATACTGTATGTTGGAGACTGACCTTCAAATGACAGTCTAAAGTTGCTGCTTTGCAAAGTCTTTAGCAGTTTGAATGCCTTTGTCTCCCCTATATGTATGTTAAAAAGGTCTCTTACTTCTGAGCCCAGAAATAGGAGGGGAGGTGAATAGGCTGCAGGGCTTGGTCCCAACTTCCTCGCACAGGCAACATTCCTGCTGAAATAGGTAAGTTTCATCTGACCAATTTTGCAGGCTTTCAGGAAGAGTGATGGCGCTCCTGAAAGACACTAAGTGCCTTACATTTTGTATGCCTTCTGTGGGAGACAAAGATAAATACAGAAAGCTTTTTCAGAATAGGTCATTTTTCTTTCTGTCATGTTAGTGCAGGGGCTCTCTAAATGGCCCCTTTTAGCACCCTGTGTGCTCACTGTACTGCTGTGTGCTCACATAGTAGGGGCAGGTTCTGAATGTCCTTTGCCAGAACATTGGAGAGCCTGTGCTGTCTTCCATAGGGGAAAATGCTTGTGCAACAGGTCTTAGGTGAAGCTTCCTTTGTTCTTGAGGTTTTTCTGCATGCTACTAAAGTGCTATTCCTATTGGATGCACATACGGATTCGGTGGTGCTATGTCTTTTCAGTTGGTAAGACCACTTCAAGATCTGTAGAGATGAAAGGATGGACTATAATGTTATAATCATGCCCCAAAAGTAGAACTTGATATTTCCTTGATTCATCTTTCGTCTTTTGTGTCTCTGCTCATCATATCTGAAATAGATCACAGTGCTTCTACCTGGGCCCTGCATAAAATGTAGCTCTTTCTTGTCCATTCTGCTTATGATCTTCCCAGTTCAATTAATGCTATCTTCAGGAAAAAGGACCAAGAGTGTGTGTTGCACATAGTTGTCACTGGGAGTTGAGGGGTGCAAGGAAAAAATCCTCTAGTAGAATCTGGCCCCTGTGGAGGAAGACAGAGGTGGGGTGGGTTTGAAAGCACTGCATTGGTCCTTAGAAGCTAAGAATGAGATTTACAGGATAACTCAGTGCAGGTTTAACTTCTTCAGATTGAAGTCAAGTGTATACCTCAGTGTGGGAAGAGACTTGGTATGAGGCGTTTGGCATTTGCTGTTAATGCAGACGAAGTGTTCTGGATAGCATAGCAGGAATATAGCTGTGTGGATGAAATCTTGCTTCCCATTGACACATACTGTCACCCACACTTCATAAGGAGCACACTATGGAAGGCAATTGGCTACCCATATTTCAAAATATAATATATACACAGCAGTGTTTCAACATGGAGACAGAACAGTGGGGCAACTAGGAGTCCATAAGGAAGTTTGGTGCCTTTGTGGTGACCTGAATTTTAAATGTTATGAAATCAGGAGCTCCTGAAAAGGAAGAAATGCTTTAATCAAGGCCTGAGAAAACAATGTTTTTGAATAGCCCCAATTTGTGTTGCATAGATGAGGTGGTAAAATAACTTGCTGTCTTTTCATCCTCAGAATAGGAGATACTGTGAGACCTTTTATACCTGTAGCAATGGGAGGTTTTAAGTGTACCTCCTTGGTGGCTCTGCCTACCAGAAACGCAGCATACCTGCCACCTGCTTCCATGTAACATCAGATCATATTCAAGTCCTCTCCAGAATGGTCTTGGTCTAAGGTATGGAAGAGCATTTCCACACTGTTTGCTGGAGTACAGAACAAAAATCCATAGGCTAGCTGATGTCAAGCTGGCCCGGAAGCTAGAAGCAGAAATGCTACACTGATGCAGGATCCAAAATTGTGTCTCCACAGAACTTTGTTTACCACCTTGCAGACCTGCTGATTAATGTCAGCTCTTGCTAAGGTAACTCAGCATGAGGCTGTATGGCGTGAGGTACAGTCACCACAGATCAAGTGGAGCCTTGGGATGCACATGTCCATGAGAGGTTTGTTTCTTTGGATTGTTCTGTAGAGTGAAGCTCATGACTGTAGGCAAGTGGTGCAAAATCCTCCCAGAATAATTACAAAGCTCATCATCAGCGTGTGCTTTTTTCATCTCACCTTCTCTGACATAGATCCTTAAGAACTTGTGCATGTCTGCTTATCTGTCTAGACAAAACATTGCTTTGTGCATGTTTCCTCGCTGGGAAGAGGATGAGAAGGCAAGCTGTTGTATTTTTTTTTTAGTTCACTGCTTAAGGCTGTGTATCCATGTTGATGAGTACAGTATAGGAACCCATATAGACTAGACACAAGTAAACAAAATGGACTGTTAGCTTCCTCTGTGTGCACTGTTCACTTTTTGTGCTGCTATGTGGTTAGCCAGGGAGAAGGAAAGATTAACGAGACCATTATACTTATCACATTTTAATAATCTAAGCATGCCCCTAACATGAAGGGACTGCAGTTACAGAGGTAGCAGAGCACTGAACTGGAAGCAAAGATACTAATTGTGCAAGCTTTGCATTTGGGCCCATAATGGAGTAGCCCTGGGTGGAAATAGCACTCTAGTACAGAGATAAAATTGAGTGTGGACATCCTATTTCTAGATGTCCACACCCCTATCTATACAAGTGCTTATTCTGGAGCCTAAGTTGCAGTATCTGAATGATATCATTGCTTTCTGAGGAAGCCAAGCAGTGCAAGCATAGCCTTTTTAAATGCTTATACTTGGGATGGCACCCTTGAGGCATGTGTCAGGTTGGTGGCTGAAGATGATTGTTGAGACTGGTCTTGATATAATTTACTTTGCTGAGGAAAGGGAATGTCTTTGAAATAAATGTTGAATGTGATAGTGGCTTTCCTGAATGTTTTTGCTTAACGCTGCAGGGCATAAGATTTTAGTCAATAAGTAAAGCAGGCTATACCCAAATGAATGACATCAAAACGTTCACATTTGAACCTGGCAGGAAGCCATCATATCACCCATCTGCTTCAAGGTGCAAAGCCTCTCATCCACCAGAGCAGAAAGCAGTTTTAATACCTACAGAACACCAGGCTAGTAAGTCACTGAAGAGGAATTAGAAACATACAATGGTATTAGCATTAGAACTGTAGAAGTTATTCATTTATGAGAAGAAATATGCTTTTTTTCCAAGCAATACAAGTGTGCTAACGCTAATTCAGATGATAGTAGTGTGACTAGTAAATACTTTAAAAAGGGTGTGAAACCAGAATGTGCTTGTTTCTTTTAATTGTCAGATTAACTCCTGTATCACAGAGGCCATTTGACTGGTTTTAAATTCTTGCTGCTCTTTTTTATTATGCATTCAGGCACTTTTAAGTATATCCTGTAGTTAAAGGCTAAAGGCACAAAAATTGTAATTTGGATTTGGGAGGGGAGAGTTGGTTATCCTGTTTCAGAAAGAGAATTCAACCCTGTACATCTCAATCTGCATCGTTGTTGTGCTGTTGACAGTTCTCCCTGGCTATGTTGTCTGTGCACGGCTGATTCATGAGCAGTCAAAGCCGTAGCTCTTTAACTGTGGAATTACAGAGCTGCTTTGTGGGTTTCCATTTTCGGTGTTAAAGGGAGTTTGCAGGCTGGGAATAATTTGGGACAACCAACTCCACTGAAAGTCAACTTGCAGTCTGTTTACAAAAGCTCAAGGCACCTCCAGAGTTATCACCAGGCACTTGAAAACTTTCACTGAAGAAAACAGCATAACAAAGAAATGTATTCTTTATAAAAAAAGAAAAAAATTGCATCGAATTGTTAAGTGGTAATCAGACGGACCTTCTGTAAGGGGTTTGATAGGAAAGGAGGAAGAGGCTTGTGCAAAAAACAGAAGCAGCTTTGAATAGAGCCCTGATTGAAAGATGGCAAATGCTAATTATGTGTGGGTGTGATAGAAGTTAATATTCACTGTCTCTGCCTGCCAAGGGTCTGCATTCACTTTTTAAGAGTTGTAATTTGACACCATATTTAATATTTTAATTGTTTTGAAGCAAACACTGCTCTAGGGGCCCTAGCTGCCATGTGAAATAGCATATCCTTTAACTTGGCATGTTTTGCAGGAGAAAAGGAAAAAGGACAGCGCTTAACAACACATCTTGTGTTTAAGACCTGTAAGCATTAGTAGAGCCATTAAGAATAAACCTCGTGTATTTGATTTAATAGTGGGAGTACGATTTATGTGTGGACAAGGGCATAACTAATCTTGCATTGAAAATTAAGAGCAACTCCCCCATTATTAGTAGAGACATAGCAGTTTATAATGAGTATTGGAGGAGAATTGGACCCCAGCAGATTGTACAGTAGATATCATATACTTCCCATATGGTTGCTTTATCTGACAGTCCCTTACCACTTCTGATGGCTCCTAGTGGTTCATCTTTGCTGAACTGGGAGGCCTGTCTTTCTAGAGCAGAGAGCCTGATGATTTTGTTTTTTTCTTGCTCCTATGTAAATGAGCCTTACACTTGATCTAGAGTGGTGTCGGCCAAGTGTATTGTGAGCTGCTTTGCCCTTGCAACTCTGTTTCATATGAATTATTACGGACTGGAGATTTGGTTACATGAGTAAATAAGTTACTTTCTCTGTTACTAGATGGGCTAGGTATATTAAGCAGCCAATAGCACTGTGTAGGACTCCTGGTCTGGGAGGAGTGCTGTCTTGAGCATCTGGTTTCTTCCAGGAAGAGAGTTTGACAGCAGCTCAAACGAAGTCTCCCAGTCTCACCCTTCAGTGAAACAAAGTCTCTGGTGGCAGGCTGCATCCTTTCCTCTTCAAGGATGACTTCACAGACCAGAGTCCTGTCTTGTATTTTTGATTATTTGGAACAAAAAAATTGTATGGAGGCAGGGAACTTGGAGAAGGTTTTGAGTTTTGCTTTTTTCTTTCCCATATTTCTTTCCCCCTGCAGTTATCATATTTTTTCATTAACTATTTCTTGAGCAACATGACAATGAGCCACTCTAGGAGGTGGGGAGTGGAAGTTGATATAGAAAGACATGTTAATGCGATGTCATTAAACTCTTCTCAGACTGGGTTTTGTCTTTGCACTTCAGGCCTGTACAGCACAAGCACGTTTTGAAGTGAACAGACGTGCACCAGAAGAATTACTGAGAAGCAAGGCTGAACATTACCTAAGAATGTTCATTCCTTTCTCACAGGGAAAAACAGGCTTACTTTTTGAATTGCTAATTCTGCTTAATAAAACAAAATCCTTATTTAGTTCCTAGCAAGCCCCCAGTTTTTCTACTGAATACTAACAGTAGCAGCAGGTTAAGAATTACTCTGAAAATTAATCACAATTGTCCTGGTTTAGTTTGAAAGTCAGTTTCAGAAGCACTTTTTCAGATCATTGATTTAAGAAACTAGGAGGCTTCTGGGCATTTTCTTTTTTCATGACCTATAAACTGTACTGTCCAGAAATCTAATTATGGAAAAAATTATGGCGTTGATAATTTAATTAAATGTATGTTTCTTTATGTACAGCCTAACCTAAGAACAATCTGGACCCTCTATAACCATGATAAACATGTATCCCACCACTGATAGCAGAGTCTCTTTTCTACCTAAGAATTTAATAGGTAGTAGGAGATGTTGGCTCCTCTTATGCTTGGATTTTATGGAAGCTGCAAGAAGACAGCTAAGATTTTTTCTCTTCATCATCTTGACTGATGAAGGTTGGGGCTGGTGGACATTTCCACTGCAGCAACTCAGCTGAAGATGCCCTTAGGAACTGGGATCTATCCAGATGGTATTGGCACTTATCATTGTGGCACTTCCCTGTGGCAGGTAGTCAATTACTACACAGTACCTGTTGGACTGTTGAAAAAATCACAGCAGCTTGAAAGCTCTTCTAAATCACAGAAAAGAGGGAAAACCTTAAGGCCTGGTCTGAAGCCTGAAATTTGCAGAACATATCAGCAAGCACATAACATCAGTGACTGGTTGGGAGTCAGATGAGATTTGCAACTTGTTTGCTGGCCAGTCTGCTCTTGTAGAAGAGGGGGAGGCAGTTTGTCTTGCAATCTGATATTTCTCTTCTCCATCCCTCTCTAGCAGCTTGCAGGCTTGCTTTTATGTGACCCTACAGTATGATAATAATGGTCCTGGGTGAACATGAACATTTTTTCTGACTTCACCTCTTTTTCTCTCCTCCCACCCATCCCAGATGAAGTGGCAGGTGGACTGAGTGGGAGCAGTGTGAAAATGAATGCAGAGAAAATGTGTGACTCAGCAGTTCAGCAGGGAGCTGCTGAGTGGAAAGGCAACTATTCTCCTCGCACACTCTGGCATCAGGTTCCTGTTTCCTCAGAGATGAGAATAGGCCATTTATGGATGGAGCTGTGCAGCCCACCAGCAGGGAGAAGGGGCTGCATATTTTTTCCGTGGAACTTATTTCAAGTAGAGAGGAAAGTTTCTTCTCCAAGTTTGTTAAAAATGTTGCCAGTGAAAGGGGAGAGGTATTGGACTAGAAATACGTAGACCTCAGTTCGCTGCCTGGCTTGCTCAGAGATTTTCTGCATGACTTTCCTCCTTGCTTTCTTTTTCTCTTGATTCGTCTTTCCATTTTGGTGATCAGAGTTTGGCTTAAGCAGCAGCCAGGCTCCACCAGCTGCGCTTGAAAAGTGCAAGTCTCCAGTGCTTTTCCTGGCTAGTGGATGACACCCATTTCCCTCTCTGCACTGTTGTTTCGAGAACTCCACAGAGAATGTTTGCCTTTCTCAGAATGAAGGCTGCTGGCTTTAAGCACGCTAGCTGCCATTCACAGACAAGCAAGTGCAAAGGAAAATTGATTATATTTGTGGGTTGTCCTCTGTCACACAAGGGTAAATTAACCTTTCTCACTCGCTATTAGGGAAGGGCCATTGCAGTGTCTTTCTAAGCAGTTTTGTAATGATGCAAAAAGTTGTGGTATCTTATTATCAGTTTCTGTGGTTTTCTTTCAGAAGGGAGGATTGAAACAGATTTTTCTCTATAGACTAAGCAACAGCAGGTAGACACTTTATATCAGTGGTTGTACTTACTAAAAGCTCAGTTTTAAAGCTGTAGTGTGCATTGTTGTCACCAAATTTTCCAGACTTGTGTTCCAGAGTTTGATCTTTAAGATGAACTTTTTCCCTTTTGGCTGATGTAGATAACATGCAAAAAAACCCAACCGCGCCCCCCCCCCCCCAAAAAAAAAAAAAAACCCAAACCAAACCAAACCAAAAAAAAACCACAAACAAAACCAAACCAAAACCAAACCTGCATGGGGTGGTGTTCTCTTGAATCTTAAGAGAGCCTGAAACAATGTCACTTGAGAGCTCTTGAGCAGCTGCATTCCTCTTGATGGGTGTATCAACCCAGGAATTAGAGTGAATTAAATACCAATATTCTTGGCTACTTCTAGTGTGATCATTTTAGCAAAAACATCCAGCTTTCCCTAATAGAATCCCTGAATGTTACAAATTTCAGTTGCTCCCCACACAGCTATGAGTACCTGTAGCTTGGCCCAGCTAATTCTTATGGTCCAGGGTAGATACACTTAGTGCAACCTAAAAGCATTAGAAATCGTAACCTGAATTTCATCTCAGAATAAGTAACACAGGAGACTGACAGCCAGGTTGCCGGTATGTGGACTGAGTCTTGATGAAGGGTTTTCTATTTCTCTGTAACATGTCAGAGATGGTAGTTAACAGTTGCTTGGACCTCTTACTTGGATTAATGGTATGTCGGGCTTATTTCTTCTTTAAGCTCTGTTACACAGAGAGGAGAATGAAGTCTGCAGTTACAGTTTGCAGTCCTACAAAGGACCACTGGATGAATCTAACTGGCTTCCAGTTAGATACCAAAGTGATTTTAGAATTGCTTTGGTGCCTTGCAGTGTTTAGTGGTAAACTTAGTGGGACATGTGGATCTGTCCAGGTTGTTGCTAGTGTTTGAATTAAGTTGTCTGGTATCTTCTGAAGTAGCTCTCTCTGTGGTTTTGCATTACAAATGTAAGATCTACCACAAGTTCTTGGCAGCTGAAACTTGGGACTTTTTCCAGAGTGGAATTGGAAGTATTGAGGCAATTACATTGTTGTAAATCCCTTCTATCCCCACAGGCAGTAGCAGGTAGCTATAGGGTGCATTTGGGAATGTTTGTCTTTGTAGCACTTAATCCAGATGCTCTCCTCCCAGTCAATGTTTTATTCAGCCATTTGGAAAAGGTAAATGTATCGAACTTGTAAGTAGAGTAGGCCAGGGATCAAGTAGAGTAGAAGTAGTCAGTACCCATATCATGACTGGGAAGGTCAAAAAAAAAAAAAATTAATAATGGAGCAGCCAGAGAGAAAGAGATGCATTCTTAGGATAACAGCAGGTGTTGGAAATAGCATTCCCAGCTTTCAACACAACTCATTAGATCTTGAGTGTAATTTTTAATATAACTTGTCAGATGAGTTAGGAGTGCAGAGAGCATCAAGAAAAAACAGACTTTCCTAGGTGGTGAATTGTATCCATCTGTAAACAGTAATGATGCAGCTTCTGTCATTATGTTTAGCTTCTTAATATCTGAAATTGGCTGGTTATAAAGAAGTTCAGTAAAAGTTTCGGAGTTGTAGAATAGTGACCCACCAGTTGGTTTCCTGCGGAGAGAGGAATGTAAGTACACAAGTTGTGTTTGCCATGCAAGTATGAAAGGTCCCCTTCCTCTTACCCGCTTCCTCCCATACCACTGCAGTGCAAAAGAAAGATTGACTTTTGGTCCAAAAGCTAATTATTCTGTTTCCATCCTTCTCATACTGCAGTGGCAAGCAAAAAATAGAATGTCTTCTCAGCCAATACCTTTCTTCTAAAGCTCCAGTCTTTGATTAGATGAGCTGTCTTTTTACCCTCCAGCACAAGCTACCTCTCGTTCATGTGCACTGAGGCAGCTCATTCAGCTTTGATGTGTCTTGCCATCATCTGGACTTGCCTGCAGTCAGTGTGTCTTATGCCCTGCAGGTTAAACAAGGGCTTGACCAGATATGTAAAGTACAATGCCAGGGCTCTGTCCTGCATATGCAATTTAGGTGCATGTGAAAATAAGCAAATGATTTGCAGACCCATATCAGTAGTATACATTCATCTACTGTTCTCTAATCAATAGCACGTCTCCCTAGCAGTTAGATGGAAATCTGAGACAGTGATTTCAGTAGGCAGTCGCATTTTGATATCAGCTGAAGATGTAGAGGCTATATGTGGATTTAGGACTCTGGTGTGAAGTGTTGGTAGCCTTGATGGATGTGAAGTATTGCTGGCATGTTCATACTTTGCAATGCTTCCACACTGTGGTCCCTTCCTATAAAGTAAATTCTTGCCCTGCACAGCCATCATGAAGATATAGACAGGTTCAGAGGGATATGGATCTCCACACATGTAAAACAAATATGGGACAACGCAGCTGAGCTGCTGTAGTGTGTTGACTGCTGCAGCTTGAGAGTTGGCAGAACAGGTGAGGCCCGTTTTTCCCTCCTATCTTGTGTGTCTGGCAGGCAGTTCCACGGAGCTCGGGGATTCCACCATGAATGAAGAAGCAGCCACCACTAACAAAATTTGTATTTCCAGTGAAAAGGCAGTACTACCCAATCCCCCAGAAGCATAATTCCCACAGGCACAGTGTGATGGATGTAAGTAAAAGTCTAATAACTGTATGAGCACTATATTTTCATTGCTGGGGTACATTTTATTTCTATTATAAAGATCCCTTTGGTAAGGAAAAAGTCTTTTTTCATCTCAAAAATACATTGTTACATTAAGCCTGCCAATGGAGCCTTGAGCGTTAGCACCCATGCACAAGAGAGGACACAAGTTCCTTTTAAAGTGCTAACTTCATTAGGAAATACAGCCAGGATACGTGGTCCTAGGGCATTGTGTTTTGTTTTGTTTTGTTTTTCTCTGAGGGCTCTAAGTATGAATCAGTTGGGTTACAGAGCTGCTGATGCCTTGCCCACAGCAGCATTCGATTGGATCATGGCATATTTGTTACTGCAAGGCATTGTTGACTGACTTATCATTACTACAGTGCCTTTTAGTGTTTCAGTTAAGTCTAGTACTCTAAGCACGTGTTTTTCTGAGAGTGTATATAGGTATTCTTGTTTCATTCTTCTGCCCTTTATGTATCCACATATGAAGTCAGAAAAAGAAGGAGATGGAGGCACGGGGGTTTTAAAATGAGCATTGTCTGAGTTACAGAAGCCAGCTGTTAACCTTGTGAGTGGACAGAGATGTTTCCCTCTATAGATTATTCCATAGCAAAGTGGTGCGCCATTTATTTTTGGCAGCTTGTACTGGTGGCTACTTTTAAGGAAAGAATACAGGATAAATGGATCACTGGTTTGATCCAGAAAGTTCCTTTCCCTGAACAGCAAGAATGAGGTTAAGTTTATGGTGCTGTTCTGAAATTTCAAGTTGCTTTTACAAGCTATATGGCTGCTACAGGTGTCAGAGACCTTTTAATTCTTCTGCCAAAGGGATTTTTCTAGCAAGTATAGCCCTGCATCAAAGCAGAAGTACTTGTGGAACTTGAATCCCAATCTCCATGATGTGGGAATTCAGGAGGATATCATATGGATGTTAGACTTCACTGTCAGTCAAATCACTAGCAGAGGAGAGGCTTAATTCACTCCTCCTGGATGTAGTCATCCTTGTCAGCTGTCTCCAGACCTTTGCACTGACTTTGACACAAGAAAACTTTACTGATGTCTCACTCATTTATTACCTAATCTGTGCACTGAAAAAAACCAGGGCCCATTAGGGCAAATAATACAGGAATATAGGATTGCAAGATGAAGTGTGAATGGTAACTGAGGTACTGTTTAAAGCTGACATAGTTAAATCAATACAGAACCCTAGGTGGGCATCATTATGTTTGTTAAAAATCTAATCTTTTGTGAGTTGGAGTAGCAAATTTTTGAGTGGACTTTAATTAATCCAAGGCACTTTCTTTGTATACCCAAGACATGAATCTTAATCTATACATTTATAGGTACGAATTCAGACAGTTCTCCATTATTTTAGTTCTTGACCTGGTGCCCCCATTGTCTTTTACCATATTAGTGAAAATATCTGTTGATAACAGCTGAACTGTATCAATTCAGCAGAGCTGGAATCCTGGACTCCTAGGTCCATAGACCAGATCTCTACCTTATGCAGTGAAATAATTGAAAGTAGTAGTAGTCTATTGTCCTTCATACAGGGCAGTCAGAAGACGGAGAATGTGACTCCTACAATTGTACAGCTGTTGCTAGACAGCACTGGAATACTGGGAATTGGGCTTCTGGGCTGTGGAGAGGCATAGATCCCCATGGTTACAGACACAGAGCGATCCCCTAACTTTGACGTCTTTGTTCCAGAAGGCATGTGGTTAAGTGGCCTTCACATCATCATATTAGAGTCAGGGTTCTGTTTCCAACCTAGGAAGAAGTGACCTTGTAAAATCTCAGGCTGTTACAGATATGAAACAAAGAAATTCTGTTTACCTGCTGCATAAGGCAGGTGAATGAGCTTTTGGCCAGTTTAAAAAAAAAAAAGGTCTTCTGAAATATGAAATATTGTAACTTATAAAAAATAGTTGAAAGCTGAGCTTGAAATCTGTGTTCCCTGGCTCCTTGTTCTGGTTGTCTTTCCAAAGATGTTTTAGTTCTGCTCTGTGTGTATTTTATCTTGAGCTTTAGGGAGGGGTATCCAAGAAAGGAAGTCATTAGGATTTGGAAAAACAGTAAGTAGGTTCATTAGCCATTCTTAGGGACAGAGGTACATTATTTAATGCAGATAAAGGAAAAGTAGGACTTAAAACATGCTTAGTGAAAACGGAAGGTTAGAGACTTTAGGAGCAAGCCATAATAAACTGTATGTAAATAGATATTTTTGAAGGTTTGTATCTCAGCCACAGGTGCATGTCTTTTTGCATGGATGGCAAAAATAATTTCTGACATCAAGATTCTGTCCCTGCTAAATTTAAAATTCCTGTTCCAAAACACAGAGCATAAACATCCCACAAAAATAGCAGAAAAAAATTGGCAAACATGAACAAGGGTTTTCTCCTCACTTCTTGTCTAAATCCAGTGAGACATGAAGCAGTTTGGAAGTTTGAAAATTTTCAACTTTAACTGTTAAGTTTTAGCACATTATAGAAAATGAAAACAAAGGTCAGCATTGAAAGTATTTAGGCAGCCTTAACTGTGGCTGCTTAATGTGGCCGCTGTGTTGTCCTCCTGGAGAACTTTGAGTCCAGCTCTATGTAGCATGGTATCAGAAGTCAGATGTAAAGCCAGTGTCCCTGGACACCAAGGACTGCATCTGGGCTCTGTGTGTTTCTTGGGGGGGGTTGTCAGGGACTGTAGATTACCAGCTGGAGGCTGGAGGACAGAGAGGTAGAAATCCCATGATCTCTTCAGCTATATTCCAGAAACTGTCTGCTTTTCTTTGAAAAGTGCTATTTTCAAGCAGTTGTCTTCTAGCATTAAAGACTTCTAGCATTAAAGACATATAGATGAAAGTGAAGGAAGTTTTACCACTGTGAGAAATACAGGCTGGAATTGTTGACACTTCTAATTTCACCTTTTTAGTTCCATATTTTTCCATGTTTTATTGACCTGTATTTAATATGAAATTTTGATAGTGTTTATGCAAATTACTGTACTGAGTCCTTCCTGGAAAATAGTCGGTTAATTTCAGCATATACCTATGGTATGACATACATGGGTATATGTCTGTCTAGGTGCACGTTCTCTATGCTTCCTGAGAAATACCTGTGTGAAGACAATGAAAATAGCTACATATAACCAGTTATACCCAGCATACCCTGCTGAGGCCACTACCCATCATAAACTGACTGGAGGTATTTTGAAAACGAGAAACCAGTAACGTGAGCTCTTGGGGAGGTACCTGGTAGTACCTTGCAGTCTTGTGTCTCTGGGTCTCCCCAGTCATTACACAATGATGACTTTTGTTGCTGGGCAACTGTGGGAATGGAGAACCTTGTAGAGGAAGCTATCAGCATTTCCCAAACACCTTGTTTTCTTGTGCAGGGATGGATGTCCTAAGGTCTGTTTCAGTGAGGGGAGGGAGAACAATCACAGAGTGGGAATGAGCATCTCATGTTCCTGTCCACCCTGACATTTTTGTATTTAGAAATCAGAACAGGATATTTTCATGAATCCTTACTGTACCAACGGCCAGACCCTCAGCTGATACATGGATCCTGTGTTTCATTTGCCTAATTAGAGCTGTGGCTAGTTTATGGATGCTTATCTGACTTAGAGATACTATTGTGAGACATTTAGAGAAATGTCTGATGAGAGGAACATTTTGTAGAAACCTGACCTCAAAAAACTACCGGAAGGGCCAGCAATGTGGCCTTTCCCTGGGGCACAGGTGGCTGGCTTAGGCTTAAGGCTGTAGTGGTGTACATAGGGCAGCCTTGGGGCTTTCCTCATGTAGAAAGATGTAAATCAGTAGTACTTACATCAAATGGGTCTGATCTTTCACTCCTTTTAGCTTGTAAATTAATTTATATCTACACAGACTGTGTTCAAAATACTGTTACTGAGGGAGTAGCCACTCCAGTGCACACTTCCACTGAATGGAATAGCATTACAGCATTATTAAATAGCTCTTGAGTATGAATTCATCCAAGAAGTAGGTTATTAGAATAAAGTCTATTTTATTAGTGCCTTGGGACACTCAGCCAAAATCCAGAGCCCTTGAGCACTATTCAGACACATAACATGAAGCAGTCTCTACCTCAGAAATTCATAATCAAATTAGACAAAGTAGACAAATAAGGGGGAATAGAGAAACTGAGGCAGGGAGGGACAAAATGGGTTCTCTGCCACCATGTAGCCAGGAAGTGGGGAGCTAGGAAATAGCACAGATGGTTCCTTTTAAAAAGTAAAAATGAAAAGGTGCAGCAATGTAAATGAGAATTTATTAACAACAAAGCCCAGAATCTGCACCTCCGGAAAGAAAGGGAAAATAATTTATCCGCCCACACTCACTTTTTTCTGACGAAGGCAGGTGAATACAGCTGCACTAATAGAGCGTGACGCTCACAATCCTGAGCCGCACTTACTGATGCAGAACTGAGAGGTAACCATCGTCTCTAGGAAAACAATAGCCCTTGCAGGCTCCGTGGTGGCTGCAAGGGTTACATACTATTCATTCCCTCCCCGTCATTTTCACATGAAGGTCTTTCCAATCCAGCTGGTATGGAGTCAATGGATGAAGCTGAAGAACAGCAAGGACAGCTGAACAGCAAGGAGCCGTCCCTGAAAACCTCCCAGAAAACAGCACTGCTTGGTTGGGCTGCCTGGTGGAATGGATTAATGCCTGGAGACAGCATGTATCTGTTTGTCCTCTCACAGATACTGGTAAGGCAGCTTCTCATCACCTTGAAATGCTGGGACCCTTCTTTTAAGTTTTGTTGGCTTGGGAGGTTTCCTCCTCATTCATTGTAGATGTAGCAATGGACATAGCTGCAGTCCTCTCATTTCTGCAGCCACCTCTCACAGCCTTGCTTTGCAAACAGCCCCTGCCTTTTGATGTCCCAGACTCCCATCCTGTTCCCTGCCCCTCTGCAAATGTCTCCTTTGCCAAATGACCCATCTCCCAACAAATGCATCTTCTGTAGCTGATACGTATGGGGGTACATAACCATCTTGTTAAAAAGTGGATTGGGAGGTGTATCCTTTAAAATTGCAGTGTGCCCTTCATGGTCGGGGATGAGGGTATACCTCTCTGTGAGGGTGTTAAATACAACATCATTGCTTTTGTAGCTTTATGTTAATTGTGGTGTGTGCAGCAACCCTAAGTGGTTCAAAGGAAATGTTTCCACATGTGTATGTTTGTGTGTGTGTATCTGTTTATAGGGATACCTGTGTGAACATGGCTATTTGTGAGAGCTTTGCATAGTATAAGATAGGCTTTAATAGTCTTTTAATAACATACAAAGTTAATTGAATTACCAGTTTTGATCTAAAAGTAATAATGCTGAAAGTTCAGAAGTCAAGAGGAATCTGTTGCTCTTTTGATGTACAGGCTGCCCTGGGCACTTTTGCTAGTGTAGGTCAGAGTAAGCTTGCTTAACTTAATGATATGCATCTAGTTAATGGTAGCTGATCATTTAGCATTCAGTCTTTTTATTCTTGTTAAGCTACAGCCTAGAAAATACCTGATTTCTTAAAGCAAAAATGATTATCAACATGAAATCAATGAGAACTAAATTAGTTAATTATGCAGTCTTGAAATGAAAATGAATGTTTGTATAATGAGATGCTCATTATGTATTTTCTGATTGATTACACAGCTTCTCTGCATGATGCTGTGGTACAGCACTTACGGGACCATCCCAGCAGGTCAGAATGCCTTTGACCTGCTGTCTTACTTGCATACCCCATTTAAACAGTTTTTGTCAGATCAAGGGGAGGTAAGTCCCTGTACTCCTCTCTGATTATACAGTTGATGTCAGTAGCCTTGGGTGGTGCTTCTAATATCTCTTATTAAAAGTATAATACACGTGTACTTCATGTAATATAGTGACTGCTGCATTGTGTGTGTGTCCTGAAATAGTGAGAAGAGTTTTCTGAAAACAGATCCATATTATATCTTCAAGATACAGGTCTGAATTTTTGGCTATGACATTAGATCAGCACAGCAGATTTCTCATAATGTGCAAATGAATGATTACAAATGAAACAAAGCAATAAGAAATCAGCCCACTAAGGTTTAGTCCACAGTAGAGGGAGAGCTGGAACTTAATTTGTTAGGATAGATAGAAGCTTAAATTCTGGAAGAATGGATCAACCCACATAAAGGGAGCAAATCACAAGATACTCAGTCACAAAATTCCATTTTTGTTGAGTGTTTAGAGCATATCTATGTGCAGTAAAAGTATTTCAGGTGTACTAGGTGTTCAGATTCAATTATATTTACAAAGGTACCCCAGTAAAATTGCTTAGCTTCTCACCATGACATAATGACATGTATACCAGTATGATTCTTCTGATAAATTACTGGGGTAATTATACCCAGTGCAGATTTCTCTGGTGTAGACAGAACCTTAATTAAATGGTGAGCAGCTACTTTCATAAATCAGGCAAAATATATTTGCTATCAGAATGTTTAGATTCATTGTACATAATCTTTGTAGCAGAGGCTATGCAGTACAAATAGGAAATCTGACTCAGTGCCTCTTGTGGCTGAAGTACAGTGGAGACTGTTTTCTGTGTTCGCTTAACAATGTTTATGATGTGCTGCATGTCACCTGCTCTTTGTTTATTTGAAAGAAGCACTTTTTCTTTGCCCTTTCTTAGTTGGATTTATTATGCACAATCAGAGCTCTTCATAGAGCATTGCCTGTATCTTATTTGCAGTGGGTCAATCATTAACAAATTGTTTCTTACGGAAAATCCCCGATTTATAGGATTTTGACTTATAATAAGTGTTCAGTGTGGAGGAAGCCGATTCCTAGAATGCACCACAAGAACACCCCAAGTATGACTCTGTGCAGATGTTCATGCATATCTTTGAGGACTGTTTATTATAGCACTATTTACAAATTTACATTACTAATATGTACACATTTAGACTTGAAAACAGTAAAGGCAAAGAAATCTTCTGATGTTAAAATAAGCAGATGAAAGATCTTAACTCTATATTTCTCTTTAGCTGTACTAGTTGGTCAGAAACAGAGCAAAATTCCTTGCCCACTGAAGTCCATTAGAATTGTATTTTGCACCTACTACTGAGAATAGGCTGAACTCTAAACCACCTAAATATGACTAAGACATCAGAGTGAATTTCACTGCCAGTGCTGTGAATGAACCTGATGGTATTTCACAGAATGTGTAGAAAACGTAGAAAAGTCCTTTGTGGCTGGGTTTTATGTAAGGCGCCACAAACACGGGAACAGTACTAAACTTTCTTCAAAGCCCTTTGCCACAGTATAAAATTACACTGACTGTGGCAATGAAACACGGGTCCAGGCTGCAAAATTGAATCGTCATCCAGATCTCAATTTTGGCAATGCATGAGGGTAGGAAGCAGATTTCCTGTTTGCCTTCACAGTGAAATCTGGTTTTTAGACCTTCTGAGATGCTGGGGCTTAGAGATGGTTTCAATTTCAGTCTTCTCCAAAGCCTGGCATTTTTCTGTTGGTAGTGGTGGCTTTTCCATGGACAAGAGTATGGTATGACTAAATCTACATGGGAAATCCAAGAATGAATACACAGTTTGCCAAGAACATGCATGCAGACACTATACGGTGCCCCTAAATACTTTATGAATCATTGTCAATTCTGTTGTTTCACAGGATCTGACTAGAATTGGGAGCATTGTGGTATCATACATCCTGCTGTCTTTAGCTTCTCTAGGACTGTTATTTGTAGGATCTCTGGTAAGTTATCATACTGTGCAAATTATATTCATGCCCTTTTTCAGTGAGTTTTTATAAGATGTCTACTTTACCCGAAGTTGTTGATGTTATGCCCAAGTTGATTGTAAAGCAACATCTTTGGGGCCATTTCTATATAATTATCTGCTTGTTTTACATAGAGGAGTCACGACTACACTTATCCTTACTCAATTTCTTGATGAATTGGGGATTACACTGATGGTTTTTATTCTTTCCATCCACAGATGGGCAAACTATTTTCACTTAAATAGAAGGGATGTGGTCCAGTAACAGGATCATCTAATATTGCTGCCTTATAAATTATCTGCAGAGCATCCATTGGCTTAAGTGGCAGAAGTAGCTGTTCCAGAGCACCAGTGTACTTGTGAATGCAATGCCCTTGTAGATGTAGGCTAAGGCCCCAGCTGCAGAACAAGATTAGTGGCATGACTACAATTAATCTAGTTAGCTGTCAGCTGTTTGGAAGCAGGAGGAGTGTATTGTGTTTCTCCTTTGATTGTGTAACTGGCACAAAGGTGCGTGCTAGATGGGAAAGCTAGGGAGAATTCTTTTCTTTTTAGGGAGCTCTAATTGAACATGGCTTTTCCTACCCTTGTATACTGTTCTGTTAGAGTGGGAACGCAGGTGGAACATCACCTCCTGTCCTTACAGCAGTGCATCTTCAGGCAGCTCAGGAGGCTGAAGCTGTACCATGTACCTGCTGTTTGAGTGATGCACAGTATAATGAAGTACATCATAGAATCATGGGACTGTTGGTGGGAAGGGACCTCTGGAGATTGCTAGTCTAACATCCTGCTTGAAGCAGGGCTGTTGCCAACACTTGGTAAGGTCAACCATGCATTTTTCTACACAGGTTTTGAAAACCTCCAGGGAAGGAGATGTATCATATCTCAGGTTACCTGTGCCATGACTGCATGACAGTCTTGGGGAAGAATTTTTTCCTAATGTCTAATCTGAATTTCCCAAAGCTGAATGTCTGAGCTGGATTTCTGCAGCTTGTGGCCATTGTCCCTTGTGGTATCAGCTGCCACTACCAAGAAGAGTCTGGCTGCATCATCTCTGGAGCTGCCCTTCAAGTAGTTGCAGGCTGCTGTTAGGTCACCCAGCCTCCTCTTTGCCAGGCTGAACAAGCTCCAGACCCCTGACCTCCTTTGTAGCTCTCCACTGGGCCCACTCCAGTTTTGTCCTTGTCTGTCTTAAACTGGAGGGCCTAAAATTGGACACAGTATTCAAGGTGCAGCTGCATCAGTGCCAAGGAGACCAGAATAGTATCTCCTTTGATTTGCTGGCCACACTCCCTGGTAGGAAGTTTGTCATATTACATATCATGGTTAAGTTCACTCAGAGGCAGCACAGTGGCAAATCTTCTGTTTAATGTGTCGGGTGAATGTGCTTTTTAAAACCATTCACAAGGCAAAGTAGTTAGTGTTAATGCCTCCATTATTGTGATCATTGATGTAGGCAAGGAAGTTAGCCGGCTTACGCAATTTTCTGCTTTTTTGATGCTGCTGTTCCTTATCCAGATGAATTTTGTCCTCAAAAAATAAACTTCTGGTGATTTTGTAATTGCAAATATTAAAGAACAAAAATGAGAAATCTGAGAATTGTGATGAACTGTGTGAATTCTAGGTAATTTTGCAGCAAAACATTCTGAGCTGGAAATCAAAATAGCAGGGGTGTGATTTCTCTGCATATCCAACCTAGTTGTTGCTGGATGGAAACATTTTATTGCTGACCCATTCTTAGCACAGGAAGTAACTTTAAATGAAAGCTCTCTGTGTCCAAAAATTCTGATCTCAGTTTGAACTGCTTTGCATGCGTAGTAACTCCTTGCAAGTGAACACTTATACCAGTATAGATGAGAGCGAACTTGGCCCATTTTTAAGTGTTGGTTAAAACTTTTGTACAGAAAACAGTTTTATAACAGTTCCCATATAGTCAAGTTTTGTATTCCTGTGGTCTGTGCTAACAGTCTCCTAGCTACAGTGGAGGCACGAATGTCTCTGTGTGACAGCCTGTTCTCTGGACAAGTTGCAGAGAACCAGAACATAAGAAATGTCCTGTGAGGTCAGACCAATGGTCCATCTTGCCCAGTATGTTCTCTCTAACAGTGGCATGAGGAAGGAGAGGCTGTTTAGAGAGAGCATACGAGCCTTTTCCCTTCCTACCTTGTTGTGGTTTAACCCCAGTTGGCAACCAAGCACCACACAGCCGCTTGCTCACCCTCCCCCCCAGTGGGAAGGGGGAGAGAATCGGAAGGGTAAAAGTAAGAAAACTCATGGGTTGAGATAAAACAGTTTAATGATTGAAATAAAATAAAATAATAATAATAATAATAACAACAAATTGTAATGAAAAGGAAAACAACAAAAAAGAGAGAGAGAAACAAAACCCAGGAAAAACAAGTGATGTAACTGCTCACCACCTGCCGACCGACGCCCAGCCAGTCCCTGAGCAGTGATCGCTGCCCCCCCGGCCAACTCACCCCAGTTTATATACTGAGCATGATGTCATATGGTATGGAATATCCCTTTGGCCAGTTTGGGTCAGCTGTCCTGGTTATGCTCCCTCCCAGCTTCTTGTGCACCTCCTTGCTGGCAGATCATGGGAAGCTGAAAAGTCCTTGACTTAGTATTAAGCACTGCTTAGCAACAACTAAAACATCAGTGTGTTACCATGTTATTCTCATGCTAAACCCAAAACACAGCACTATACCAGCTACTAGGAAGAAAATTAACTATCCCAGCTGAAACCAGGACACTACCTACCTGTTACTTTACTCTCTGACATAGAGTCATAGATCACAGAATGGTTTGGGTTGGAAGGGACCTTTAAAGGTCATCTAGGCCAACCCCCCTGCAATGAGCAGGGACATCAGCAACTAGATCCAGTTGCTCAAAGCCCCGTCCGACCTGGCCTTGAATGTTTCCAGGGATGGGGCATCTACCACCTCTCCGGGCAACCTCTTCCAGTGTTTCACCACCCTCACTGTAAAAAATGTCTTCCTTATGTCTAGTCTGAATCTACCCTCTTTCAATTTAAAACCATTACCCCTTGTCCTGTCGCAACAGGTCCTACTAAAAAGTTTGTCCCCATCTCTCTTATGAGCCCCCTTTAAGTATTGAAATGTTGCAATAAGGTCTGCCCAGAGCCTTCTCTTCTCCAGACTGAACAACCCCAACTCTCTCAGCCTTTCTTCATAGGAGAGGCATTCCATCCTCCTGATCATTTTCGCGGCCCTCCTCTGGACCCACTCCAACAGGTCCATGTCTTTCCTGTACTGAGGACTCCAGAGCTGGACGCAGTACTCCAGGTGGGGTCACACCAGAGCGGAGTAGAGGGGCAGAATCACCTCCCTCGACCTGCTGGCCACACTTCTTTTGATGCAGCCCAGGTCATACTGCTTTGCAATTTGAAAACAGCTGCTTCTATCAGTATTTAGGGAATAATGTGTAAAAAGTCATTAGCAGAACATTGAAAATAATGTAGCGATGGAGTTAAGCAGGGTTTCTAGAATCCCAGCCTGGTGGACAACAGATAGTTGCATGAAGACGGTTTTCTTTTTTTCCCCTTTTTTTCCGCTGAGTGATAGCTCTTTTTTTTTGTTGTTGTTGTTTTGTTGTTTTTGGTTTTCATGGGTTTTAAGCAATGTGCTGCCTAGAAGGGACCTTGAAGGTGTCTTTTACATTAAGGAGTGACTTTATGATGAAATCTTTTGTTCCCAAATGTACCCTTCTGTCTTTATAGATGGACCTGATAGATCAGTCCCACACTGATGTATATACTAGATGGCATACCAGTGAAAAGCAGCTTATGCATTTTTTTTTTATTCAGCAACTGTGGTAACTTACAGTAATGCTTCATTAGTTCCCTGGGGAAGGGAGAAAATGTGTCTTTTTATACAGGTACTTTGTGGCTTTAATGTAGAGCAATAACTGTTGGGCCACCTAATGAGGCCAAGTGGATTCTCAGAAGTGATACCAATAGAAGAGAGGCCCCGTCTGGTCTGTGCACTTGCTAAAGTCCAGCTCATTCCTGTATCAGGGAATTTGTGACTCTGATACATGTAGAGCAAATTTTTTGAGAGAGCAGACCTCAGCTAAGGTTTGAGGCACTTTTCTGAGACTACCCAGGTATCAGAATGTGTTGGGAGGTTAGCAATCACAGTGAAAATAAAAGACTGGATAGAGTGCTTGAGGCTTGTATTAGYGATGCTGTCTGTTTTCTGCCTCATATGGTGGTGTTCTAAGACCCAGGCAGCTGCAGAGAACCAGCATAGAGCTGTCTAGTCCTCCTGAACAGGTTTTCAGAGCTGACTATTTTTCCATTATTTAGTTTAACCCCATCACTTTTAAGTATAACTTAATTTCTTCCAGTGTCTTGGGCAGCTCCTTATTTACCACACACTTCTCTCAATTTAAAGAAAAGCTGCTTTGTTTCTAGGGTGAACTTTTTGTTCCTTTGGATTTACAGTATGTTAAATCACCAGTAAAATCAATCCTGTGTCACCATACCAGCTCTAGAATCTGTAATACATAATTGGTACCTAGACCTTCAGCTTGACCCTCAGCACAAGTGTTGATTTTAGTAACAACAGCACTCTCCAGCAGTACAAAGTTGTTGAGCAGATACTTTATGCTGTGAACTGCTTAGCTATTACAGTCTTGCAGTATGTGAAAGAACCATGGCTAGTACTGTGGGACTCTCAAGCTCCAGAAGTCATCTTGGGGAATGAAAATAGAATCAGATCTTCAAGCTTCTTGCTTGTCATCCAACAGGCCAAGCCTGTAGGACAGACTCGGTTCAGATTTGGCCCCAAATCTGTGTAAAATAAAAGTCTAGTACATGTTCCTATGTTTGCTTTTGTAATTACTGTGTACTCTGATTAACTGAAACAAAAAAACATTTTGTGTGAAGTAACTGTCAAATGAATACTGCTGCTTTGTGAGAGTCTAGCATTTGCTAAAGCTGACTATGGACAGAAATTAAAACTTGCTTCACTTCCTTTCATTCTTTCTCAGAGAAATGAGAGTACGTGAAGACACACGTGAAGAAAATAGTTGTTTGAAGTCCTATACAAGCTAATGTGCTTTAGTAACCTAGGAAGAGAAAATTGACCTTTTTTAATGGCACATTTTCTAAATTCAACTGCCCATTTAAAAGCCATATAAGAAAAGGACGGAAGAGGCTTTACTTTGGAAAATATGACCTGTTCTTCTTAGTCTCAAAAGGATGCATGGCAGTACAATATAGTTTATATAACATTTAGCCTGAGTGATACTGCTCCTAGTTCAATGCTAGAGGGATGAAATTGGCCTAAGGTTCCAGGAATTCAGAGGTAGACTTGAAATTTTTAACTGAGGCCTGTGTGTAGGATTAAACAGTCTATTGATACAATCTCCAAATCATCTAGTCTGCCACAGCATCCATGCAAACCAATATGATACAGTAATTTTTCAGATTCATGCCATTTCAAACCCTTCATTAGTTTATATTATAAACTTTAATATTACATTTATGTCCTAGAACTTCGCAAGATTTATTACTTAATGTCTATACCATGTTTAAATCAGATAATTAGATTACAAAACAGGGTTTGCCACTGGCCAGAAACTGAAATGGGCATTCTGAGCCTCACAACCAGGTGCATCAAAATCAAGGCCTCTTTAAAAAATGATTGGTTTATACATGAATTCAGGGTACAGTGCCAGATTATCAAAGATGTGCAGTTCAGGAAAATTATATTTACTTTTCTTAACCCAGCTATATCTAAATTTGAGATGGAAAACCATTAGGTCAGGAGAGGTATGACTTGTAGAATAGTATAGTAGATTTTTATTTTGTAAACAAGCCTAGGAAGGGTAAGAAACTGAACAAAAGGACAGTGATATCATGTTGGCTTGCATATGATGGTCACAAGCACATTCTGCTTCCACTGTATCCCCGAGTTAAGCCTGGCCAGCTCTGTGGAAACCTCTGTGGCTGAAAGCAGGTTTGAATGGGTAGACGTGAATCCTTGTAACATGCACCACAAAGCTACTCCTGCATGGAACATTCCTGTCCTCTTCAATACTCTCCAGTTCTAATATATTATAGTGAGCTGGGATGCTGCCCTAAAGACCCATCCTCTAGACTGTATGGAAGGGCTGGCAACAAGCAGAAAACTTTTTTAAATGTTTGTTTCCTGCAGTTTTGGCATCTACTTAGAGCCCGTCCAGACCCCTCCTTCTCGCTACAAGAGGACAGACGCCAATCTGTGAGCCGGCAGCCTTCATTCACGTACTCAGAGTGGACAGAGGATAAAAATGAGGATGACTTCCTAGATTTGGATCCCGTACCGGAGACTCCGGTCTTTGACTGCGTAATGGACATTAAAGCGGAGACAGATCCAGCTACTCTAACGGTTAAATCCGTGGGCTTGCAAGAAAGGTAGGGTAGATGTGATTAACAGGGGAAAGTCTGGTCCCAGATTTTGTGGATTTAGGAGTTCTGTGCCTAGTAGGAAGCTTTATTGCTTTCACGAATGTCACTTTAAAATGTGGTTTTAAAGTCAAGCACCTGCTTTATTTCCTGTCTTGTTTTCAGTCCGGTCATAAATATAAATATATTAGCCAAAAAACATACAGTTTCTAGACGGCTGTCAACAAGGTGTTACTCAAAAGGGATATTTCAAAGGAAAGAAATGACAATTTGTATTTGATCAGTCTCTTGCCTTTCCCCAAGATGGCAACTGCATAGCATGAAATCCACTATAGGGTGGTGAAAGCTTTTACCTCTGAAAGAGGTGGATCTTGTTAATTTTTTTCTGTCACTCATGCTGGAGGATTAGTCCTTTCTCCAAAAGCAAACCATAGGACAAATGGTAATCTGCAATAATTCTCATATAAATGGGTTAGTCCAAAAGTAAATGAATTCGTTTGAAATTAACCCAGTAATGAAACTTCGGRGTTAGCTGGTGTTCACTCCTTGAACCAGCAGGGTAATGGAGCTTCTCAGAGAGATTCACAGCTGGGAAAAGGCAGTTTTAAGATAAAAGGAAAATAGGAATGATGCAGTATTGATTTGTGTTGCATTTCTCCATCTTCACTCGTACATCTCACAGAAAGGTCATCTGTAATGGGTGAACTTTGAAAGGCCCAGAGGTGGGTGAATTCCAGAATGTGTGAGTTTGGACAGGGGAATGTTCAACGGAGTTACTGAATGTTCAGTTGGACTGAACTATCCTTATTCTTTCATCCATAAGATTATTTTATTTCACTTTGTCAGTGTGTCTGTGTGTGTGAGTGAATGGATGAGTGAAAGGAAGTACACCAGACTTAGCATCCTCATCTCTGAGACTGAGGTTGGTTTAAGGTTCCTGTCCTTTCTTCTGTGGACCACAGGAAGCCCGAGTTTATGTTGTTGGCAGCCTGCATCTTTTTCTGTTTTGTGTTCTTTCAATTGTCTTAGAGAAAGAGAACAAAGATCTTGAGGATAGAAATCCCATGAAGAAATTCTGCAAAGGTGATGATGTTATGAATAAGAATGTTACTGAAGGGCCCAACATAGCAAAGTATCACCCTTCTTTATTTCTAGATTTTCAAGCTTAATTGGAGTTCTAACCATAGTTAATTCTCATATCTAAAACTTAAAGGGCAGAACTTAGATTTTAAAAAGTATGATGCTGAGTTTCCAAAGCACCACATGACACAGTAAAAGGGAATGTTACAGAAAAGGCTTTTAATTTGCATTCTGTGAGCTTAGAATGTTTTTTCTCACTTTATTCTTGGTTACAACATTTGCCCTAAAATGTCCTACCTTTTATCGTTACATTCTTCTACTTTAAATATGAGATTGCAGTAACCTCTGGGGCTTGTCCCTGAACCTGCTGCTACCAGTGAGTTTTGCCATTGTTTTTCATTATGGGCAAGACTGGGCTTGAAATGCATCACCATCCCTGATTTTGTTCCATCTCTCTCATTTTAAAGATGCTGACATTTCTTCTCAGGTGACCGCTAGCCTGCAGGAAAGATACTCACTGTTTCAAGAGAATTGGGGAATATCAGTTGATTCGAGTAATGAATTACAATTAAAAAACTGAAAGTAGTAGAGATGGGAAAAAGAAAGCAATTGCTTGAAGTGCTCACACTAGGTAGAACGTGTACACTTAAGATGTAAAATAAACTTGTTTTCAACATACATATGTGCTTGAGAAGCCAGACATCATTTCAGGTTTGGGCTGTGCTCTGACAGATTTAATTTACATCAAGCATTGGTCACTCTTCCTTTGTTTGGTGTTGTGTCGAATTATCTACCTATCCCTCTTTTGCATCCATTCTGCTTATCCATCTTACTTCCCTCTCATTCTTTAACTACCTATGCCATTAGAAGGGTAGTCACTAGCTAAATTCAAACAGCACTGAATGTTACTCTTAAGAAGAAACAATCTCACTTCCTCATGCTAAAGAACTATTAATATGTCTATGTATGTAGCCTCTTCTACCTTAAAAGAACCAAAAGCATTTGTTATCAAATGCATCTATTTCTGGGGAGGAATGTAGTAGTGATTTAACAGCACACAGGGTAGGGTCAAAATCTTTTGAAAGATGTCACTAAAGATTCAGTGTCTACCACTAGTGGTCATGTTTCACCCAAAATCATTTCCCCATGACTGTGAATCATAGCAGGAGGCTGGCTGCACATTGTTTTGGAAAAACTCCTGAATCCAGAAAAGGGCTGTGATCCAAGTAACAACTTCTACTGTCTTCTTTGTGAGCTGGTCATGCCTGCATGTTTGCATGGTTTTTCAATAGCTCCTGCAAACACCTCCCAACTAGATTTTGCCAGTTGAGAGTCATCAAAAATAGGTTTA
Source organism: Phoebastria nigripes (assembly GCA_035582835.1). Lineage (NCBI taxonomy): Eukaryota > Metazoa > Chordata > Aves > Procellariiformes > Diomedeidae > Phoebastria > Phoebastria nigripes. Next base: position 219,703 of record JAYKAV010003359.1, read on the forward strand.
CTGTGTGGAGGCATAGAACATTACACGTAGTAATCGTCATATTGTATGATTTCATTATTCTGTTAAAGATACTTACAGATTCACTGATGGCATTTGAATCTTACTTTTGTCTGTGATATGCGAGATTGACAGAAGCTCAGAAATGCTTTAAAACTGCATTCAATAAACAATGCAGGCATTTTGACTTTTTTGTTTTATTGTGTGGCTAACTTAAATAAAAGCCACTAAAAATTCTACACTCAACAACATCTCTGTTTTTAATGTAACTGTTAAAATGTTGGGACCTTCATTTTACCCTTCTCGTGATGTACTGTTGTGGAAAGAAAGTTTTTCAGACAGAAAAATTATTCGCTGTAATGGTTTGCATCTCATGTCTTTATTAATGTTGAACTGGTAATGTTTATCCCAAGATCTTACCCCACTAATGTTGTCTGTGCTACTAATAAATGGTTATTCAGTAGGATCTGGCCTGCTGAAAACCAAGACCAATATTTTCACCTGTGGTGTCTAAAATGTCAGTGCATATTCATGCATCCAAAAATCTGGTGTGATTTACACAAGTATGAAAACTTTACTGCAGTTCCCTGCTCAGCACCTTTGACAAGCAAGTTGCTTCTATTTAGGTGACAAAGTATACAGTTACCTCACTACAGACAACACTGAAAGTGTTGGCCTTTATATTCCAGTGTACAAAATCATCTTCTGGTCTTGTCTACACAAGAAGCATCACCCATTTTTCACAGTTAGTGACCATAATGTACACAGCAGAACCAGCTGGGTGCTTTTCTAAAGTTGCTGTTTATCTGTCATTGGGACTGTATCCATTGCTGACAATGATGGGTCAGTCTGTTCTGCTGTAAGCAAACTCCGATTGCTCTGTTTTACAGGAGAGGTTCAAATGTTTCACTCACACTGGATATGTGTACACCAGGCTGTTCTGAGCAAGGTTTTGGCTATGTCATGTCACCACGGGAACAGTCAGCCCAAGAATACCTCCAGACAGCATCAAACATCCTTACTGAAGAGGAACTGCACAAGAAAGCACTGGATCCTTTCATACTCCAGGCAGAGTTCTTTGTGAGTATCTGACCTCTCTCTTCTAGGAGCATCAGAAAAATGGGATGTTGTCTCTCTCTGTGAACCTTGCTATTATTTTCTGCAAGTCTAGAATTAGACTTACAAACTCCACTTCCATCAGTGAAGCATTTAATGCAATTCTGAAATTCATCATCCCTTGAAATGACAATGTCTGAAAGCTTTCAAYGATATTGTCACTTAAAAACCAGAGAATTGGTTCTGTCAACAACAAAAAAAGCTTTGTTTTCACAAGTCTTTTTTTTCTGTTGGCATGCTACTTTTTAACAAAAAAATCAAACTTTTTCACTAGAGTACAGAAGAAAAGCCAAGTTTGCTATAGGCATAACTTCTTGAAATGTGTCTGGAGTTGCCCTAGGGATGAAATTAGTCCAAATGCATGCTCTTTGCTGTTGAATGCTTGGCATGGAGCTACTTTCCAAGCCTGAATGTTCTCGAGATAACCGAAGCACAGGATGTCTATGTCACTCAGCAGGAGCCATAGAAAGTATGTCTTACTGGTTTTTTTCTGCACAAAAATTATTTACTAGTTGTAAGCTGCTCTGTCAGTTGCTTTTAGGATTCTGAAGTATGTTTCCTTGGCTCACTGTATCCACTGTTGCTTTGGGAGAAAGAATTCTTTGCCTCATTTGGGGAAAAAATATACGTACACAGATGAAACAAGCAGTTGAAAATTGGATCTCTAAGTAGCTTAGGATAAAGGCCAGATACATTTCGTTGTAGCGAGTACACTGGCTTTTTAGATCTTTGCATTCTGTGAATCTCTTCCCTAGCTGCTTGAGTGTCCCTGTGATAGGCATTGTCATGTTTATTATATCTGGCAAAAAAAATATGCAAAATGCTGCAGTGGCTATGAGTATTATGTCTACTAGGCAGGGTTGTAAATTCCTGCACAAGATGGGAGGTAACCAGGGCACAGTCTTTGCATGCTGGGGTGTTTCAGAGCACATGATCAAGAGCTACTGAAGTTAATGCTGCCATGTCAAATATTCTCTTAAGCATGGAATCTCAGCAGACCAGGAGCAAGATGATGTTTTGCAAGATAACAGCCCTTTCAGCCTGTCCTTTTTATGACCTGCAAGGGTCTGAAAGGGCAGGAGTAACACTTTGAGTATCACTTGCTGTCCTCCCTCCTTGTGCAATTTCAGAGGTATTTTTTCCCCTGTACAAGCACAGGGTGAGATGAAATAGTCTGGACTTCTGTTTTAAAACAGACCGCCAGATATCTGTGATCCTTAATTCACTTAGTCCTGTACAAGTTGAAGAAAAGCAGCTTTTGTGTAGGCAAGCCCTGATTCTTTTAAAGTAAAGCATCTATTGCTGTTCTAGGGAGGAAATGTTTGCTTAGCGAGTGTCTGAATTGACTGCTGAACAAGTCCACATACAGTTTCATCAGTCTCTGAGGTGCACTGTAGCTTTCAAGCAAAGGAAATAATGTTAGAAGTAGGAAAAAATATGCTTCATTTCTCTGAGAGATTTTTGAATTAGTTTTCCTGGTGTTCAGAAAAATCATTCAACAGCCAAACTATCCCAAGTCATTTTCATTCTTTAATGAAAACTGAAAAAGCGTGGATAAAAATGCTGTGTAATCAAAATGTCATTTCTGTAATTAAAGATTGTAAACTAGTTGGTTTTTTTTTTTTTTTAATGAAACAGTTATCACTAGCTAGCTCTGTATCGTGTATTTTCAGTCTGTCCAACCTACTTGGTTTTCAAAGTCCAGATCCACGACGAAGCAAGCAGCTGTGTTTCATTTTGGAAGAAAAGTCAGAGGGGATGTCACTTGCAGGGCTAAGTCCTGAAATTCTAACAAGATTTAGAGTTTTTACTCAGGCAGAAGTCCTGTTGATTTCACCGAGAGCTTGCTTGAGCACTGAATGACTAAGTCCCAAAGACAGACCATGGAGCTTGGCTCAAGAAGAGTTTTGGGTGACTAAATACCAAGTAACAATTGAGGAAAACATGAAGGTTTCGTTTCCATGCAGTTCCTCAAATTGATAGGAAACTACTTCAACAAAATGTTTTTATCGTTAATTTCCTCTGGTTAAGCCCAACAGTATGCTCAGTGCTGTGTAAGACAGAATACAGATAGTCTTCTAAAGCTCCAGAATTTAACGTAGTCCATAGCTCTGCTCATCTTAATTTCTTCCCAGAGTGAGGCTTGTCTTACTCAACCCTGACTCCTGTCACCAGTATGTCCAGTCCTGGCCTCTCAAATGCAGTGTGCAGCAGCTGGGATGACCAGCTGTGCTCCCAAGCTCCTGTGAGCCCTTTCTCTGCTGAGCCTGGTTGACACATTCCATCTCATCACATGCCTACTGACTCCAGTTGGTGGAAGGTTCCTGTTTGTTCCTGCCTGGCGTTGGCCACTTACTTGCAGGAGATGAATAGTGGAGAATAAGAAGCTCCTCCATCTTTGTGTGTTCTTTGGGTCAGTAGTGTAGAGAGCAGGTAATCCCTGAACACTTGTTTGCTGTCCTTGCCCATGGAGCTTTAAAGTAGGGTGAGCAAAAAGAGTGACATTCCCTCAGCTCCACAGAGTCAGATCAGTGCGCCAACCTGTCGTAATGTAGGTCATAATTTGTTGCTGGTGAGACTCACTAGCAAATTATTTCCTTCCGCCCTCAGAGAGGAAGAAGGAGTGTGAGTCAGAAAGGATGGTGTCTGAGGTCCATTGCTTTTGGAGCAGAGTATCTTACATACCACCTTTTGCTTAGTTCTGTGCCTACACTTGCAATTCAGTTCTAATAATATTAGGAGCTAACATAATGCTGTCGCGCGTGTTACTCAATGAATTAGTCACTATGAGCGTTTTCATATTAAGGATTTCAGAAACGAAAGCCAGTGACAGTAAAAGGAAACATCAATCATATTTTGGTGGTAAATTGCTAGAAGTACTGTACCATATGTCTCAGTTGACTTCATCACTTTGCCTCCCTTCACAGGCAGGACGGAATGGGCTTGGGTTTTTTATTGCTCTTGTGAATCTAATAATACTACCTACCGCGTTTTGTGGTTTTGTTTTGTTTTTTTTTTAAACAGGAAATTCCCATGAACTTTGTGGATCCAAAGGAATATGATATTCCAGGCTTAGTGCGTAAGAATCGCTACAAAACAATTCTCCCAAGTAAGTTTCCTGCTTTTTAAGTCACTGATGCAGGGTGGTTTATTCCACATGCTGAAGGTCTTTGCACTTTCCTTTCCAGAATGCATCAAGCATGCTGTCACTACTATGTATTGTCCAAAGGCCATATTTATGAAGCAGCAACATGGCTTCAAAGCATAAATCAAATTTCAAAAGAGGTACAGAGCATGAAGAACCTAAGATTCACTGAACATCAGCAGCACTTATGTTTTTAAGTCATTAGAATGGCATCTTTTGGTGCTGCTTAAAAATTCTACCCAAGAACTTGGTGTGTTTATTCAGATTTACTTAGTGGTATCTTTGATTAAACTCTTTAGAAGGACTAAATTCTAGCGGTGTTATTTTCCCAACTGGTGTTTTTCTCAGAATCATGCCTCAAAAACAAAATGAGAATACTGGGAGCTGGCCTGATGGCATTAAGATGATACAGAAAATCAAAGTCTTTTTCTTTTCTATTACGCTATTTTTATTTGTAGCCAGGAGTAGGAGTTTTGAGAAATATTTTGGTACAAATTTTTACAAGTGTCATTATTTTCCCCTGTGTCATACTTAAAGTTATTTTGAAAAGCGATACAATTAAATGTCATGCCTCTTTTTTGCTCTAAGCCATTGGAAGATGCCACCACTAGCAACAGTAGCTCTACCTGCAAAGCCCAAAAGGTTCAGTATCAGGTTAGCAAAGATAAGTGCAGAGAAGTCAAAAATGTCCTCAGCTATACCTATCACTTTAGTCAATGAACCCAGATTGGAAATGATTCCAGAAGAGATTTTTTTRTCTAGACTTACAACTCCAGCAGCTGCAGCCAATGATCCAATATGTGCAACCCTTCTGATGATTTTATACTCCACCTTAGACAAGAAGTGTAAAAACATTCAGCCACGTTTCACAATTTCTGTGCTAATGACTGAGGCGAATCATTCAAGTATTAATTCACTGTTTTTGCTGGAAAGAGAAGATTGCAAAAGTGGGTAGTGATTTCAGATGCCCGAACTGCTAGACTTTAAAGTGATCTATATATTCTGAATTTGGTATCTAATGTGTACTTTGAGAACTCCATTTCAAATATCTCACTTTGGATGTTTAAACTGAAACGTCAGAATTGCTGCCATTTTGAACACCCTGTTCCAGAGTTGTAAACGGATGCCAACTGGCCTGCTACCATGTATTTTTAAGAATGATCACTCAATGGGTTAATTATTTGCTGCAAACTTAATCTCAGCTATATGGATATCTGCTAGCAGCCATTGTTGTCACTTTGACCTCTCCAGATAAGATAACTAGTTTCTACCCTACCGTGCAGATGACGCTAAGTTGGGTGGGAGTGTTGATCTGCTTGCGGGTAGAAAGGCTCTACAGAGGGATCTGGACAGGCTGGATCGATGGGCCGAGGCCAATTGCATGAGATTCAACAAGGCTCAGTGCTGGGTCCTGCACTTGGGTCACAACAACCCCATGCAACGCTACAGGCTTGGGGAAGAGTGGCTGGAAAGCTGCCCAGCGGAATAGGACCTGGGGGTGTTGGTCAACAGCCAGCTGAATATGAGCCAGCAGTGTGCCCAGGTGGCCAAGAAGGCCAATGGCATCCTGGCCTGTATCAGAAATAGTGTGGCCAGCAGGAGTAGGGAGGTGATCGTCCCCCTGTACTCGGCAGTGGTGAGGCCACACCTCGAATCCTGTGTTCAGTTTTGGGCCCCTCACTACAAGAAGGACATTGAGGTGCTGGAGTGTGTCCAGAGAAGAGCAACGAAGCTGGCAAAGGGTCTAGAGCCCAAGTCCTATGAGGAGCAGCTGAGGGAACTGGGGTTGTTTAGCCTGGAGAAAAGGAGGCTCAGGGGAGACCTTATTGCTCTCTACAAGTACCTGAAAGGAGGTTGTAGCAACGTGGGTGTCGGTCTCTTTTCCCAAGTAACAAGTGATAGGATGAGAGGAAACAGCCTCAAGTTGCGCCAAGGGAGGTTTAGATTGGATAGTAGGAAAAATTTCTTCACTGAAAGGGTTATCAAGCCCTGGAACAGGCTGCCCAGGGAAGTGGTTGAGTCACCATCCCTGGAGGTATTTAAAAGACGCCTAGACGTGGCACTTAGGGACATGGTTTAGTGGTGGACTTGGCAGTGTTAGGTTTGTGGTTGAATTCGATGATCTTAAAGGTCTTTTCCAACCTAAATGATTCTATGATTCTATGCCTCTAAGGATTAACAAGCTTATTCCAAGCTCATTATGGTCTGGATATTTTTTCTGAATGAATTCCAAAACTAGTAACCTCTGTGCAACTTTGTCCCTGGCTGTGACCAAAGGATGGCTTGATATTGCTGAGGAAAGAAGAGGGCTGACTGTTCACTTTTATCCAACTACCTCCATTTTGAAGGGCTTGATGCTGGCAGTAAAGAGGCTTGCAAGGAGAGCTAAACATCCCCTTTATGCTTCAAAGTTGAGGATCCCAGTAAACTATCCACGTACAAAGTAGGAGAGGGAACTGGAGGCAACATGAGGGAGAGTCCAGTGCTTTTCAGGCTTTGACCATCCACTGACTTTTTTGTTTCTGAGCTGACCAAATGTAGCCTATGCTGCCTTAAGTATCTACCTCCAAGTTCTAGCTGCAGAAAGCAGTAATGGCAGGAACTGCTGAACAAGCTACAGTAGAGCAGACTCAGACAACTGATCATCATAGGGAACAGCAAACGCTTAATTACCAAACTAGAGTCAAACCCAAAATCTGAATTTAAAAAGTGACTAAAATTCCCTTACCAGCTACATCACCAGAAGCAACCTAGGCAGTTATCATTAGAAGGTAAGCAGTCACTTAACATAATGATCAGTTACTTGCAACCCTAGAGTTGATTGTAGTGAGAGACAGGATAATAGTCTGTAATTAATATCATTTATATTTCTTTTGTAATAAATTCTTTTTGCAGATTCTCCAATTTTGCTGTTAGTAGTAAAATGGCTTAGAAAGTGGCTTTTTGATGGCAGAAGGGTGTTTTTGGGGAAATGCCAAGCTAAGGAGGTTGATTTGGATATTTCATAACTATGAATTTGTTTGTTTGCAGACAGTTATCTTCTGGCGATGAGTCTTATGGCATTTCCTGGGAAATGATAACTTTTCTCTAAGATGTTTGGAGGCACTTTTTGAATATATAGAAAAGGATGTTCTTGTTGTAGAATTCCAGAGATGGCAAGAACTTATTGGAGCACGTTGTATATCAATCTCATTGAATCCTTTTCTCAAGAGTAATGTCTAGACAGACTTGTTAAACTTCTACATAGCTCTATTGCTTTTACACCATTTTAAGTTATGCAAAACATTTCAGTTACGTTTAGCGCGTTCCTCTAAATTGTCAGACATAGTATCAACACAAAATGGCCATAAAAGAGACTGTGGAAAAAATAGCTGACATATCATTTGGTTTCATAGAGATACAGACTACTACTGCTTTTTTAAAGGCGTGGTGTCTTCTTGAACCTGGCCTGTGCACTGGTTTTGTCCTGGGAGAAATGTTGTCATTAAGTAGGATCTGATTTTGCTTAAATGCATCTCCATTGAAAATTTCAAATTCATACTGCAAACTCTTATATTAAAGTCTTGTTACGATTTTTTTTTAAAGGACGAGTTATTCCTGTTTATATATTTCTAAGAGATGTGATTCAGCTTCAGTTACACTTTCTGTAAAACAGTGCAYATTCTTGTATTAACAATGCATTAATAGGCCTCTCTTACATGAAATAAGGTTGCAGCTGTTCACTAACATACTACCTTAACAAATGTAAATACTACATTAACAGAAAAAACACAAGCTAAGTATTATAATTGAAAGTAAAAGCATATTCTGAATAATGTTTTAATAATTGTGGATACAGCAATAAAAAAGTCCACAGTGAAAAGTAACTCAAATTCTACTGCAGTTGAAGAACACTAAAAGAAGCCTGTGCTTAAAAGTCTGTGGCACCTGTTGGTAGAGTTCTTCAGATCCGTTTTATTTCTCCCTAAAGACCCGCCATGAGATGGACAACATAGTATTACTGCTATTATTAGTAGGGAAAAATCATGTAATCGTTACTCAAACTTCAGCAGACTCCTTGGATGACTGCATAAAACCCAGGCAAAGGGACTTCATGCAAGGGGTCTAACTACCCAGTCCAGTGACATTTGAATAAACATCTGGCAACCAATGTCACCTTTTTAATGGTGTGACATGTTGCAGGCTATCAGAATTACTGATTAAAAAGCAGGTTTTATCTCTTGTCTCACCATCTCCCCAGCACTAGAGACATGAGCGAAGTTGAGCAGGAAGGAACTGTATTATAGAGGAACTCACTGGTTTCAGTACTTCTGTGCTATAAAACAGTACCTTTGTTGATATCTTTGCTTTGCAGATTGTCATTATATTATCGCATAATAGATAAAATGAATCCATTCTGAGGACAGCATTTCGTCCTGAGTCTGTGTTTGTAGTATTGTAGAAATCACTGTGTGCTTAATCCTTTGTGCTTTACCCAATATCACACAATTTTTGCATATTTTTTTATTTTGTTCTGGTTTCTAAGCAAGCTGGATATTTTTATGAAGTYGACATCTGTGGTTTGTTTTTAATATTCTCCTGGTGATATACGGTGTTGCTGTTTGCCGAGGCCTATGTCAGGAGGATGTTTCTTGTCAATGATAACAAACTGTGTAGTACTGGTGAAAGTGATGAATGTGGGCCTCAGCTCGCATTAAAATCAGTGGAACAGCTCCCATTGACTTCAGTGGGAATTGGACTGAACTTCTCAGCTGGAATAATGTTTTCATTTGTCGTCTTATTAGAACAAGAATAATGCTTCATAAACAGCTCCAATGAGAGAGACTGAAGTACTGAAGAGACTTATGCAAAGTACAAGAGACTGTTAATATTCTTTAATTTCTCTTTAACCATTATATTTGTTAATAGCACATCTTGGAGTTTAGTTCACTGCAAGACAAAACAGGGAAAGAGTTATTGTCATCTGGCTTGCCTGTGTGCAAGGAATGTGTGTTTATGGTTTGGGAGAAAAGCTGTTTGCTGTCATTTCACAAACAATATTCTAATGCCTTACAATCCAGAATGAGTCTGTTGACCTAACAAATTGAGAAATGGTTTCCTGGAGCAGAAAACTGCTTTTCCAGAGTCACTCTGGGACACTGACTCTGCAACAGGAACAATTAAGCAGGCTTCAGAGAGCGGGTAAAACTATCAGAAGAAGCCAAATTACCCAACCACCCTTTCCCTTTTTTATGGTAACATTTTAACATGGGAGCTCTCCAAGGCCACTCACATCTGTTGCGATGGCCATGAATGCATGTAAATGTCTCGCTGTACAAAACAATCTTGTGTCTCTCTTTCTCTCCTCTGAGCAACTGATAAACTATTACTTATCTTTTTACACCTTTCAGATCCTCACAGCAGAGTGTGCCTTACCTCAGCTGATCAGGACGACCCCCTTAGCTCTTACATCAATGCTAACTACATCAGGGTAAGAGCTCAATAGTCCAATGTGTCTGCCTAGCCTTTATCAGCCACTGTTAATGTAAACAGAATTGCAACATCCACTGGCTTTTAAAGGCATCCTAGCTGAACTGATTGCTCTTCTCTCCTGCTTATATTATCTGAAAACCAAATCTCAGAGTGCAACTGTACAGGTTCAGACCAGACAAAAACACACTTCTGCACTTCCTGATGCAAATTGCTTGTCAGCTGGCCTGACCAAGGCACTGGGTAATAAGCCTGAATAAGGCTCTTGACGTAGCCAGAGTCACCTCAAGGCTGTTGGACACTCATTGCTGGAATTACGTGAGTCCATATTGTGCCTTTGCTCCATGTACATATGTGCAGGAGAGAGATAAGAGAGGGGAAGAACTCTCTACCGCTATCAGTGGTAGCTCTCTGTTTTAAAGACTGAACCTTCAAGGTTGTGGTGGTCATCCCTGTTAAAATTGGTCTCTTGTTGTTTTGTTGGCAGGGCTATGGAGGAGAGGAAAAGGTGTATATTGCTACTCAGGGACCGATAGTTAATACTGTCAGCGATTTCTGGAGAATGGTGTGGCAGGAGCGTTCTCCCATCATTGTCATGATTACCAATATAGAAGAGATGAATGAGGTAATGGTGTTACATATAGTCTGTATTTTTATCTGTACTCTAGCAGATATTTTTGGCATAGATGCTAAGCCAGCAAACAGAAGTTGGTTCAGTGGCCTGAGGAATCAGAGCCAGCATTAAATTCTTCAGGATCAGAGAAGATGTGGGCTTCTCTTTCAGTTCAATTTACTGTAGGTCTTATTTTGCTGTCTGACTTAGCCTACTGCTGGTTTTGCCATTTTTCCTCTGCCAGCTGACCCGAAACCTCTCCAAACCCAGCTCTATTTGCAGACACTTTTTCAAGTTCTCTCTGAAGGAATCAAGAACAATAGTACCCCATAACTACTAAGGTTGAATATCTTTAATCAACAGAGTTGGTGCTGCTTTATCTTGCATTTATTATGATTCAGTGTCTCTATCCACGTTTCATTGAGGCTATCCCTGACTTACGAAAGATGCTAGTTACAATAATCAACAACTAGAGCTGACTTGGATATGGAGAACCTTTTCCTGAATGCATCTAGGAAATGCTTTTGAAATATTGAAATTAAGATGTTGAAATTTTCTATTCACCACTGTCGTGGTTTAACCTCAGCCAGCAGCTAAGCACCACGCAGCCGCTCGCTCACTCCCCCCAGGTGGGATGGGGGGAGAATCGGAAGGGTAAAAGTGAGAAAACTCACGGGTTGAGATAAAGACAGTTTAATAGGTAAAGCAAAAGCCGCGCACGCAAGCAAAGCAAAACAAGGAATTCCTTCACTACTTCCCATCGGCAGGCAGGTGTTCGGTCATCTCCAGGAAAGCAGGGCTCCATCACGCGTAACGGTTACTTGGGAAGACGAACGCCATCACTCCGAACGTCCCCCCCTTCCTTCTTCTTCCCCCAGCTTTTATATACTGAGCATGACGTCACATGGTATGGAATACCCCATTGGCCAGTTGGGCTAGCTGTCCTGACTATGCTCCCTCCCAGCTTCTTGTGCACCTGGCAGAGCWTGGGAAGCTGAAAAGTCCTTGACTAGTAGACTACTTAGCAACAACTAAAAACATCAGTGTGTTATCAACATTATTCTCACACTAAATCCAAAACACAGCACTATACCAACTACTAGGGAGAAAAAAAAAAAAACAACTCTATCCCAGCTGAAACCAGGACAACCACCTACTTCCAGAAATTAAACTGACATGGTGTTTCTGCTAATCCACCTAATGTGGTTTTTGTTTGCAGTTTAAAATACTGCTGCCCTCCAGCTGTTTATTACTTACCTGCTGAAATATTTGCCCCCTAGCAGACTTGCAAGAACTATGTGCCTGGGCTTCAGTACACAGACAGGTAGCTGAGCTTAGGTCTGCCTTTATTGGCAATATAAGATGTGAGAAAGTGGTCTGGGCATGTGTTGGGCTCTGCATCGCCCTTCACTACACCTTGCTGGCAGTGGTGGAGAGATCCAAATGGTGTTTCTTAAGCTGCAGCAGCAGTATTTGTCAAAGCTTGTCCCTGAGAACCCATTAGTAATTTAGGTGAGAGAGTTTCTTTTGGAGAAGAGGCTTTAGGCACCCAGAAGCTCAAGAGTATGGGTATACCTCTGTCATACACACAGAGTTATAATGGCTTAACTGCTAGCTCGAAGCTTAGTGCCCATAATTATGCATGTGCACAAACCTTTAGCTTTCCCCAGTTGTGAAGTAAATAAATTTAACCTTGGATTTTAGTGAAAAAAGACATGAACAGGACAGACACAGAATTATCATGCTTTGCAAGTTAAAAATGGTCAGTTATTACAGCCGGCTGATTGGATGCATACTGTCAAGGCATTGCTGATAACAGAGTATAGTATGTTGCTGATCTAAATGTTTTGGTTGCACTAACATTTTAAACTCGCATCTGCCTCTATCTGAGAGGCAGCACTGAAGTAATAACTTGCTTGTTGATCAGAGTTGCCAGTTTATGGCAAATAAGATGTTAAAATGTCATGACATAGTGTACCAGAATCATTTAAGGACTTTGAGGTTTAAAGAACATGATGCAGAGGAAATGCTGGTCCTGAATGACATATCTGGTGATCAGCTCTTCCACTATAGTTTTCATAGCAAGATTGTRTAACAGGAATGTAAAATAACCTTTACATCTGAATTTCCTCTTATCCACACTGACCAAGTATTTCACCCATCATATCAGTCTTGGGAAGCAGTGCACTGCAGTGCTGATGCACTATATAACTGGAGCTTGCTACAGCCTATATATCATAACAGAGCTGCTGAGTCTTTTCTGATACCTTTTTTGTCAAAAATTAAACGGTGTCAGGAATCTCAGCCATAAATATAGGGTAAGTCCTTTCATGTAAAGGTCTCCTATATTCATTTCCTTTCTTCCATAACATGTATAWTAATATATGAATAACAGGACTCAGAAGTACGTAGATTCAAAACGAAAACCTTTGTTCGGCAATGATGCTAGTAACAGAGGATTTGTGTTCCTCCTCAGTGCAATGACTTTGCTAGTGTGAGTATTAAAAGCTCTGTATCTCAGCCCTCTGTCACATCTGATCTGAACTGACAGACAGCCCACAGAAATGAGTGGGCAATCTTACTCCACTCCTTTAAGCAGAGCAACGTCTCTGCTATTGATAGCTGCTAGCGTTCTTGACAATTTTTACAATGGATTCTGCAGTTTAAGAGGAGAGGAAGAAAAAAATGCAATCTGCGTAAATAATTTTACAGAGACACAGTGGGCCACATTCCTAGTGGGTTATTAACTGATGCACTATGCAGATGGAACAAGACTGATTCTCCCACACAAAAATTTTGACTCAGTAACTTTGCAAGATACTTTTCTGTTGTTAGTCTTTCTCCTGAAGTGAAATTATTTCTGGTGGGGGAGAGCAAAATGATTTAACTTGCTTCCTTCAAGATTGTGTACAGCTGTGTAAAAGAGGAAGCTTACAAGCATCATCTTTAACTGGTTTTGTCCAATAGCAGATCTTATTCTCCTGTGATAATGAGATTGCTTCTTCCGTTATCACAAGGGAGCCTTTTTCTCAGACCCTGCCTTGTCCATGTTTTTCCTTGTCCATGAACTAGTTCATGCACCGTGTTGAAGTGCTTGTCTCTTCTTTTGCATATTGATTAGTTTAAACAGAAACTGCATACCAAAAACCACAGTCTTTTTCAGTCCTCCTTCCAGGATAGGAGTGCTTACAAATTCTCACCTGCTCATGTCTAGTGTATCAGTACCACAATGTAGATTTGCAAATGGACTATAGTTTCTCCTTCTCTAATTGTCAGGTTGTGCTGGCTGCATCTCTGATTGTTCTTTGGCAAAGTCAAATGTAGTAGTCTAATAGCTCTCACAGCTCTTGTTTCCTTTTAGTTCCTTAGCTTTGAAAGATTCTCAGTGTCCATTTAAAGTGGATTTTGGTACATAATCTAGTTCCCAAAACATCCCCAGTCATGTTCTTTTGTACAAAAACCTATGCAAATGATCATCTTATAAAGGGTCAATGCTCTGAATACAAAAAATAGAAAAGATRTATTTTGTGTTTCCATATCAGTGTATACACACCACAGAAATATTGGTAACTATTGTATATTATATTAATCATTATTATCTTAATCATTATTATCTTAAGAAAAGGATTAATCTAAAAACACAGGCACATGGCCACTGGCCTTTCTAACGAACCTTCAAAATGCACATCAGTTGCATAAAGATAAATAAGGATGTTCGTATTTAAAAGCATTGGTTAGTCATTACTTGATCTGTGCATTTTTAATCATGCAATCAGGCTATTATGAGTGCAGCAAAAAGTCACCTGAAATGTGGTCCCTGTTTAGAAAGTGAGAATTTGTACTTATTATAGAAACAACATTCATTCATATTCATCTATGCATGTGCTATATCCAATTGCAGAGGAGTAAAAATTAACTTCCCTTGATATCTGCTTAACTAGATTTATTTTATATTGCACACAGAAATGCACAGAATATTGGCCAGAGGAACAGGTCACCTATGAAGGAATAGAAATCACAGTTAACCGAGTCATACAAGCAGACGATTACCGTTTAAGGCTTATCACCCTAAAGGTAAATCATTCCATTGTACTTAGAGTGATTTAGCTGTCTTAACCCTTAAATGGAGATGTTCATGGAGAGTTTTGGAGAAATCTTCTGCACAGTGAACTGCTGTACAAATACCACTTTTCATTACTGAAGTCATTATAGCTTTGCCCAGTTTGCCAACATACAAAAACTACAGTAACATAAGCAGTCAGAGATTTAGACTGCATATGTACAATCTGAGAGCTACCAGGCCAATTGTTGTAGTATGGTGTTCACTCAGTGGAAGAAACCAGTGACTCACTCTATGCCCATGTCTGCTGTGTTGACTGGTCATTTAGAGTGACATGTTAGCTCACGGATAGCTTCTTACCAGCCTTTGCAAGTCAGACAGACAGCACTTGTGGAATAACCCGCTGAACTCTGTGATGATGTTCTGTAGAATTCAAAGGCTTGTTTATTCTTTGGGCCATGGTCCTAGGCAAAGGGTTACTGATTACTAACAAGGAACTTTTACCTGCATGGCATCTTACATATTTTGTAGTATGGGAAGACCTCTAAGAAATATTTAGGTTGTGCTTCATGTCTTTTTATGATCATTATTAGGATGCTGTCAGACTGCTGGATACCCACCAGCTGTTTATACCTAAGATGACTTGTGCTACTAACAAGAAGTGGGGGAGTTGGGAACTGAGCAAAAGGCTTTTTAATTTTGCTTACCTGTTTTCAGTTTCTCTCAGCAGTGGGACTACTGGTCTGCTTGGCACTTGTCAGTGGTGTGGTAGCACCACTTCTGTTCACCATGGCTGAACCCTTTTTAATAGGTACCATGCTAATTTATTCTTTGAGAGATTTGGCTGACTTGACTTTGAAGATGCTTTAAGGGATCATTCCACTCCAAGACACTAAAACTGTTCATGACCTTTAAAAACACTTTCACCGCAGCGTTCTCCATGCTTACATTTCTACTTTCCAACTAACTGTATATGTAGTTTTACATACCGGTAATCATTCTATCATCTTGTGGATGGAGAGTTTAAACACAGGTTTAATTTTTTAAGTACTTAGATACTACTTAGTCTAAAGTACCAGAGTCCTATTTTACAACTGTTTTCATTGCTAGGTTCTAGAATCTCAAGCTATGTGTTTTAATAACAGTCTATTTACATAAACTTTATACATCTTTCATCTACCAGATCTACCCCTGACCTCAGTATAACACCACAATTTCTTTCCAAGCTGAAAAAACTCTCCTTTTATCTAACCAGTTTCAAGTCTCTTCGGCCATATGCTAATAGGCAGAAAGCCAGCATATGAAATCCCATGTCTGGATTGAGAGTGTGGAAAGTCTGTCACTCATGCTTTTGGCAAAGGCAGCAAGGAGAAAATCACACTCCGTGACGAGTGGGAAGTAAAGAATATTTACAAGTATGTTGCAGACTTGCAGAGGTCTTAAATACAATTTATCCAAAACACTACAGTGCAGCAGCAAGAATAAAACACAGATTAATTCTGCTGGAATGCTGATATCTAACAGAACGAGTCACTTTTTAGTTATGGTGACAAAACAAAATTTCCTCAATAAAAAACGACACTGTCTACCAGAAGAGTTTTTCATAATTGATTTAAATTGTTAAATATAACATTTTAATATTAGTGAATATTGCAATTTTTTTTTTCAGCTTGACATTAACTTTAGAGATTTAGGTTGAAATGTTCTTCCCTGCCCCTCCCCCCCCCCCAAAAAAAAAAAAAAAAATTCCTTCTATATTTCTGGAAGGAAATTTGATTCTCTCCCTGGGGAAGGATCATTCAAATTCTTCTCAGGAAGGTAATAGCCAGTTCCATTTTCAGATGGGAATTGCAAGGGAGTGGCTTTTAATATCAATATTGCAGTAGCATATCCAAAAAACAATCTCACTTTAACAGGTGTTGCACAAAACAAAGAAACAGTCCTGAAGAGCTTATATACAATGATTCAAGCGTAATAAGCCATACTCCCATCTCACAAGTACCTTTCAAGCTAATACTCATCCCTGTAGAAGGTTTCCTTCCAACAGCAACCTCTCAGTGTTTTCCCAAATTCTCTTGTCCCTGCTCAGTTCTTCCTTAGGTGAAGCTCTCCGTGTTAGAGAAGGAGCTTCAGAATTTAGAGTCAGATATGAATATATCTTTTCTGTGTATATAACTGTGGATCCCCCAAAAAAAAAAAAAAAAAAAAAAAAAAAAAAAAAACAAAACACCAAAACAACAACCGGCAGACTGAAAGCCAGATCATTTGTCAGGGCTGGCATATCCAGTATGTTCAGGCACTAGCAGAAAGAAAAAAAGAATAGCGAGGGTAGCAGAGTACAGCAAAGTCATAAGGAAAGAAGTATATATATCACACATTTTTCCCAATCATAGCCAAGAAAGACAAGTGCTTTCCTATCACAAATGATACGAAAGCCTTTATTGGACATACATATCTCCAAGGATGTAGTTCCTTCCCTACTCAAGTGACTTGGTCATTGTGATTATTTTCTTTAAGCTCATCCCAGTTTGTTTTTCAGTTAAACAGTGCTTTTGTTTTCAGTACTAGTGGGGCAGTGTCTCTTTCCTCCCACCCCCAAATGTCAGGAGGTGAACTGCTGACTTCTAGAGCTGAAATAAAGATTCTGTTTGTTGGGTTACCATTGCGTAGAGCTGTACATTTGTCATTTAATAGCAATAGTGGAGTAGCGGCTCCGGACCATATGTATGTTAAATGACTTGGTAGTGAAAACTAGAGGATTGACTCCTGTTTTCCCTTAAAAAGAAGTGATCAGAAATATATGATACCACCACCAGCAATAATGATTACTGCATGTGTTACAGGGTGGACTGTCATACTTTTCTCAGAATAGGGGACTGGATTTGGCAGGCTTTAGGAATTTAGAAAATGCTCAGGCAATAGGGCAAGGCTTGTTTTCCTTTCTCAAAGGAGCCTGCCAGTGTCTAGCCACTGATCCATGATCTCAGCCTCAGCTACAGCGTACATGATGGTAGACTTCAAACTATCAATTAAATCTTGCTTCCTCCTACGTGTTCCCAAGTCTTCTCAGTCTCAAGGAAGCACCAATAGAAAATATTTTGTTAAAGTCAAAACAGAAGTGTACAGAACCACAGAAGTCAGGGTTCTCTAAGCAGAAGCGTAGAACTGGTAACAGCGTGGACAAAACTAAACACAGAGTTCATCTTTAGAACTTTGGCTCTTCTGTTTCTGTCAAATGAGTGACTTTATGTAGTGATTCATGTTTTTCTTCAGATGACTTTTCTCTTTTACTTTTCTGTCAGTATTATTGACAACATTTTTATTATAATTTTTCACAACCCACTTAAGAATCCAGTGTTCATAACTGGATCACACATAGTCACACATTCAAAAGCAACTGTGCATGTTCATGTTTCAGAGCAGTGTTGAAATTTGATCAGATTTACTGTAGTGAGCTCGGGTACTATTCATGACAACTAGTTATGCTCTCTTAGCCAGAATATCTTCTCACTAGGGTAAATAACCTAAAGCCAGGCTCTGTGCTATGATAGTAAGACTCTCTTTTCCTAAACTGAGCTAAACATACCCTTAAGGTTCCTGTGCCTGTGTTTCAATGAGCACTTTAAACCCAGTATAAGCTGGAACAGCAGCTAAATGAAGCCCAGCCTCCCTTTGTCCAGCTCTCTTGTTCCTACCCTTGTGCCATCTCCCATGTGCCCACACAAGCATTTAGTGACTGTGTGATAAGCCGAAGGGGGAAACTGATGGATCCATCTGAAAATTAATTCAGCATGAGAAAGAAAAAACATACATCACTTCCTCAGTCTAGTTCCCTGTGAAGCTCTGCAAAAGCTTTGTCAACCAAAGAGAAGGATGGAAAGTGGCACAATCACAAAGCACTTTTAACATCCAGCGACTGACAGTCATAGAGACTTCGGAGTATAGATGACAGAAACTATTTCTAGATTTTTGTGCCTGGTTCTTTAGAAAGAGACAAATTTGTTCTCTTTTTCCTCCCCTCTTAAACTCAGCCAGCCATGTGTTTAAGGGAAGGTTGTGGAAGCTAACACTTCTGTTCCCGGACCTTTTGAAGACATTTGCTTAGCCCTATGCCAGCTGGCTTATGTAATGGCTGAAAGGTTCCCTGAGCTCCATGTTACTATTTGGCACCTTTAGAAATCAGATGTCACTTTGAACACACAAAATCAGAAGCACGCAGTGCTACTTGGCACTCAGAAAAGGTAACGGCATATTTGCTATATTCATAGCCATGCTGAGACATAGAGAGAATTGGAATTTGTGTGTCTCAAAAAGCCCTGGACTGCAGCTAGATACAATTCCCACCTTCCGTAGTGTCTCTGTATTTCTCACCATGTCTAAGAGAAGAGTAGAATTGACAGGAAACTGATATGAGTCTGTCTGTCAGAAGAGATAGAAAAATAAGCTCCCATCTCTCTCCCTCATCTATCTATCTAGCTATCAGAGACAGAGATATGACTCCTGGCTCTCTGTCTGTCAAATACGTTATGAAAGCAATTATGTCACAAGCACAGCTCTGGCTTTGCTGAATGAATCTGTCAAGAGGGAACAGACTGCCTGGAGTGTTTTGCACACAGCTCTTGGCACTAAAAGAGCAGCATACTTTGGGGGGGGGGGATTCTTTTTTTTCAAGGCAGTTTACTGAAGTGCAGACGTGATATTTGAAATCCAGATTTCTGTGTTGTGTGGCTTGCCATTTGGATCTCCTGTTCCATTTAGCTTTGATTTACTCATCTCATTCTTAAAGGGAAGGCCAGGTTTCAGTATCAATTTACAACCAGAATTTCTTTTAAAACTTGGTGGTGTTTGTCTTAACTGGATTGCAGAAAGGAGAAGAAGTCAGAAACCTGAAACATTACTGGTACACGTCTTGGCCAGACCAGAAGACACCAGATCAAGCCCCACCTCTGTTACAGCTAGTACTGGAAGTGGAAGAGGCAATGCAGAGTGCAGAAGAGAAGAATGCCCCAGTGATTGTTCACTGCAGGTAAATAAATGTTGTGTCTGACTTCTAAGGGCTTCTTCATGTACAGTGGCATAGTGCAGATACTGTCATATTGGCCATCAGTCGGACATGGGGGAGATCTTGTCTAACTGCTTCTGAAATGTGCTTGGAACTTCTAAAATTTAATGACAATAATTTTTTATTACCAAGTGTTGCATTCAGATACAGACTGAGCTGAACACAGAAGCAGGTGGTGGCTCAGTTACAAGTAAGAACAATCTCATTTTATTTGCCTTACCAGTAATATATGCCTTTAATGATCTTAAAAGGGCCAGGTTACCAAAGATTAACATACTGTGAGTGAAACTGAGTAGGAAGACACATGCAAGAAGAAAAACGAGAACATTCAACTTTAAGCCTCAAAACCCCCTGTTTTGTAGATCCCTTCTTTGATTTTAAAAAATTAGGCCAAAGACAATAATTTAAGTGTAATACATAAAACAAATGAAACAGTGGCAAAGCTGATTGCAGCGAGTACTAATCAACAGACAGGAAATGTATGCAATTGATAGTGAAACTGAAAAATCCGTGAAGAGCCCCTGGCAAAGATGAAAACTTCTTTATGGAAGAAGCAAAATCTTTACAGTGGTTTGAAGCCTGATGAGAAAATTGTAATTATCAATCACAGAGCAGAAAAAATAGATGAAGATAGATCCTTCTCTTCTGTCTTTGGAAGGAAGTAGGATGATGTACTTACCACTTGTAGACATGATGAAATACATTCTTTTGTGCTGCTAACTAGGGAATGTGTTAAGCAGCAACTACTAACCATTATTAAATCAGCTCTACTGGATGATTTTCACCTTAGAGTGTTTAAAAAAATCGGTCCACGGGCTCTAAACCATTAAAGGTTAGTATAGCTGAGTTCTTGTTCTTGGAAAATTTGAGAAGTTCCAGAGGTCTAAAAGCAAGTCCTATTTTGCCAGTGTTTAGAAAGGTTAAATGTGATTACTTGAAAACTACAAGTCAGTTCTCAAAACAGTTATTCTAGGTAAATAGCAGAAAGCCTGATAAGTGATGCAGTAATCTTGCCAGGGTAATCTTCCATAATTTCAATAAAATACATTTTGCCAAATTGATCTTTGGGATTTTTGTAAGGAATTTTACCTAGTTTTGCATAACATTTTCTAGGAAATGGTGGATGGTTGCTATCCAGAAGCCATAGTAAATGGGGTATTATCATACAATGGGAATGTTCTTAAAGAGGCTCTTGGCATGAATGGTTGGTAGCCCAGTGTCATCAAAGATCCACCTATAAGCTAATATGGAGTAATCGCTAGTAAAATGTTCGTATGATGCCACATGTCCAGTTTTTCTGCCTGTGTTTTAAAACAGATTTTGACAAACTGGGGAGAGTTCAGAGAAAAATAACAAATGGTTTGTAAGAAGGTCCCCTTTGCCCTTGGAAATCTGTGACTCTCTAAGAGCTCCTTGAAGTATTATGGTATTTGCTGCAGGTAAAGATTCTAGTCACCATGTCACTCTTGCTTTGCGTACTTGTTTTGTCCTCTTGTATGGTGTCATCCCCATGACACATTAATAATTTGGGGGGAAATGGTGTATTTTTATTTTAAATAACTACCAAGAGACATGGTGATAGGATTATAAAGTGTTTTATGTGATAACTGTGGAGACCAGAGGCCTTTCGGATTATTCTCAGTTGCAGTCATTTTATCTGAAGAAGGAATTTAATACATTGCCTCTATTTGAGAGTGGTATATACAGCAAGCCGTTAGCCAAGGCCTGTGTTACACTGAGTACTGTAGCTCCTTTGGCGTTTGTGGAAGATCCTCAGCAGAACATAATCACTGTGGTTTTGGCCTTCAGTGATGTAAAATAACGCACCTTTAAGAAAAAATAGATACAAGCCTAATAATGAAGCTATTAGGATCATAGAATAGATGACTAGATGACTAGAAAGGTCATCTAGTCCAACCCCCCTGCAATGAGCAGGGACATCAGCAACTAGATCAGGTTGCTCAGAGCCCCGTCCAACCTGACCTTGAATGGTTCCAGGGATGGGGCATCTACAACCTCTCTGGGCAACCTGTTCCAGTGTTTCACCACCCTCATTGTAAAAAATGTCTTCCTTATGTCTAGTCTGAATCTACCCTCTTTCAATTGAAARCCATTACCCCTTGTCCTGTCGCAACAGGCCCTGCTAAGAAGTCTGTCGCCGTCTTTCTTATAAGCCCCCTTCAGGTATTGAAATGTTGCAATAAGGTCTGCCCAGAGCCTTCTCTTCTCCAGGCTGAACAACCCCAATTCTCTCAGCCTTTCTTCATTGGAGAGGTGTTCCATCCCTCTGTGGCCCTCTGTGGATCATTCCTGTGGCCCTATTCTTAAAAGCAGCTTCATGTTAAAGGCGGGATAGCAGTCCTGTTAAGGTCCTGTGGATAATGCACTTGGGCAGTCTTGGAAGGATTATGACTTTGTCTCAGCCACTGAGGGACCTGCAGCTTGTCCTGGGATGAGTGCTGTTTCAGTGCTGTTTGCTTTATCTAAAAATGGGTGTTGTTTGCTCCCTTTGTGAAACACTCTGGGGTCTATGGATGGGAAACAGTAGACAAGAGCTGTGTATTGTGGCCTATTTGGTTATGGCAGAAATTGGAAGACAATGGGCCTTTTTTTTTTTTTTTTTTTTTTAAAAAAAAAAACCATTGATGTACATCCATATGCAGCAAAGAGTCCTCTGAAACCCTGAAATATTTGAAGTATTGATGAACAAACTAGATATAGTAAAGAAAACAGAAGTCAGGGCATGAGGTACAAAGAATTTCAGGGACAGAAATTTTAAGTCAGGTAGGTACCTCCATCACAATAGTTTTGAAGACTGAGATGAGTTCTCAGTGAGTAAGATCATCTCCCAAACTTCCACTGAATTGCCTTGATCATTCTGTAATAGAAGTTAAAACAATTCCAGTATAGCTGTTTCTCTAATGAGCATAAATGCCCAGTGAAAAACCTGTCTATACAGTCAAAGAAACAGTATTAGGACTTTGCGAGCAGCAGGTAACTGTAAACTCCATTGTTGCTTGTTCATTTGTTGCCAGTGTTTTTGTATTATGACTTTAGAGCAATTTAAATGGAAGCAGGATTTCTTGCAGTTGTGTCAAGTAATTATTCCTGAGGATGCTCACTTAATTATTTAACGCATAAGAAGGGCTGTCAACTTTTGCTGCTAGCTTTTTATTAGGTGGTAAGAAGAATTCACAGCTTTGATAGCACTGTGCCTTTGAGAATAAAATCAGTTCTGGTCATTAAGCAAGGACTGAATCAGATACAAAGGTGTTCAGGAAAGACAAAGGAATTTCTTTAATAGTGAATTTGTTGTATCCTGCACTAATTCAGAGAATTACTAGATTGCAGGTCTGATCAGCAAATGTCATCACACTTACCATATTGCTGTTAGCTCTAATTATTTAAGCAAGGGGTTTTTTTGTTTTTTTTTACTCTACCTCTGAATGAAAATAGCTTTCAAAGAAGCTATTAGGATTAAGAATCTCAAAGCAAAGGTTGCCTTCAAAGCAAGTCTAACTAAGAAATACTGTTTAGCTGCTTATTTTCAATGGTTCAATGACGTATTCGGTCAAATGGTACCCAACAGTCCATTTTTAGCACTGTATGTGCAATGTCCATCCTTTTGCTGCAAGTGGCTCACACTTAATTGTGTTGTCCCATTGAAGTTAGTATCTTTTCCTAGTTACGGCTTTATATTCGCAAGCACTCACCTGGCAAAGGTTGGAGGGAGGAAAGGGATAATGGGGTTTGATTGCTGGTTTAATAGCAGTCATTTAACGAGAAAGTTCCAAAGCCATTCTAACATCTCCACTGCCTCTCTCTGCTTTTCCTTCCCTTAGTGCAGGCATCGGGAGGACTGGCTGCTTTATTGCAACTAGTGTCTGTTGTAAACAGCTGAAGAGCGAAGGCATAGTTGACATATTGCGAACAGCCTGCCAGTTACGGTTAGACAGGTAAGAAAGCCTGTTTCCTTTCCAGAAAAAWAAAAAAGGTAATCTTTCCCTTTACTTAAGGAGAAACAAATGGGAACAGGGGAGGAACAAAGGCAAATGGAGGCCAAGAGAGAACGTTCCTGGAAGGAAGTTCTCCTGTTCTAAGCAGTTCTGACTTGTAATCTTTGCCTATTTTATGAGCAGTAAACCTTAATGAACAGCCCTAGAACTGAGCTAGATTCACAGCTGGCATCAAAATCTGCACAGCTGTGCAGCTGCACAGCTCAGTGCAGCAAGGGATGACCTTTCACCAGCTGAGGAGTTGGCCCCATGTTCTTACAGAAGCAAAGGCTCAAAGGTCTGCTGTACTGAAGTTCAGAGCCACAGGTCAGCACTTTGCTCCCAGGAGGAGTAAAGAAAACTGTCCTTGCATAGTTGGAGCTGTGAGCACTGTTGCAAAGGCATGGCTGCTTGGGACTTTGTGGGGAGAGGGAGAGTATGCACAGTCTGGAGTGTTTGCAGACATATGAAAGGAGCTGTGAAAATCTCCAGAAATTCAATGGTTTCCAGTTAAGCATTTCTTAACACACCACCTTGAGTTTGATTATGAAGTAAACAGACTTGAATTTTGCACAAGAAATGTTATTTTTCCTCTCCCACTGGTTTCAAGTGCCATCAAAACATGTCTCAGTGCTCTCTATAATGATAATGACAAATGTAGTCGGGGGAAGAGATGTCACGAAAAACATACCAAAGATTCTTCTGAGGAAAAAAAAGAACTTCAACCCCACGCTGAACTTTATTTCAGAGGAGAAATTATGCTCAGTGGGAGGCAGAAAATGAAATGCTTGCTGCCCTGCTGAGGCTCTGATAGACAGGGACCTGCAGGGGCTTGGAGATTTGGCTATTTCAGTGGATTTCAGGCCAGACAAGGAAAGGCTTCTTGAGAAAAAGAAAACCAGAATATGAGTAGTGAGTGCTGATTATCCATGGCCCAGTGAAATATCTGTCTGGATCTGAAATGTCTTGTCTCTGTGACTAATGTTACACAGGAAAATAGCCATACAAATGAAGATTGAAGACACCTGCTTACAAATGTGCTTGATACAGAAGGCCAATTAAAAATACTAGCTTTGCAGGGAGAGGGGAACTGGCAGTCATTTGCAGAGGCTGGAGAAGGGAGATCACACTTAAAGGATGCCATGGAGGAAAATGAAACCTGCAGGGACCTCTGTAGCTGCCATGTACCTCTCGGGTGAGATGGGATAGCAAAAGGCCATTTAAATGTCATGGAAGAAAATACTCAAGATGGAAAGCAGTCAAATCACCATCCTTGCTACAGAAGAGTATGGTTTCTTCAAGGAGTGAAAAATGGGGCTCGTAGTCTCTTGGAAGTCATGCTACCATCCACTATTATTGTCACTAAACTCCCACAAAAGCTCCATGTGACTTCAAAAGCAGTGTGAGAGGATGAGACAGTGTCCAAGCAGCTATAGGAAGGAAAATCCTCTCTGTCTCCTCCTCCTGTCTGGTGGTTACTGGCTAGAGAAAACAGGGTGGGTGGGAAGGAGTCACCAGGGACTTGGGGAAAGAGGGTTGGATGCAGGCCAGAGCAGACGCGTAAAAGAATGCACCTCACTGCTTCACAGCAGTAGAGGGGTTGACATGAGCCCTGAGAACCGCCTTTGAGGTTGCTGTGGGGGTGAAGGGGACAAATGTTTCTTTCCCTTCATTCCCTTACAGATCCCTTGGAAAAATCCTGTGCACTGGGCTTTGCACCAGTGGCCAACAGTTGGTCCTAAAATAACCTACTATGACTAAGGAGAGGAAGTGGTCATTCCTGCATCCTTCCCACAGTGCTGAGAGACATTTGCTGTCCTTTCCCACAATGCAACTCAGATTCGAACGGTTTCTGTGGCAAATAGGGGTGAAAACATAATTTCTCTACTCTGTGCCAAAGCCTGGACAGCAAGCACATGTCATGGTGTGCATGTGTGGGAAGGGGAGGAAGCCACCACATAGCCGGGAACCAGATAAAAAGGAAAATAATTTCCTGCGGTCTGAAACTTGATGGCCACCCTAGTGCTTCTGTTGCTACAACTTCAGGGTGCAACCTCACTGTTAATGGAATTGCATGGGGAGTAATTGCCAGATATGACTAATGTTCCTTGTGTGTCATGAACTGACATAAGTATATTTCAAGGCTGTGTGCAGCACAAGAAGGACTCAGAAACAGATCAACTGTGAGGCTGTATTAAGTAGAGCAGATGGGGAGGAGATGCTTAGCTAGGAAATAGTTTCTTTAGAAACGCAGTGTGTGTTTCCCAGCTTTGCTTATTGATGAGAGGTTGAAGCATGGGTCCCTGCCCTTCCCTGCTCATTGTTAAGTGTTACTTCAAACAGCCGCTTAACAAAATAACTGCAAGAGGCTGAAGGAGGAGGTTGTATTGCCCATTCATCTACCCCTTACTGGTATGGTTACTGTGTGACCCACAATTGTTAAGCTGGACCCCATAGAAGAGGGAGTCCCCAAGGAGGGTGCTAGCAGTCTGCTATCTATTTGGCTCAGAGGAATCAACTTTTCATTAATTTCCTCCGGTGGAGGTTTCCGAGGGGATGCACCACATATGCTCTTCCTCAGACTGACACAGTCTGGTTTGCGCTGGCCACCCACGGGTTCCCATGTTCCTCAACGCCGCTTGTCATTTCAGCCTCCTTTTGGCACTGTGTTCCCGGGATCTGTGCACGAGCACCAGTGCTGGCACAATTCTGCATAGACCACCTGTGAATTTGAGCCATGGGGTTTAATTATTTTCGTAATGGATTATCAAGAGATCGTATCACTGTTGTTGAGGTACTCTTAGCAGAATTTTAAGTGTTAGTAAAATCTGCTTAAAATGGACAACTTTGTCCTTGTTCTTTTTGTTCATTTCTGTCTCCCACTGTAGTACTCATGTGTTGATTAATATGCTACTTGCAGAAATACACAGGCTAATGATACATGGAAAAGCAAACTGTTTCTGCTCCTGCTTGCATTTCCTTTCAGGTTTGCAGTTTTAAAGAGAACAGCAAAAGCTGAAATAAAAGCTGAACCAAAACAAATTTCTGTGCTGGGAGCCTTTACTGATCAAGGTGTGCATGGCAGTCAATTCAGTTACAAATCTGAGTTGTCTTTTGTTAAAGTTCCATTGTCTGTTCCAAAATCCTGCTGGCCATCCCCTAGTTCCCTGGTGAACTTGCCAAAAGCACAGCATGTGATGGCATGGAGGAAAGAACCCTCATTCCGGAATGGGAGAGTTGTGTGCTACGTCAGTTGGCTGGCCTGGCCTGGCCTGGCCCTCTATAGTCCTGAATTTAGTCCCTAGTGCAGCTGTGAAGTCTTGGATAAGCTACTTCCCCTTTTTATTTCCCCTGCTCCCATCTATCCGTCTAGAGCTTTGGGGTGGGGGTTGCTTTTCGTGGTGTTTAAAATGGTGCTTGGAGCATAGGTGCTCCAGTAATATGAGGTAAATGACGATGGTGTTGCCTTACTGGCCTCTGCCAAGAAAAATGAAGGAAAAGCCCATTTCTGTTCTGACTACCTTCTGTTCCTTGGTTAGCAGAGACTTTCAAAATGGAGGTCGAGGTCAAATGGCAAGCTGGTTGCAATCAATGGGCACTTTTCACTCATTTCAGGAAGCTTTGGAATAGACCTTTTGTGTGTAACACCGGTTTCATGTTAGCTATGCCATTTCCTCATACATTATTTGCATGTAATAAGGCTGCTGTTTCCCTCCCCTTTTTTTCTTTCCTTTTCAGAGGAGGAATGATCCAGACTTGTGAACAGTATCAATTTGTCCATCATGTCATGAGCTTGTACGGAAAACAGCTTTCTAGAGCAGCAGAAGAATAAGTGTTCATGATATTCCTAAAGGCTAAAACCAAGAGAACTTTTGACTGCATTCAGATATATTTCAGATCTGATAAGAGACACATGGTAACCTGGCTGTCTTAGCTGGAAAGAAAGATATACTATTTTACTTTGGTATTGCTTTTATGCTCTTGTTTGCATTGACATTTAAGAGCTGAGGTACGCCTTGTCTTAAACATATGTGACAGGACATAATCTTCACCAAAAAAGGCTTATTTATACTGTAAATAAGAATAGTAACTTCATTTGTTACAAAAACAAGAAAAAAATCAGGAAAAAAACCACTGTCTTCAGTTTGCTATTTTTAAAAAATCGTTGTTAATATATCCAAATACAGTGTGAAACTTTTTGAATTGTCATGCTGAAATGTGCCGTATGTTGACTAAGCTTGAAAGTAACTTTTTGCCTCTTTCTGATTGTTTTTACATTTTACCGAATACTGTGTATATCGTAAACCTTCTGAGCCTCTGCGTTGAAAGATTCAAGTAGATTCACATTGAAATGATGTTTCACACATCATGTTTGCTTGTTTATTTTTTCTAAAGCAGTCCACCACCAGTGTTATCAGAACTAAGGGGAAAAAAATACTTCAATGATGTGAGTTGAATTCTTACCTCCAATTCTTACCAGCAATGTACCCCAGTACCATGACAGCTGGGTGAATCTGATGTGAATAGTAGAAGTTCATCTGAACATAAATTCTTTATGCATTACCTTTTCTTTGTCAATATTTTGGCATCTCAGTCTGCAGCCAGATTTGATTTTTGCAAATAGTTTCTCTTTTTACATTCAGACCACAATCCGAATACAATTTCCCCTGAAATCTGAGGTTTGAAATCAGGTGAGGAATTTTGTGAGTTGAATTCATCTTTATTAAAAATGTAATAATAAAATCACTTGTATTCTATGAATTTAAACTTGTTTCAAAGCTTTGAGGGTGACCGGGTGCCCAGTGCTCATTAAAATTAACGCAAATCCTATAGGCAGCTTTAAAAAAAATCAGTCTGAACATGTTGGCTGCTTTTTCATAAATTTGCCCTCAAACTAAATTTAGACAATCATTATCCCATTCTAATCACTAGTCCGGGCAGCAGTGTTTCCTTTTCAATAATACAGACTGCTGCCCATGCTTTTCTTTTTAGATCTCAGTCAGGCTGTGAAGACTGTCGTTTTTGTTTAATGCTTACAGGTAAGCACATGTTTAAGTGCTTTACTGAGCAGAGAAAAATGGAGGTACRCAGGACCCTTAACATGAAAGATGAGTGTTTTGTGAATAGAAGCTGTAATGATCTACTAAAATATTTTTGCTTCTCTTTATTTGTAACAATAACCAAAACCCACTGCTTTTATTAGTGCAGGAGATTCTGAGAATTTACTGCACTTCCTAATCAGGAGAAGGTAAAGCAGCTCTCAGAACAATAAGGGCTGATCCTGCTCCCACTGAGGTTTTGCCATTGACGTCAGTAGGTGCAGGGTGTAGGGCCTGAAATGTTATGCCTACAACTTCATCACTGTGGGGAAAGTTTCCCAATATTTCAGTACACATCCTTTGTGTTTATTCTGTATTCATGAACGTGTAAAAATCCTGTCAGCAGGGTTTGCATGAATGTGTGGCAAAATGTGTTATCTTTAAACCACTTGATTTTATTGCTGTATTTAAAATATTTCCTTCAGTGAGAAGCTAGCAGGAAGAACTGGCATTCTTTTTAAAAATACTGGTGGTAGTCATTAAATAGAGCAATAAACTTAAGCTTTTGAGCATAACATGACTGTTAGTTTTATGTAAACCTTGCTAGCTATATTCTCCCCATTGCTACCGATTCTTTAGAAGGAGTAACACTATTCCATCTAAGCACTCCTTAGAAATAACAAAAGCACCACTGATGTTCTGAATAACATTGTAAGTGGAACTCCCTATAAATGATGTTTTCAGCTGTTCAGTGCCCTTCAGTGTCAAAACTGACTCAGTGAATAAAATTATTTGTTGTGTCATCAGCTTCCTGTGCATCTGCTAAAGAATATTTGTTGATGATTGATAGGAGTGTGCATATAGGAGTGAAGTTCAATGTATAAGTTGCCTCCTGTACAAGGAGACTTTCTAGAGGAGAATTGCTTTATGGCAAACAAGGTATAAAGGGCTCTAAGATACTGACTTTGAGGTCCTTGCGTAGATCCTCAGCAGATATTAGTTGGCAGTGCTTCACTGACTTGAGTAGAAGTGAACAATTTATACTGATGAAGGAAATCTAGCCTGCTGTTCGCTCCCATTCTATGTATGTGGAATGTCCTGAGAGAGTGGTCACTGATAAAATCGGGCTGTTTTGTATCAATTCACTAGTACAAAGCAAATGTCAGCCTAGTTGCACACTCTGGTTATGAGGGCTGCACAGCTGCCATCTCACACCAGGCAAGAGCATGCCACTTGGTCAGGATCAAAATACTCAAATGCCTCTTGAAGCGTTATTTTGTCTAACAGATTTGGAGCTAATCCTCCTATTTACTCTTTGGCCTTACCGTAATTAACATATTTCTCTCTGTCTCTTCCTCTCTTCCTCTCCTCTTCCTCTCTTCCTCTCTCTCTCTCTCGTTTTTTAAAATAGAATTTGAGGTCTGAAGGACCTTATATCAGCTGTTCTGATATAAGCTGTTCTCTTCTGACAGCAGAGGTAGTCTTAAGAAGTGCTTASGATTAGCAGAAAGGAGCTCTGGCCATGCAGAAGCACTTGAGATGAGTGGGGCTTCTGCTTCTGTAATCAGTAAGTTTGAAACTGAGCTGACAATAGGAACTAAGCTAAGCTATGTGTCTTACTAGACTTCTCTTTTTACTGGACACTCTTTCTCTTTTAAAAGAAAATTCCTAGCACACTTCATCCACTCTCTCCAGCTCACTGCCCAGGCCTCTTTGTACCAGAGACTACAGCATTAATACGTACAACATAGTTGTTTCCCAGAGGACTGAATTCCTCTCTCCAGGTAGGTTAGCATATAACAAACTTGAGATGATTTTATGTAGAACCAACTGTGACGTCTTCAGTTTCATAAGCTTTTTCACACTTTGTGAACAGGGCAGAGCCTAGCTCAATGCCTTGTTTGTTCGCTGGTCATTTGGTTGTTGGCCATCACACTTAAGCAGTGTTATGCTGTTTATGTTTCTGTCATGGTAACAGACTAATGATACCAATGTCCTTTTGTAGGTACTCTGAGATCAGCAGATACACAGGGTTATGTAAAAACAAAAACTAAGATTGCACTTGAGAGCAAGAGCTGTCCCCAGGTTAAAGTACATGTCTGACTCTCTGAAGGATCAAGATAAAGATGACTTGGTCAAATTATTCTGAAACATCAACTACCTAGCAGTCATGTACGGTAGAGTGTCGCATTTACTTGCAAGACTTTCAAAAGTAGCTAACAATTCTGGACTTTTCCTCTACAATTAGTCTGCTTTGGAAAATCTTATCCTTAACCTGTGAATTTGCAGTTGCAAAAGGGCTTGAGACTGAAATGATCACTAAACGGGACCCTGGTTCCTGACATTTCCCTGCTGTCTCTGCAGTGGAGGAAGCATGCAGCTTGCACACAGGTGGTCTTAGAAAGTTATGTCTGTTGACTGGTGAGTTGGCAGGTTTTAGAAGTGGACCTGCAGTATTGTTTTTGTTTTCTTTCCCTGGAAACCATTTTAAACAAAGGGAAATGGTAAATTTACAATTTTTTAGTCATAACTGTGTCTCTATTTTTGACATAAAACATGCTTTATATATTTGCTAGGGAGAAAAAACACTTTTTCTGAGATACATTGGGGATAACCTTGTTTCTTCTGCCAAGTGTGTAGATGTATATTTGCTGATGTCTGTGAGAGTGGCTATCAACTTAGGATAATGTAGGGCAGCTCAGGAGTCCTGCAAGAAAAAAAATTACTCCATTCAAAAGCACGGAAGAAATATGTGAATGAAAGCAGCATTTGCAGCTTTGTGCATAAGGGACAGGCAGTCAAAGAACTGCACACTCTAGACAACACAAGCATTGATTTCTAATGTCTAAAAGTGAATTTCACGTATTGACAAAGAGGTGAATTCCTGCTGTTACATGCAAGGAAAGAGAAGAGTCCACACTCTTCTGAGTACTGATACAGATCAGGCTCCAGCACCCGAATACAACAGGTGCCACATTCTCATGGCATGGTGTGAAAGTCACAGAAGGGGGTACAATTAACTGGGGTGTGGAAGACCTGCCCAGGCTTGTGCGCCATGTAATCCCCAGCAGGGCAGCAGTGTCAGGTTTATTCAGTTGATAGCAAAGCTGAATGCAGAGAAAGGCTAAATTATTTACTCAGAATTAAAAGCTATGTTGGCACCAGAGCTGGCAATATGGCTCAGAGCATTTAAGAAGATAAAGCTTAAACAGTCTGGCAAAGGACTCGGGTATTGCAATTCCTGGCCCTTTCTCTCCACTGGACCATGCTACTCAACTTCTGTGTTCTCTATTGCTTCTTTATCTCTTATCTGCCTGTTGCTTCTTAGGCTTAAAATAGAGTTAAATAAGTCACTGTATTGCACTAGTTTTAATCAGTATGTTGCTAGCTAGTGTTTTCCAGGGATCATCTCTTCCCTTGAAGAGAGCCTGTCTTGCCAGGCACTCTTCAGAGGGCTCAGCCTCTTCTGCCTACTTTTTGATCTCAGTACATCTCAGAATTTTGGGGACAGAGAAGTCTGCAGTACTGTGCATCTTACTAAAGACATTTCTCCTTTGGGAAATGGTAGTGTTTGCCCAAGTCAAAGTTTTCTTGCTATGTCTGACCTTAACTCCCCTAGTCCCAGTAGCAGCTGCAAGGTGTCTGCTTTCCTCTGAAAAGGCGGTGGCAACACTTCTCTCCAGGGATCAGAGGGAAAAAGTCCTGCATAGATCCTTTTGCTCTTTCTCCTTTGCATGCTTAGCTTGTTTGCCTCTGAAGTGGACACAAGGAAGACTGTCAGGAATTAAGTCAAAACTAGTAAGGCACAACAACAACAGAAACCTCCTCTTGTAAATTACCTTTGACTCCTTTTGTCTCAAAAGAATGAAAACCAGATGTGATTGGTTTCACTACATCCACTGTCATCTTCTTGGTCTTTAGGCTGTTGTGAGGAATGTGGAGAGCAAACACTCAAGCATCACAAAGGTCAGGGTAATGAAGAGATCATTCAGAGTTACTCCTCCCCTTTTTGAGGCCTATGTCTGGCCTTAATGATACAGACTTAATGATCTAAACTGAAAGATCTGAACTGAAAGTATCTTCTGATACTATGTGGCCAGCAGGACTAGGGAAGTGATAGTGCCCCTGTACTCGGCACTGGTGAGGCCGCACCTCGAATCCTGTGTTCAGTTTTGGGCCCCTCACTACAAGAAGGACGTTGAGGTGCTGGAGCGTGTCCAGAGGAGGGCAACGAAGCTGGTGAAGGGTCTGGAGAGCAAGTCTTATGAGGAGCGGCTGAGGGAACTGGGACTGTTTAGTCTGGAGAAGAGGAGGCTGAGGGGAGACCTTATTGCGCTCTACAACTACCTGAAAGGAGGTTGCAGCGAGGTGAGTGTCGGTCTCTTCTCCCAGGTCACTAGCGACAGGACAAGAGGAAACGGCCTCAAGTTGCACCAAGGGAGGTTTAGATTGGATAGTAGGAAAAATTTCTTTACTCAAAGAGTGGTCAAGCATTGGAACAGGCTGCCCAGGGAAGTGGTGGAGTCACCATCCCTGGAGGTATTTAAAAGATGTGTAGATGAGGCGCTTAGGGACATGGTTTAGTGGGCATGGTGGTGTTGGGTTGACGGTTGGACTCGATGATCTCAGAGGTCTTTTCCAACCTTAATGATTCTATTCTATTCTATTCTATTCTGTTCTGTCTTCTCATTCATATGCATTGGTTTCCCCCACAGCAGTGTGTGTGCGTGTGTGTGCATACGCACATGCCCACTCAACGTGCCACAGTAGCTGGTGCAAGAACAGAAGTGTGAGGGAGGATTCATGAGCACTGTGAAATGAAATGTGGAAAGGGACTGCCTGGTTTTTGAGTCAGTTTGGATAGGTGGGAAGAATTGGATTGGGTTGACAGTGTTTTGTTTTTTATTGGGGAAAATGTGACTTCCAGCCCAGATACCAGCTTTCTCTGTATCTAAGTTGGGTTCTTGTTCCTGAATTAGAATATTGAAGAGGTAAGTGAAGGTTGGTTCCTTGATAGATTTATTAGACAAGCAATAAATAATACCTTATCCACTTTACAGCATGACTGATCCCATTTCCATGCACTTCTGATTTGATAAATGCATCTGTGTTAATAACACTAACTTCTAGAGAAGGGAGCACATAGCCTCTGTCTTGCTGGAGTCATTCTTTAGCCTGTGAACTAGAGCACGTGTTTATTTTGGCTGTCCGTATATGGTATTTTTTGCTCACTGGAGAAGTTGACAATGTTTCAAGCTCTGCACATTTTTTTTCTTGATTTTTGTTAAATTTTTACCTTCCTCTTTCTTTCCTAGACTAGCAGAAATCATCTTAAAATCATCAGGAAAGGTGGTATATTCCCGGGGTGTTTTGCCATTGCTTTTTCCAGCGCTTACCCCTAGAATTATTCCTGTCACCCTCTGGAAGTTGGCTAGATTTTAATGTTCTTTGGTTTTCTAAGTTCCTGTGTTGTGCAAAGYATAACCCAGGTGCCTCCTGCACTAGACTCCCTTTTCATTTGAATTTAGCATAAATACAGAATAGATAACATTTGGTTATCTATTGGTTGGTCTGTTCCAAACAGAAATCAAATGCGGTCGGTTAAGAGAAGCAGTTTATTGCCACTAGTTCAGCCTTCGTTGCAAGCAAGGTATGTAGTTTGTGTCCTTCAGAATGGATAGATCCGTATACACGTAAAACGGCCTCTTGTGCCTGCACTGTTTCAGCACTACTGCTCTTAACACTAAGAGAGCTAAATACACAGGCTGAGATCTGCAATTCATTCTCTTCTTGAGAAGTACCTTACTCGTTGGGAATGAAGTCCTTCTCCATATGAAGAAGGGCGACAGAATCTCAGACTTATTAAGGAGTAGAGGAGAACTGATTAAAGAATGACCTCTCTAATCTGAAGTTGTGAACTGATTTTCTAAAGAGCCTAGCCCCTGTTTGAGTAACTGAATGAACTGGCTGGACTTGCAAATGGTGGAAACTGCTGCCTGTGTAACTTAAAAATAAACAAAGCCAAAGCCTGGCCATTTCACTGAGATGTGAAAGGAGCACTGGGGACCGACTGAAACACCAAAGCAGGATTTGTTGAATGTTTAACTGTTTGAAACCTGGACCCACATACTTTGTTTTTAACATGAAAAACAAGACTGGTAAATTGTTTAATAGCCTGCCTTTGATCAAAGTTTTGAAATGGTGTAACAATCAATCATAAGAAAACCTGGGATTGGGGAGGTAATGTTTATTTTTAAATAAAAAGGTATCCTTTTGGCCTACAGAAGGTTTATGCCTTTTAGCCTCATACTTGAAGTTTTATCATCCTGTTATTCCAAAAATGAGAAACTGCTGAAGCCAGTGTAAAGGATGTAACAACATAGCCCACAAGAGGCCAGTATGTATTCAAATTTTGAACTACTCAAAGCCATATTTGTCCAGTGTAAAGGGACCCAGGCATCTTCCTAGGAATGCAACAATCTACAGGACTTCATGTGAGCTGAGGGACACAGAAGGGTCAGTTATGGTCTTGAAAGCTCCTGTCTCTTTAGTAGGAATGATCAGGACCTTAGCAGCTGGAAGAAAAAAAGTAAAATATACATAAACATATATTCTCCAGAATGTCCTAATACTTTGTATTCCGTGGCTGTGGGCAGGCAGGGTGGAAATTGGCTGTGTGAGATCATAACTTTAGTCTCATATCTGCTTTGCTTTTCCTTTCCTTCCCTTTCCAAGAAAGAAACCTTGTGAAGCACCACTCTGAAGTATAACTCCTTGAGACACTTAAAACTAGGAGTAAAAGGGCTGCGAAAAGTATGGTGTAGGGAAGACACAGTTACCTACAAAAGAATTAGTCAAACTTGTCCAACTCTCTTTTCTGTAACTGAAACTAAAATTACCATTCGCTTGTACCAAGTCTTTGTTGTGTGTACTTCAGCGGTACTGACAAGTCTTTTCTTGAGATCTGGTTTGCCAATGTGTCCTGATTCTGTTAATAGCAGCCATAGTAAATACAGTGCGATAGCCACACTATATGCGATGAGTGAAGTTAATCTCTCTGCAGAGTACCCGTGGGTTGATTCATGGTGTATCTGTGTTCCAAAGCACAGAGGGTTGTCTGCGTTATAATTTTGTTTTCTTTCTTGCCCACAGTCAAGGTATGGGCAAGTTGAGTCATGGTGATGGGCAGTAACAGACTTCGAGGGCAACCTTTTGGGCTCTGGAAGTCGATTCCAGTCTCATCAAGAAACAGGAAATCTTGTAATCTGACGAGGCTTCCAAAAGCTCATCGCTTACTATTAAGGGCAATTTTTCTAACAGAGTGCTTGCGTTCCTGACTGAAGGATAACGAAAGGTAATAGCCCAGCAGTTTAGAAAAAAATCTGTTTCTTACCAGCCATTTCTGCTCCTTAGCTGGCACAAGCTACTGGATCTTAACCTGTAACATTTTCATGTTGAGAAAATCTGTGGCCAAGGATGGAAATTTTGATCAGGTAAAAGAAATATAAGTAAAGGGAATTCCATTTTTAAGGTGAAAGGAGGAACTGTTAAAATGGTGGGTTGGCTTTTAAACCATGCCACTGTGAGCTTTGTAGGATTTGAAAATCCGAATAAATCCAAATAAAGGTATGCAGAGAGTTGTGCAGTGGAGGAGGTAAGTAAAGCAGCATGCTATATGCCTTCTCATTTTAGCACGTGGTGCTACTGGTGTGGATTTGCCCCATAAGACTGAGGGCAAATGAGCTCTTTTCTAGGGTGTTTGGGATTCTAGAGTAACATCTCGTCCCTTCCTAACCAGCCCCAGTCATTGCTGTCGCCAGCACCAATGACCATCGGTATGCAAGAGTGAAAGGGTGAGAACAGAACAGTGAGAGAGGGTGGTGAGCGGGGGGAACACCTTTAGGCAGACCAGGCAAAGGCAAGAGTGATCTCTTTCTCTTGGCTTCTTGGTTTGTAGGAAAGACTTTAAAAATTGTGTCTCTGTGAGAAAATTTCTGACCAGAAGAGGAAAGACATAACAGGGTCTAGAGATGCATGATATCCCTGTATAATTTTAGAGGGTATATGTAGATACATAGTCTAGGATAGAGACTCTTCACGTGTCTTCTGTGCATAAGGAGTCAGAGAACATTTGCCCTCATATAGGCAGGCTGGAGACAAAGGCCAGCTCAGCAAGGAGACCAGGGTATATATATTCCGATAAGGAAAAGGATCTCCTTGGGAGGATGTCCAAAACAGAGCACTTTCGGCATAGCTATAATTTCTGCTGGCAACAAAGCAAAGTCTTAAGGTCATATAGTCTTAACATTGTCTTCCCTGTATCTTCCAGGTTGCAGTGCATAATTACAGCTTTATCATTTGTGCCCCCAAATCTTGGAAATGCTTGTGTTTTGGGTTGCTTTCCTTCTGCCCCAAGATCCTTCAGCAGCACACAACTGTGTCAAGGACTACCATTCCTTACTGTATCTGTCTTGCCAAGGAACACTTCTTAAAACTAGGGAGCTACAATTTCTAGATGACTAGTACTCGTCCCTCCAGGACTAGAATCAAATAGTCCCTTTTCTCCAAACTGCCTTCCATACTGGGACCAGTCTTGGCATCGCTATAGGCAGCAGAGTCCCCACTGGAAACAGGCTATATGGTGACAGAATTTTTTCCTGTAGTATGGTCACATGGCCTCCCTACGTGATGCACACCAAGCCAACAAAAGGTTGGCTGCTCTGTTCAGTGGGGTTTGCCTTCTGCTGAGGGGAAAGTGAGTATTTTTGTTCTTCTCAAAGGCCAGCACATGGTCTATGTGCTATTGCAAGACTACAGGTATTGCCCCTGCATCAGCCATTGCCTTTGATTAGAAACATTTTGTCTGGCTTTGATTATCTTGGCTTAAAGCAACCTCCTTACTGGTTCTGTCTCAACACTTCAGTGAGGACAATGACACAGTTCCCAGCCACATCCACTGAGAGCAGGGTGTGCACAGGCCCTTGTAGCATTCACATATCCCACTGCATGTGATACACTTAGGAGAGCTGGGGAGGTCCTTGATTAAGGAAAAGTGCAATGAAATAGTCTAAATGAATAAGCTGGAAGAATCCAAGCTGGTAGTAGAGTTTCTGTTGATTTTCCTGGTGTAAAACTGAGACCTTTTGCTATTAACCACAGAAAAATACCTCAGTTCCAGTGAGGCATTTGCATGGAGCTGTTAGAAATGAGTACTCAGGGCCAGCTCCTTACTGGTCAGTCTGGCTGGAAAAAAAAAATAGTTTTACCTGAACTGAAGAACTAGTTTTTATAAAAACAAACTAAATGGGTTCATTCTGATAGAAAAATGCAGCTTTTTGGAGCCTCCTGAAATGAACAGTTTAAAGGAGGAGGATTTGTCTTAAACTATGGGTGTTTGTCTAAACATAGGGCATGAGCAGCACTCAGGAGCTTAGTACAGCTTGTACAGAACAGAGTTAAGTCCTAATGGGCCTTTTGATATGTCCAGTTTTGATACCTGTCTTGAATGACATCTAACATCAAAGCACCTTGCAGCACCCCTGTGCAGCAAGGCAGCCCAATTTTCCCATTGTGTAGACGATGAGACAGGTACAGAGAGAGCAAATTACTTGCCCAAAATCCCACAGAAAGACTGGAAAGAAGCAAGGAATTGATCAGCAGTCTCCTGTAGACAGCTAGCACTCTTCCTGCTGCACAAACCTTCCTCTCCCAAGAGTTTTAACTGACTGGGGCAATTCTCTGTGTAACTTTCTGTTTCAGGGCTTCTTCTTGTATCCACTCTTTCCCACTCCCGGTAAATAAATCCTTCCAACAGTACCTCTCTGTTCTGCTTGATTAACGTATTTTTTCCCCACCCAAAGAAGTTGTTTCTAGGAAGTCTTTTGCCTTATTGGAGTCTTTTAGCATGGCGACATGCTCCTTTGAGATCCTTGCTGGAGAAAGCATTCCTGAATTTGTGGAAAAACCTTGTCCGCTGGCAACACCCAAGGGTGAGTAACAACAATTTCTGGTGGAAGACAGTTCTTTACCTAGTACATGCCAACAACTGACTGCATTTTCAGGTGCTCTTAGGTATGTTCACCCACCTCATGCAAGTAAATATGAGCCGTCGTCTTCTACAACTGGAAAAGTGGTAAACAAGAACAGGCGCAAACTGCAGTTACCTATGCCCATCCTCACTGTTTTTAGAGATTTGTCGTGGATCAGTCAAAATCAGTGGGAAAGCTGCTGTTTATTTTGGCTGCTGGAAACCTGTCCTTACTGATTTAAATACAGCAGTTCTTTTTTATGCAAAACTCATGATTGAATGATTTGGCTGGGGCTGGATGAATGTGACCTTTAATGCATAACTAAATAAGCTTTTCCATCATGTGTAATCTCTCCCATATGACAGATCTGTGACTGTCTAAAGTGACAGAAAGATCATATGAGTCTCTATTATATATCACAAAAAAAATCACTAATCATTCCTGTCAGTGTGCAGAGCACTGCAAATGGACAAATTTCATTCCCAGAGTGGTATCTGGGATGGATGTAAAGTTGTAATAAGTACAGTAAGTAAAGTAAAGCAAGGTTAATCTAATCTCCTCCATAAAGCAGACAGGAAAAGAAACCGTGCATTTAAAATAAATCCAGGGAAAGTAAGTAACAGGCCTCTGTTCCATTTTACTCATTCATTCATTAATTCCAGTGTTTCTTCTTGAATTTTAGGAGACAAAGCAATATTCTGAGCTAAAGTTAAAAGTAAACCAAAGCCTAATGCAACATAGAAAAGAGAGAGTGGGTACCAATAGAAGAAGGATCCAGAATGTTTTTGACAGTATTTTTAAGAAGTATGTGCTAAGGTAACACACCTTTTTTTTCTTGCCATTAGCTCTTTTTTTTTTTTWTTTCCACAGTAAAAACTGTAAAAGAGAAAAATTTAAGCACTATAGTATTCCTCCGCAGCAATAAAAATATCCCCGTTTGCAGTTGGCCTACTGCAATACTGCTACTTTCAAATACTGCTGTGTGTTTATAGGGCAGTGTTTCCCATCAACAGAAAAAGAGCATCAAAGCAGAAACCATTATTTTTGCTACTTGGTTTTGTGTCTAGCATAGTGAGGCCCTAATGCCTCTTGTGTGCCATTCAGGCAAAACCAACGCTAAATCTTAATAATTCATAATATTCAGGACGTATGTCCCAGTTCAGCCCTGTTTAATTTGTGATGTCCCATGGCTGCAAAAGTTCTGCCCTTCTTCTGATCTTTTCCTTACTTTCCTTGCTCTGTCCCTTTCTCTCCTCTCTCCTTAATTCTTAGTTCACTCTAATTCATCTCTTCTCTCAGGCAGCCCTTTGTTTACAAGCCTGCCAGCCAGGGCAGGTCAAACTCTTTTTCTTTTCCTACAGTACTCCAGAGTCTTAAGTCCAACAGCTTCCATTCACTCCCTCTGGTCTCCGTATTGCTTATGCAGTTYAGGTGTGATACTCACTTTCAATGCAGAGCAACAGAACAAAAGGATGTCTCTGAGAAGAAACGTGGCTTCATTTTGCTGCCGTAGGCCAAGAATGGACCTGATCCAAAATACATCACTGTCAGTGGGAAGACTTCTGTCTGTTTCTGGGGCTTTGGGAAGGCTGTGAGGGATCTTTAGGGAGGAGGGAGCATTGGATTTGGCCTCAAAATTTCTGCCCTCAGAGAATTCTGGATTTTCAACAGGTCAATTCTGTTAATGATTAAAAAAATACTGATTTAAACACAAATGAAAAGAGGAGTTCGCTAATACATTTGCCATATCTGCTCCCTGCTGCCCCAACGTATGTGGAGCTTTTGCTTATTGCTTTCTCTATGTTTTTTTTCTTTCCAATCTGAATGCTTCTTTTGAGATGATACAGATAACTACAAGTGTGTAGTGTCCAATACGCACACTGATGCCATCTACACAGTATCCTTGATCATGACTAAAGGTAAGCTCTAGAGGTCTGGCTTAATTACTGTCTAGACCAGTTAGTAACAACTACGCTTGGAAGAATTTTTAAGTTAGACAAAATGGAGAGTCTTTGCAGGGCAGATCTGCTGCAAGTAGAGTGGGGTGAAGCAGGATGAAAGAATGACTTCAAACTGAGCACTGTGTGTCTTGCCCTCTGTGTCCACTGCACAGTAAGAACATGTTTTCAAAGGTGCAAGCATTGTGCTTACTATGGGGAAGAGCCTTTGTGTTCCCTGTATTCCCTGAGAAAAAAATTATATGAAGCACATGGGTATGAAATAATGCTGTGCATCACCAATATGAACGGGAAAGACCTAGGCATCTGCAGTCGTCTTGTGGCTGACTAGAAACTGTCTGTTATGCTGAGAGTGATAGGTAATCTTTGTTCTCGGATACATGAGGTTCTGTGTACAATGTCAACATCTGCAGACAAAAATTTGAGGGTCAAAATCGGTGGGCCAAACTGTGACCTACTTTCTTTTCTTTTATGTCTTTGCAACATTCATGATTCACTGATCTTTTTAGGCTCAAACAGAAATCTAACATTGTACAAGTCATAAACCAACCCACAATTATCAGAGCGCCCATGTGAAAACACCTTTCATGAGATACCAGATTTCAGTTTGAAGCCTAGTTATTACACATAATAAGCCAAATTCTCCACTGACGTCAGTGTGGCAGGGGTGTGAGTCACTGCTGAATTTGGACCAGTTTTAGTGGAAAAGATGGGAATGACAACACGCACCTTGGCACTGTCCTTTTAGTGGAAGTGAACTTTGCTCAATGTTACAGGATTTGGGAGTGAGTG
Organism: Phoebastria nigripes; assembly: GCA_035582835.1. Lineage (NCBI taxonomy): Eukaryota > Metazoa > Chordata > Aves > Procellariiformes > Diomedeidae > Phoebastria > Phoebastria nigripes. The sequence goes on from JAYKAV010003359.1 coordinate 260,977, forward strand.
GATGGGCCTGGGCATAATGACAATGGTCTTTTTTCATCTGCATATGCTTCCTACAACCAGCCAAATGTGTGCCTGCTGTTTGAAAGAAAACCAACCACATTATATACAGCAAACTTGCTTTAAATCAATGCTAAGTAAAAGTGATGCTGCCCACCTGCCTTACCTTTTATTGCAGTAGGACCATCTCTTAAAGATAAGCTTTGCTGCAAGTACCATTCTTTAAGTATAATACTTACCATTTTGATAAAGTCCTTAGCAGGGCTTGGGCACAGGCTATTTGGTAGTGTGGTAGATTACCTTACTTAAGCCAAATAGCGATCCTGTGCCAGACACTGCAGCACTCTYGACAGATAATGCAGGAAGATGTCAGTCCTATTTCAGCTTGCCAAATAGTTCCAGGTATGCTTTTAGATGTCATCTGCAGTTGCCTGAAGCCATTTACTTTACAATGACCTACAGTAAAGGAGAGAAAAAAAAGTAGAGCTAAGACAGAAGAACTGAACAGAAAAGCAGTGTGTCTGTTGGTAATCAGCTTTGTAGGATTACATGCAACTTTTACTGAACATTATGAACTGTAGTTAGCTTAATTATCCACTGAAGTTGAAGGAATTAATTGATCTTTCTGCTACCACTCAAGAAAGAAATCAAAATGACTTCACTGAAGTTTGGCTATTTAGTGTAGGAAATCTGAGATCAGGAACTAAGCATAACAGAATGAATATTTGTCTTTTTGGTATTTTAACAGGTGAGCCCCTAACTCCTGACAGAACTGAAACCACTGAAAGTTACTGAAAGACAGACAGCAGCGTTTGAAATCTGCCTGCCAAAGGAAGTGCAAAACTTCACCTAAAAGTTCAATGGGAAGGAGTTGAAGTGGGATGATAAGTATGAAATCATCACATCTGATGATGGATTGGCCCACACTATGAAAATTAAGGGTGTTCTGTCCAGTGACTTTAAAGAACTCAGTGTTGAGACTGGAGATCTAGTGCAGAACACTCCATTCTTCATTGATCATAAGTAATGCAAAGTAAGCATCTTTGGGCAGTGGGTGGATCAAACACAAGATAACAGGGTTTGAGCTGCAAAATCCATAAAGTTAAAACACAAAGCCCCAGAGCTTGGGCTGAAAAAAATGGAAGCAGCAGTCTCATAAAGCTAGTCTGTGGATGGGCAAGCAGAGGAGCATCAAGACCTCATTTTCACACTGGAAGTAAAGTCCCAAGCCTGGAATCTCTCCTGCACAGGAGCCCATGTTATATCCTGCAAAGGCAAAGCCACCTGTTTTTATTTATAAGGTGCTTGCTGGTATGTGCCATTTTTTCTTGCCAAGCCCTTCCCCTTTCCCAGGGGTTCCAGTTCAGTTCGTCAGCAATCTCAGGAACACCCAAGTGAAAAAGAAGGGAAAAGCCTGCCTGGAGTGTGTGCTGACTTCTGAAGATGTCACCCTGAAGGGGATGTAGAATGGACTGATTGAGAGGTCTCCTCAGCACATCATGAAGCATGAAGGGAAGAGAGCAGAGCTTATCATTAATGCTGCTGAGCTGAGTGACTCAGGAGATAGCACAGTGATCGTAGGCTATGCAAGACAGTGACCCTAATGAGCAGTACAGCAGTGGCAGTGTAACTGTGGAAGGTAAGTGTGAATGGCTCAAGAGAGGAAGAGGAGGAGGAGGAGTAGTCTTTACACTGTTCGTCAGTGAACTCTGCAGAGGAGCAGTGCTGCTTTGCTATAACAGCTAGGAAACTGATGTGAGATAACACTGCTCTGCAGTCTATTTATTGTTTAACATGGAATAAGCCGTTTGTCTGTGCCCCCTCTTGGTAGCATGCAGATAATAATTAAGGACTTCCCTTTGCTGTATAAAAGTGGTAGAAGCATAAAGCAGTAAATCTTCCATTTAAGTCCTTGCACGTGTCACCTAAACCAGCCTAGAAAGTGTACTGTGTTTTTTGTTTTAATCAGGGTTGTCCTAATGAATTCTTATCCTGATTCTTTAAAGCGACCCATGGGATGTTTGACTGCAGTCTGCTGAGGACCAGCAGCACAACATGAGCCTGGTAAATATTTAATATCACATTTGTTTTGTGAATTAATTTTGCAGTAGCATTATTGATGCTGTAAACTTAAGTCTATGATCTTTATAGAAAGACACAAGGCTGTTCAGAGCGGGGAAAAAAGTTGGCTTCATGCTCTCAGCATAGGCTGGAGAATAATTTCAAAGTTAGGATGTGGATTTTAGTGGCTGTTAGTATTTGAGATGACTTCTGTTAGATGTGGACCAGCTTTGAACTATGCTCAGCTGCCTTGCATGAAAAATGCAGCATTTTAAGACCATTGAAAAATGAACTGCATGGAAGGAGGATATAATTATATTAATGTATCCTTCACAGGTTCAGGAACAACTGAATATTCAGTTGGTAGGATGGTATGAAGGAAACTTCAGGGGCCAAAAGAAGCTCAGCTGTGAGGTCAAGCAGATTTTCTCACATGGAAGATTGATCTGCCCTAGTGCCCATCCCTGACAGATGTCTCTGTGAGGCTGGTCTCATCCTGCATTTTCTGTGTCAGATGATGTCCCACAAACCCTGTCCTGGTGTATGGACTTGGATGGAGGTCACTCCATTAGTTGCATTTTGGCCATGTATTTCTCATTTTGTTTTCCCAAAACATGCCAGAAGGGAGCGGTTTCCCAATGGCATCCCCAGCCCTGGGCTTTCCAGGTGTGCGGCCTGGCGAGGAGTCTGTGGCCAGGGTTGAGTGTGGCTGGCAGTGGGCAAGGAAGCCCTGGCTCCTGGAGGATGGGTACCAGGCCTGGTATATGAGTGCCCTCTGTGGGCCATGGTCAGGGTGGCCTGAAGGGACAGTGTGGGGCAGGGGCCTTCTCTGACCACTCCTCTGGGACAGAAACCACTTCTGTGGCACAGGTAACCTGGAAAGCCGTGGCTGAGCTGCCTCTGATTCCTGGGCACACTGGAATTGCAGGCTGGTGCCTTAGTTACAGACTCATCTTTCCCCATGTGGAGTTCAGGTTCAGATACTAATATTATGTAGGCAGTCGAGGATGTGTTTGGCTGGTTTGACAGCTCCTCTGGACCAGCTAAGGGTCTGGAGCAGTGCCAAGAGGCTGTGTTCTGCTTCTGCTTTTGGGTTCCTGTAGCTACATTCCCTGCAGTGAACACCCATAAAGAAGGGCAAAAATCACTTAGGAACAGCCTTTCTCCATCCTCCTTTCTTCCCATGATGTCCAATTCACTAAACCACTTTCGTCCTGAGGGCCTGTCCATTTTGGTATGAGATCTCCCTGCCGTTAAATACCTCCTTGGTGTTTGAAGTGCTCAGTCAACAATCATTCTGCACAGTTTTTCTGTTCACATGCTTCCACCGGGATTTCTTCCAGAGACATTTGCAACCGTGAAGAGTATGTGTGTGATGTTCATGCTCTAGTTCGGGGATCCTGCCGAGCTCTGTGTTATCCTGAATGATGCAAAGGTGGAAGGAATATGGCTCAATGATGGCAAATAGGTAAAATGCCCATGGTATTGTCAGTATAATCAAAGGCTGCAAAACCCTAGTGGGAAGTTTTCTCCAAATAGCAACTGTGGGACTTGGCCTGGTTTTGATAAAGGGCTTTTGACTAAGGACAAACAGATGGACAGATCAGACAGGAACAGATCTAATCTTTCCCAGTCTACTACAGCCTCAGTCTTACTAAGTTTTGGCTTTGAGTCTTGGCTTTTTCAAAATTTTCCTTCCCAGTCTCCTGTAAAGATGCTTTCACATTTGCTAACCCATTTTCTCAGCCTGTAGACTCGCATTCTTTCCCACAAGGTTGGCTTCTCACCACCCACCCTTCTCCCTCTCCCAGTCTCTGATTTTCAGAGTAATCAGTAAATGTATCCTTTGCATGGTAATGCACACGCCACATGGCTCATCTATGCAGATGCACAGATCACTCTGTCCACATAACACTGAATTCGTTTTGTCCATAGATCACAGAGCATTTTACCAGAGTAGGAGCTAGAAATCCTGACCGCTTATTCATCTTAGAGCAGGAAACGCTGATCAGAGGATTCAGGGACAGGGTTGGAGATGGTGTTTGTTGCAATGTGGGTTGTTTCCTGCCTCAATCTTCTTGTCAGATTACGGACATGAAAAGGATCTGGATAGTGAAGCAGGGAGCCATCCACAAACTCATCGYTGACAGAATGGGAGAGAAGCATGAAGGGAGGTACACGTTCAGAGCCAAGGAGGCAGAGAGTGGGGCAACAGTTGCCACTGGAGGTAGCCACTCCATCTCCTTACTGCTCTTTACCAGGCATACACAAACACTTGCAGAATCAGTGCTTCACCAGGTCTCCTCAGCTGGGCCTGTACCATTTTTCAGGCTTATCTATGTGCATGAGCAAATCCTCTTCTTTCTGCTTCTTTGTTCCCCGAGGGGAGAAAATTGAACAGTCATACTGGTTGATTTTAAGTGACTGAGCATAGGTTTCTGTGTTTATAAATCAGTGATCAAGAATTTTGGCCTGAGCCTTTACTTCAAACATTGTTGTCATGAGCAACGAGAAAAACACCTTTTCTGAAATTATATATAGAAATATATAAATACACGTATTACTCAGCTCTTGGCAGCCAGATGGCGCCAGATGGACTTCCAGACTCGTCTGCAGCATGGAAAGAAGCCTCTTTCTGTCTGCTGAATCAAGGCGAGGTGGATAGATGCCACTGCACAGACAGCCGGACAAACGCAGCAGTAAGGATGCTGTGGCTGCAGCACCGAATATTTATCATACCTGTGTTGCAGTAAAAACCCATCCACAGCAAAACTTTGGTATAGGGAGGGTTGATTTTCCTGCATTCAAAAGTATTTTTGAATGCCTTTTTATGACTTTCAGCAGAAGATTGTAACTTCTAAACATATGCATTGTGTGACAAAAATAAAAGGAAAAACACCAAATATGTTTAGGAACCTGGTTATTTTTCTTTATTGTGTGCRGAACATTCTTATAATTTTCCCATATTACTCTAACAAATGAGGGAGCATTTTCTTTACAAGCAGTACCTAACTTGGATTCTACTATCTTTATCATGATCGTAGATATCCCAGTGTGGCCTTAGGGAAGAACAGCACAAAGGGCTTCTTCTTGTGCCTTGCAAAACTTAGAAACTGCCTGGAATCAAATCTCCAGGCCCTAGGGAAGTGAGGAGCTTTGGGGCTTGCTATTTCCCAGAGGTCCCTCTTTTTCTGCTGAGCTGAACAACTAAAGGAGGTCAGCCAGCTCCCTGTACAAGAAACAGAACTAAATTAACTGAATCAAAACACGCTGAAGATTTTGAGTGTCCCCAAAGACTTTCACAAAATACAGGATTCTTATATTAAAAACATGAAGGAGTGTATGAAGGGCCCAGCTTTGGACCACCTTTTCTGGGAACTCGCAGACACAGGAAAGATGTCAAGCTATATTTGCAGCTGCAGCTTTCAGATGTCTTCTGTTCTTTCCGGATTCTCCTGTTATTGAAGACATCTGTCCTCGAGCTTTTTGCTGCACACAGCATTACTATGAAGACTAAGCATACCGCAAGCATTGAGGTGCCTTTCAAGGCAAAGCCAATGCCCAAAGTCACGTGGCTCAAAGATGGTATTGAGGTGAGGAAGAGAAAGTGGTGATGGAGAAAGCCAGTGACTTCATTACTCACAATCAAAACCTGTGTGAGAGAAGACAGTGGAGCCATTATGCTGAATCTGAAAAAATGACTGTGGCTCGGCTTCTGACAATCCTTACCTCAACTTTGTTAGTAGGTCCTAAATTAATCATTTTATAGCAGGACAACCACTGGTAGATATGTTGGGTTACAGACACTGTAATTCAGACTTTCTTTTTAAAAATCTTGCAGTGGGGCAGACTCTGAGTTATCAAATCAAGTGATTCAAGACAGTTTAGTTTTGCTGTAATCTACACTGATTTACACCGTGACAGGGTATGACCCTCTAAATAATAGCCCTCCATGTCACTCTGGTCAGCTGCTCACACTGCAGACAAACTAAAACCCCCACAGGGGAAAGCAGAGTTCCTGTAGCACATGGGGAAAACGTAAAATGAGATGGAAAGCACTCAAAGGCAATGGAGGAAAGCAGGTGACTCACTTCATCACCAAGAGGAGGATGGCTGGAGAAAAAATCGTGGATCAAAGTAGGGGTGRTGGAGAGCAACTACACCACATTTGCTATGGAGAAGGTGGGGGAAGGGGAAGCTTACTAATTCAGAGTACGTGCCATCAACTCTGAGGGCCTCATCGAGCCCCTGGAAACAAGAAATTTTTGCTGGAGAACCTATTAGCCGGCTGTTTTTAACGTGGTTTCACAGTCCTGCTTCCCATCATTTTTGTCCTCTTCCTCGTTGCCAGTCCCCAAAAGAACAACTGTCCCTGTGCTTCAGGGAACAAATTCCAAGGACCGAGCTTAGAAGCTGTTTTGTGCTTAGGCTGATAACCAGGATCAAACAAATACCCAGGTCCTTTCACTGCAAGTGTTTGTGGGCTCAGAAACCCCTTGACATGGACTGGCCACAAGAGAGGACTGACTAACACACTGTTCTAGTGTCAGTTACGTAAGCTTTGTGGGACACGGCAGAAATGAAAAGTGGCTTTCTCTGGAAAATATTGTGGGGGAGGAGAGAAGATAATTTAAAAGGGAATGCTTAAAAACATTTTGATTTGCGGCCAAAAAAGAAAATATGTCAGCCAAAAACTAACTCGGTTAGAAAACACTGCTGAACTATCTTTTGGGGGTTATAGTTCGGGTACCTCTTGTTCCTATTTTTCCTTTATGGACTGGGATCCCCAATGAAAGGGGATTTGCAGTCCCCTTTCCCCAAGACCAGGGTGTATCACAGAAGATACTGTGCAAACAGCAAGTCTGGCCGATTGAAACATTTCAGAAAGAAAATTACCAACTTGAAGTAATATATATCATTTTTCATCTAAAACTTTGCATTTTTGTCCAAACTTCCTATGGATTAGGGAAGGCATTTCTGAGCCACTCTGTAATGCACCGCAGAAAGAGCTCATTTTCAGAGTAAGTGCAAGAATTGAAATGTTTCAACATTTGAAATGACAAAGGGAAGTAGATGGCAAAGAAAGAGTGTTTAGAAAAAGGTTGTGGCCATGAATAAACTTAAACATACAAGTTACGCTCCTTGACTTCTTGCTATACATACATACATATATATTTATACACACACACATAACACATGCACACAGTTTGGAGTCAATTTTATTTTCTTCTGTGTAGAGCCTCTGAGACAGGTGTCTCAGCCTCAAGTTGTAGATGTCAGGAAAGAAGCTGTCACCATCACCTGGAACTCCCCAGCCCAGGATGGAGGCTCCCCATCAAGGCAAGGTTACATCACAGAGAAAAAGAAGGGCAGCAATCTTTGTGTCCCAATCACCAAGGAGCCAGTCCAAGGTCAGACCAAGATTATTATCTGGTTTATGCAGGCAGAAGGAAAGTTAGATAAGCTTTGAATGCGAGGCGGAGTATTGATTAATCAAGGAAAATTTCATCATGACATCTAGCAAGATACACATTTTGACATATGTTGTTCAAAGTGAGATTTTCAGCCCTCAGATAGAAATGGCTTGATACCCACGAGCAGCAATGAGAGGGCAGAACACTCAGCACCTCTGAAAGTCACACCTATGGATTTGGGTGCCTAATTTCAAGCATCTATATTTTACATTTCTCCCTACCTAAATTTGACTGCTTTTCCCTGTCTTAGACCAGAACTGAATTAAACAGGTGACTGATTTTGTTGTATCCATCAGATAGCAACCATATGATCCATGCTTAGCACAGCTTGTATAACACATGGGAGTGTTCCTATCAGCAGCAGCATCTGACTAACGAGACTTTTGCTTCTCCTTTTCTGTTAATATTTTGGTTCTTTCTTGGATTCTTTCCTCTGTCTCATTCAAAATGTTGGACTTTCGTATTAAGTTACAATCAATCACACTATCCAAAAATATCCTCCTTAAAGCACCAACATTACTCATGGTAAATAATGCAAACACTTTTTAAGGCAAATTATTCAATTCCTGAGGTTTTTTTCCAAAATTGAATGGAGGTTTAACCTTGCTTGAAGGCTAGGCTAGATTGTGGAAGGCTTGGCCACTCTGTTGAGTTCATTACATCATGGGAAATCCCATTGAAGTCAGTGGAGCAAGACATGAAGATATTTTTCCCCAGCATGTATGATTATACCAGTCTATAGACCATAATCTAGCAGAAAGCAAATTATGCAATTTCCTCTTATTATATGCATCAAAATTCCATCTCCTCCTTAGGGAGAGAGATATGAAAATGGAGCAGACCACTGGAGAAGTAAAGGTTAGACCTAGTTAAGGGACTCCCTGAACCCCTGAAATTTATATTGTTCTCCAGCAGTATGTGAGCTGAAATTTCTTCTTGGTTTATCTCAGTCCAAAAGCAATTAAAAAAAAATTAGTGACCACTTGGGAGCACTTTTATGGGTGATTAGAGAGTTGTCTAATTGCAACATGTGTGTCTCTAGGTACCAGATTCAAAGTCGATGGTTTTCTGGAGGATACAGGATGAGTTTCGTGTGGTAGCTGTGAACCGTGCAGGCCCTGGACTTCTCAGCATGCCCTCAACCTCTCATTGCAAAGGATCCCATCAGTATGTTTCTTTCACTGTTTAATGTCTAGTTTTCCTAAACATGTATGCGATGACCAGATCTATGCATTTATGACTGAAGTCTGAGGGAATGTGGCAATTCCAGCCTGGCTCAATGTAGTGGACTGCATTGTGTTTACAGCTTAACTGAAAATTAAGGAAGCCCTTAATACTGTTGGCTCTAACTGTAATTATATTGTAAGTAAGTACCTGAAAGTGTCATATTATTCACTTAAAATGTGTAACTATTAAGATAAGGACACAGTAAGAGATTCCCACCTGGGGGGAATCGAGTATATGCAAACAGCAGAGATCAACATGATAAAGGTGCTCTGAGGTGTAGATATCTTTAGTACTTAATGTTCACATATAGCTTGCCAAAGGCCCTAAGGTATGACAAAGAAAATAATTTCTCATACATGTTACTATGATCCTTTCATCAGTCCCCCATCAACCCTTTTAAAAGAAGAGAAAACTCTTGCGGAATTCATGAAAGTTGCTTACATTCTTTTATTTTAATACTGGATTTTTAGTAGTAAAGAATCTGTGCCTAATTCTGGACTGATCAAAATCACAGGCAAACTCCAAAGGATTACAGTAGCCTCAGAAATGCTGAAACGGACAGATTTTATTTTGTGCCAGTTATAGAGAATTCTTACTCTGTATGACCATATAATTAAAGCATTTTAAAAACAAAAGGCTGTCAGAGGCCATCAATAAATAGCTTGAACTGTTGATGGAATCTTGTAATAGATACAGGAGTGGGCCTTAGTAGCTGCATATAATTTAGAAAAAAACCTGGCCAAGTGTGGAAGCCGGTATAGCTAAAAAATGAGAGAATTCTATGTAGTAGACAAGAGCCTTGAGGTTAAATAGTTACTCAGATGGGAAAGCATTCAGGTTCCTTTACATCAGAAGACAACACAAAACCAACATAAAGCCTGAAGCTATGATTCTTCTCCTATTTGAAGACTTGCATTATTTCACATTAGGCCTAGGAGAATATGTACTGTCCATATGCACCATATTCCTTATGACCCTGTGTGCTCATATGAGTGTTCTGCATGAAAGCCATTAGCATCAAGTTTGTCACGGCATGCTGCACTGGTTGACTTTTTTGGTTTGGGGCGGGGGGGAGGGTCGTTGCATTTTGGCTGAGACTTTCAGAGCAGAATGTGGATTTGGATACACAACTCCATTCATTTGATTTAAAATGTACAGATATTTTTTAATATTCCATCTTTTGCTCTTCTTACGTATTATGGAGATCTAACTAGGCTGCTGCAAGGTGGACTAAAGAGCAAAAAGCAAGATCTGTATTTTCAAAAATGACTATTAATTAGGGGTACTGTAATCTTTGGCAAATAAACTTGAAGAACATTAACAGGATCTTGCAAGCCAGTAAGCTAGTTCACTAATCCAAGCAGTCCAGATAGCACCTGACCACTTTACACAGGACTGTAAGAGGGATTTATTAAACAAGAAGAGACACAAGGCGCTCAAAGCCATACAAGACAGATTATAGGAAATGTACTGCAGAGCTTACCAGTCAGCTCGGAAGAGACAGAAGCAAACCTTTACTGTTAGACGCCTCTCCCAAACACATGTGGAGAATGATGAGTGCTGGTCAGTGCTCACAGAAGGTGCCCTTTCCAAGCTGAATTCAGATGGTCCCGTGTCAAATGTTGTGAGGATTTTTCTTAAATGGCCAACCTTGGAACAGGGTCTACATGTACGTGCCATGTTAGGAACTGCGTTGTTTTGTTCGACAGAATTTGCTCTGTGTTTATTAAGGCTCCTTTTACCCTGAAACCTTGCAGGTTTGGCATCTTGAAATAGGAACAGCTCTGTATTCACATACGCAAGCATAGGCCTGCAGGTGCAGTAGTGTGTCACAGCTCTCCTGCTGTCACAGAGCCTCCAGGACTCCTGAAGGTGGTGGATTTTTCCAACTCCAGCATTTCCTTAGCCTGGCAGGAGCCAGACCAGGGAGGTGTGCTGTCAGGGTACATACTAGAGCTGCGAGCTGAGGACACCAAGAAATGGACAAAATGCACCAAGATCCCTATCTCTAGTACCACTTACACTGTGGGAGGCTTGCAGGAGAGACAAACACTACTTCTGAACCCAAGCTGTGAATGAAGCTGATATGGGAGAAGCAGTGGAAGGAATTCTAGCAATGCCACCTTCAGGTAAGACCTGCAGTATCCATCCAGCTGGAACTCCCATCTATCAGCTGTTACTTTCTTTTGTTTTTAACATATACCTCGTTTTGTAAAGGGTTATCAAATTCATCTTGCACAAAAGAACATTTAGCATCACAGCTCTGCTTCTTTTTGCCGAGTTTTCAGAGGTGTTGAGAGAAGATGGAGAGCAGCACAAGCTGTGCAGTCCTTGAGCCAAATTAAAATCATTCTGCCATCCTTCTTGCTGAGCTGTCCCCTGAATGAGTATGTCAGGTGTAACGGCAGTTGTTTCTTCCACCATCTGACCTCTCGCATCACATCTCACATGTGATTATGGAAGTCACTGTTGGAAGATTCTCTGATTCCTGTCATAGATACTGTAGTCTGAGTATGGGTTAGGAGGGTAGGTACTACCGCAAATAAACCATCATGTTTGAAATGCCCGTTTGTTGTAAATACGGTGGTACTGAGACAGGATTATAATTCTTTCAGGCACTCGGTTTGAATGGGATGAACAGTCAGGTGCCAGCATGCTAAAGTTGAAATAATATTATCAGAGGTCATGCTTCAAAGACACTGATTATGTCTTGAGAATGAAGGTATCGTGACCTGCCATGAAATCCCTAGATAGCTTACTATTTGAGGTAGCAAAGTATTTAAATCTTTATTGTTTAGGACTTATGATTGCTTGATTATTAATTAGGAAATTCAGACTTTTTATGTCTAAGATACTCCCAGGTAACAAAGCATGGTGCTGACTGCCCTCAGTAGCAGTAACGCCAGCGAGAAAAGATGCATGATTCATGAGTCATGTTATATAGCGCTGATTCCTATAGAGTAGAAGGACATTCAGGCTTGACTGAGGAAGTCTCAGAAGGCAACATCCAGGTGACCGATACAAAAAATGGTTGTTTCTCTTCTCAGTCTCCACTTTGGAACTACACAACCCATCCRTGCAGCACAGCTTTGTTACCACATCTCCAAATAGAGAAACACCAAAAAATCCCAGAGAGACTGCAGGCTCCAGACAAACTTGTCTGGTGTGGAATGGCAACATGCAGTACTGTACTGAAGAGTATGAGAAGTCCTATAAGAATCAGGTATTACACAAAATTGCATGTGGCAGAAGGTAGACAGTAAAGTCATCTAATGAGGCATTAAAGCTGCCTCTTCTTTTTCTTTGTTCTTATTCATTTTTTACATGAACTATTTTTAAATGTTCCTGTTCCACCTGCCTCACCTGAAATTGTCCTGAATAGGTGCTCATCACTAAGCTGTTGATTGCTGAGGCATTAATGTTTCTCTTCTGGTGGTACAGGTATTAGGAAAAGACCTGGCAACATTGCAACCCTTACACTAAATGCCTTCTGCTGAAACAATTTGAAGGTTTCTTCTTCCAGTCTCTAGACGTGACTCAACAGACTGAAGAATGGCTTTACTTTTCTGTGCAATCCCTCACTCTTTTAATTTAATTTATCTCTCGCTGTCTGTTTTTCTTTTATCCCCCCCATAGGTTTGATCTGACTGTGAGGCTGAAGAGCCACATGGTGGTTTGTGCTGGGACAGCACCATGCATTCATACATCTTTCCCTGTGAGATTCTGTGTTGTGTCCTGTCAGAGGAGAAATCCTGCAATTAGAGTCTTCTTGGGCATCTGGTGAAATACAGCTGGAGGGCTATGGAGGCTGTAGTTGTCCTTTGGCCTTTATCACATGAGCTGTCACTTTGGTTTAAAAGAAGTTGACGGTTGGAGAAAGCTCATGCAGTGCTTTAGGTTCATGAAGTCCTGCATAACTGCTCACTATTTTTATGGCTAGTCTTTTTTACAAGCCTCCTTGTGGTGGTAAGGGTAGAGGGACTTGGGTGCACGCAAGTTTGTCAGCTGCACAATCCAGCCCTCTGCAGCTGGAGCAACAGYGTTCAGTAAACTATAAAACGTTGGGGAAGCTCTCTGATTCATCACGAGAAGCAGAATTTTTCRAGCATGCAACTACAGTTCATGCTAACTGAAGTGAAATCATTCTTGATTAAACCTTGAGTGACCTAGGGGAGTGATCAGGTTGTAAAGACAACGCTTGAGGTCCCAACACTGTCCTTTCTGAGGTACAATTTCTATTAACATGGATGTTGAGCTCATTTCTGTAGAGGCTAAGGGTAATTTCTGTGCTTTCCTTTTTAAGCCTAGACTACTGCACGAGCTGAGGCTCTACAGTACCTTGCAGAATCAGCCCCAGTGTAAGAATGTATCTCTCAGTCTAAATTGTGCAAGTTTATCTGTATCACACCAGCTGTTTTCCCTCTGCTTTCAAGATGATCAAACTAATGAACTGTAGCATAAGGTTTATGTGGCATCTCCCAAGCCAAGCCAGCTCTATGCACTTTGCTGGGGACAAAGCCTGCCGTTGCCTTTATAGCTTGAAGAAATCTCTAGGACTGTTCTCCCTGAAACATTTTTCTATCAGGCTGATCATGTACAAGTGGCTCCTGTAGACACAGATATCCCTTTTGTGCTCAAAGATGTGGTTTGTTTCTGTTGCCACTCAAGTCAGGAAGCAGAACGTTATAGCTGCACGTTTGTCTTGGCCAGGGCTCCCCACCGCCACCAGTGATGTGGCAAAAAAAAGGCCTATCAACAAGAGGGAGGACAAGAACCATTCCCAGTCCTTATCCACAGCACCAAGCGATTTGTTTCTGACCTGTACCAGATTATCCTCAAGAATACTTACAGAGAAGCCCTTTACGACATTCAAATCCAAGTTGCAGGTACAGTATAGAGCAAACTTGAACATCTCAGTCACCTCTGGGTATCGACAGGAGGTATTCTGCTGATGGAAATTTCACACAATTTCTGCATCAATACTAGAGTTGGGAAGGTTGTTTTTTTCTTGAAAAAAAACAAATGATCCCAATCATACATACCCCTTATCCAAAAAATKCCACAGGAGCGATCCGAAATGTTGATTCCGCTCAAGGGGAGAAAGACTCCCTGGTCAGAAAGGATTTTCCTACCTGCGTTTCCCAAGTCCCACCTTCACGCTAGCTCAGAGCCAGAGCCAGTTAGCTGAGCCAAGCAGGGGAGCAGGAGAGCTGAGGGATAAGGAAGGTACTGCTGGGGCTTTGCTCACTCTGTCCAATGTGGAGGGAAGGGGTGAATCAGTTACTGCTCCAGACATCCCCAAATGCTGCCTTGTTTTTCATGCCATTATTTGATCGGGCAAATCCCCATAACAGCACTAACACAACAGTGTCTGTCCCCTCAGCAGTCTGGTGACATCATTTCCATTGCAAGTGGGTCTATGACAGCCAAGTGGAGGCAGGCTGGCTTGCTCCTTAGAGGGACTTCTATTACTATAATGATCTGTTGGGGGTTAGGGACCTTTGCAGTGTATTTTGTACTTGTCTTCTCTTCAGAGAATGCTTTTTAAAACTAAAACAGCCTTATTTTTACATCAGGAGGGAATTACACGCACAGGGCAAATTGGTCTTCAGGTTGCTCAGGGTAGAAGAAATCAAGGAAAGAAGTACTCTCCTAGACACACAGGGACTTTGGAAGGGAGGAGCTGAAGTGAAAAATTTTTGCCCCAGAAAAGGACAGAGGGAGGGTCCCAGACAGAAGAAACCAATACTGAAATGTGCTCGTTAATTCTTAGATTTCCCCTGACCACTCACTAATCTGCAGCTGGTTGAAGAACTCCCAAACACTGTGGTCCTAAATCATAGGTGAGATGTAGAAGACGACTAGCAGACTGATTATGGTGTCCTGAAATGTGATGTCAGTACCGCCATGTGGTTCACAGCCATGGAGAAGGTCTACAGCAATAAGTACACTGTCACAGGCCCAGGGAAGAAATACTTCTTCTGAGTCATTGTCTGCAATGACACTGGGGACACTGACCCTCTGGATTCACAAGAGCCGTGTACATCTCTAAAGACAGAGGTAAGCATAAAAATTCATGACAGCACTGGAGGAAGATGGGTGCTCTTGTACAGAAGACTGTGGACTAAGCTCAGGCTCCCTCTGTGGCCTTGGGTATATCACTAACCTATTCTGCACCTCAGATCCCCACCTGGGGAACAGACACAAGAATACCTCCTGTCCTATCCCGTCCATTTGTTGGCAATCTCTTCAGGACCAGGCTTCCTTTTACTATATGTATGTGTAGCACATTACATAGCAGTTCATACAGATGCTGTTTAAATTAAAATTCAAGACAGTAAGGGCCATCCGTGTGCAGGGAGGGTGTTATTATCATGTCTTGATGTAATAGAAGATTGGCGTTACAAGTCATTTGTCTTGTAGCGTATTTCCAGTCTGACTGGAATTTGTTTCCTAAATGAAAAGCAAACAAATCTGTCACATGTAGGAGACTGTGTGACAGTCTTTCTGGSCCAGAAGCTATAAGAAGTCCCTAAAAGCACATTAAATTAAACACTCAGAGGTCATCCCATCAGGTAAATGCCTTCTCCTTTGTCCAGTCACTCCCTGCTCAGGCCTAATCAGTAATAAGGATGTCTCATTAGCAGTACTCCCAAACAAAACTGAACATGCCCCAGCTCATCAAATCAAAATGGTAAGTGATCCTTCTGCCCAGTCTGGGGCAAAGCAGAATGCAGTTACTCTGAATAGTGAGATCCAAGCCAAACTTTTTTGCTTGGCCTGTGCCTGTTGTAATAAAAAATATAGTAATGTAAAACAAACTATATATTAATATATATTACCAGACTATGCATATATTTCTTCAGAAGCCTATCCGCATGCTGCTACAAGTCTTCTAATCCCATTAAGAATAATGGGCAATACATTAAAATAACAGAATAAGTAGTACACTAAAATGAGTAATCAGGTGTCAAATTGTGTATTTGTATTTAACAATCAGCCTTCCTTGATCGACGTAACTAGACCATAGGTATGTTACTTTGGCTACTTGTGCTGCTGAGAAAGAGCACTTCCAGTTACATGGCTGTAGTTGTGTTCTTGTATGGAAGTACTCTAGGCCTGGATTTTACAGAGTCTGAAATAACTTTAGTAACTTCTGTGTATGTAGGCGAGTATAGAAGAGTAGTAAATGGAGGAAAGCTAGGTTAGTTGTACCTTGCAGTGCATTCCCTTGAACATTCCTTTGATAACAGCCTACCTGTCTTCAGGCAGGACAGCAGGACACAAGCAGATGTGAACTGATTTCCTATTCTTCATTATAAATGGCAAGTCACAAGGTTTATTTGCACAAACCTGAGAGATGGTAGAAAACCTCTGAAGGATAAGGAGGAGATAAGCTGTTTTCTGAGAATGAGGTCTCATAAGAGAATTTTTACATTTAGGATCCAGGGGATTTACCTGATGGGACCCCATGTCAGTGCAAAAGGAGATAATAAAAACTTCAAGAAATGTGCTTAAATACAGGCTGAAAATGGAAGACTTGCAGTGGACACTGGAAATTCATGCAGTTCCCCTTGATTCCCCCAGAGCATTCTGTAGACTATTAATGCCTCAGAGCAATATCCCTTCCTTTACAAGATCACCTGCTTTGGTTTATAATTGGGTGTAATTTAATCATGCATTTCTAAAGTGCCTTGGGAGCCAAATATCCAAAAGCACTTTACAATTTAATGGCATTAGTGAGAGAAGGCATCGGTATATCCCCATGGAGCGAAARCCTGACACCTTATTTACAGACCAAGAAACAAACAAATTAATTGCTTGCTTACAGTTGCATAGCAGATTAATGGGAGAATGAGATTTCTGAGTCCTTCCTCTCTTGCTTTTCAGTTTGTATTTGTTTACATGTTGAGATAGGTATGCTGGTCAGATGCGGAGAGTAATGCGGTGTGTTGTTCATTCTTCCTCCTCTCTGAGTTTTCCCTGGTGGGAGAGAAGGCCCAGGTCATGAAATGTCATACCCAAGCTCTTTGGATTTGTACTCGTGCAGGAGAAGACTCTCTGTCTCGATGGTGCTGGCTCTGTGTTTGCATGTTTGCATGTGCAACAGACAGTGCAGTGCTAAGCAGCCCATAGTGACTCTGTCCTCAGCGGAGTGTTTTGACTTCAAGATGGAGTATCCCAGGAAGGACTGTGCTTCCTGTTTCATTGCCCCACTGAAGAACCACAGCAAGAGTCATGGCAACGACTGCGCCATAAGCTGTGCCTTCATCAGCAACCCCCACCCAACAGTGACCCTGTACAAGGGCAATATTAGCATCACATCCAAGTCTAAGTTGTGGTTCAACTCAACAAGTAGCATCTGTCTGCTTATGATCCCTRTAACTTGCAGCTGCAAGCTGATCATCTGTGGGAAGTCAGATTTGCAGCCACTGTGATTTGTTGGGGGTGATTCTCTCCAGGTTGAGTAACCATAGATTTCATGTCTCCGAATATAGTTTACACCCTGCTATTTTCCAGGGCAAGTGCACTTACTGGGACTGGCACTGTGGATCACACTTCTCTGGGCCAGTTTGGCGCTCATCCTCGTCCACAGACGAGGAGATTCCTCAGTCTGTAGGTACTGCAGCTGGAGCTGCAAGGGCCACATTGTAAGAACTTACCTTCATATCCAAAAACCAGCCTAACTCTGACGTAGTCTTCCTCTGAAGTCACTGAGATTTGCCTTCAGTTGCTTGAAGGCAGTATTGGGTCCCTTAAAATGGCATATTTTGGCTAGCAGGTCTCATGAATTCCCTAGATGGCTCAAAAGCAAATATGGCCATTTCTCCCTCCCTAACCAGGCTTGCCTTGCACTCGTGGCATACTTAGCACCTCCAAGCAGTCAGCTGATGCATTCTGACAACAGTTTTGTGCTTTTTTTTTTGCAGATACCACAGACACTGCACTGGGTAAATCTGTTCTCTTCCTTTGTGAAATGCCAGGATTTTGCCAACATTGTATGAAAGCTAGTAAAAATTTCCAAGACCCAAAAAGGAAGAAAACCAGACATTTCATATTCCCCTCTTGCTTCTCTGTTTTTTTCCATGCTGGAAGCACCCAGTGAAGTTTTAAATCAGGTTGTAACACACAGCTTGGTTCCAGTTGGCTCAAGTTGGTCCTATGAGCCTGAACACTTCCAGGTGCCTGGGGTGAGGTTTTACTAACAGTAACCCACGACCCACACATGGTTTCCCCATGTCACCATGCCCAAACTTAAAGCTTGCAGAGCGGTCTTACAATACGTACAGCAGTGCCTTGAAACAGCTGTGTCCTGTGAGTTTCATCAGCCCCTAGTAAGCTCACCCTGCTTATGATTGATTAACTAAGGAGCCTTCAAGGTTAAACATTTGAGAGCAAGAATTCTCCGTCCTTTTGTCTGTCATGACACTGAAGTATGTCTCCCCCATTCTCCCTTTCTAGACAAAGGCGCTGGTGCCTCAGGACCTGTTGGTGTTCTCTTAAAGGGAACAAGAGAGAGACACTGCCAGGCACAGCTTGAAATGAAACTGATACAGCACCAATAATGAGGGACTAGATTTGGAAAGATCTTTTAAGGTTATTTTTGTCTGTGATCATTGCTTCTGGACAGCCTGCTGAGCTCCCTCCAGGGTTTGGTTCTCTCTGCTAATGCAGAAGTAGCTCATTGTGGGTCTGTGGAGGGAAAGGATGTGCACACTGGGTTTCCTGCTCTGATTTTCARGCAAACTCATCTGTCTCTGTGTGTAGGATACATGCAACGCTTCTTTCACTGAAGCCAGCCACTGCCCACCTAAAAGGCTGAAAGCAGTTCTTTACCATTTTTTAAGAATTCTTGGTGTTATTGGGTCTCCCACTTCCTGTGCTCCCTGATACACTCCTCTCTGAAGCCACAGTTTCAAGCCACAGCTGGAGGACAGTCTCCTAGTCCCTAAAATCATTGGGGGCTTTCCCTGGCCTGGCATCATTGCCAGCCAGGCTGACGCAAG
Source organism: Phoebastria nigripes (assembly GCA_035582835.1). NCBI lineage: Eukaryota > Metazoa > Chordata > Aves > Procellariiformes > Diomedeidae > Phoebastria > Phoebastria nigripes. The sequence continues at coordinate 279,743 of JAYKAV010003359.1, forward strand.
AGGGGCCCTGGCAGCACTGCTCACCTAGGTTCGGGGAGCACAGGCAGGCCTGAGAGGCACAAGAACAGCTTTCTATCCCCTCATAGATCTGATTGCTGGGTAGGACTTACCTTCTGACTTCCCACACAGAGCTTATTGAGGTGAGGACTGTTACAATAGGAACATACCTCTTCAAAGTTATTCAAAGCAGCCTCTTTACAAGCAGAGCTGGCTAAGGAACAAGGCTTGCAAAAGCACTGTGTGGGTGAGGTGCTAATTTATATTCAGATTCCTTAATGGGAGCCTATTTCTGAGGCCTCCTCAGGCTTCTCCTTGCCTTGACCTGGGCAGTCTTTTGGGAGGGTCTCTCTGCTGCTAGGGCTATTTGCGGCTGAGTGAGGTGGGAAAGCAGGAGTCAGAATAAGAGACTGTAAAACTGACTTTAGGAGATAAGGAATTTACTTCAAATTGAGCTTAACTGCAGGTTTATCTTAGCTCTCAGGAACTATATTCTTGCTTATTTTAGTCATGGAAGAGGGGTAGTTACTGCCTGGAGTCAGGTGCTGTAGGCTGGAGGACATTGTACCTCTTGCAAAAGCACTCTTTGTTAGGCCGGGAGCTCCTCCAGACCAGGACTTGGAAGACTTTCTTTAGGGACTTTTTTTAGAGACTTTCAATGGTCTTGACTTGGTGACAGGCTGTCCTAAGGGAAAGGGAAAGGAGTAAGGAGTGATCTCAGGGTTGAGCAAATCTGCTGATTTGAATAGCTGTGCAGGAGTCTCAGTTGCTGATTTCTATGCTGATTCCATGGGAGCTAAACCTCTGTTTCTCAAATATSTGTCTCCACTCCTCTTAATGTATGCTCTTCTGTCTCTCTTCTTTGAGGAAGGACACTTGTATTCTGCTGCTTAGCCATGTTTTCAGTTTTAGCCTTTTTCTTAATATTTGCAAAAACAAACAGGGCATTGCTCCACCTCTATGACACACAGCAGGATCTTTCCTGCTGTTGTAGCTCAGAAGGGGTGAATCTAATTTTCCTTAGGCTGGGAGGTGGCAGGTTGCAGAGAACACAAAGCCTGTTAGACCCAAAGTGAATTATTTGGAACAGTGATGAACTGAACAAGGGGAAATGAGAATGAAAATGAGATCTCCCTAAATTTGAACTGTTCACTTCCTACAAAAACTGTGACCAGACAACCTTTTCCTTTATACAGTGGAAAGCTTTATAAAGCTTTATAGACAGAACTTTGTGAGACTTGCACTCAAAACATAGGGTTGGTTGCAGTGGCACTTCCTCTTTTTTTTTTTTTTCTTAAGAAAAAGATGATAAAAGCCTCCTGGACACAGTTTGCAGAAGTCAAAACCCAAGATGTAATTAGTGGAACTAGCTCTGCCTGGTCCAGCATGCAGAACTGCATTGCTGTGGCTGTGTAGTTTGTCTTTGTTTGTGTGGCTCAAAATGCAACTGCCCTTGGCTTCTGTAATGGTTGGTTAAACCAGGTGGTAGAGTGGGGCTTCTGCTCAGCAGGGACACTTCTGCTGTTTCCGTCTTCCTTCCCTCTAAGTGGTGTCGGGCAGCAGGGTGCATGTTAAAAATGGTATTTTTAATACCATCTGCTAATGTATCTTAATGGTAATAAAAGGAGCCAAAGATTGAAGTTCTCTCTTCTATATATCAGTTTGCTTCCGCACTGGTCAATGAGAATCCTGCTTCTGAGTTCAAGAGGAGACTTGGGTTCTGTCTCCATGTCCCCAGATAGCCCAGTAGGACCTCCATGATGATCTAGGCTTCATTATGTCAGATTGTATATAAACATAGAGTAAGCCATAAATCTGAAGTACTTAAATCCTTGCAATACCAAGAAAGTCAATACAGTCTGCAGCTTTGCAAATGAGGGAGTCACTTTGTGAAAGAGCTGGCTGTAGAAGGTAAAACTTGAGATCCAGAAGGGTCCAGGAACTTCACTGCTGGTGGCCAAGACTAGATAAGGAATTACAGAATATCTGAACCATTTAAGGATCACCAGATTGACAGATAGATAAATATGCATATATATACATTGGTGCTGGTTCTTCTAATTAGAGTGAATTCTTCCAGGAGCCAGTTGTGGAATAAAAGCAGAGCAGTGGCCAGCCACAGACACACACTCAGTCTGAGAATATTTTTCCACCTTTGTTCCATCTGGAGCTACGAAGGAGGTGTGAGGAAACAGGATGCTCCTCCCAGCAGGCCTCTACGTTTTTGAAAGGAATTGTAAAAGATCAAATTAAAGAAAGAGGAAAGCACCTGCTTTTGCCTGCTGTTAACCCCTTTAGGCTTCTTTGAAAAGAATTTGGTAGTATTTCTCCCTGGTACTGATTCCTTCTCACATCAGGAACCACTCCTTCAGAAGGGGAGTATGAAGGAGTCTCTGTTAACCCTGCGAGCAGGTCCATTTAATGGACTGGGAGCAGTTACACACTCTGTGTTTCTATGCTAGAAATCCTTGAAACCTGTTCCACTGGTGACAGATGGCCTGGTTCGGGATTAATGAAACCAAATATCTGTGCCACTGCATCAAACAGCTGAAGAAACTGGCATCAGATCCCCAACCAGAGAAAAATGTCCATACTACCCTACTTTTTCCTCCTGGAAATTTTGCTGGGGTGGGGGCGGAGGGACTTGGCCATTTGTCTGGGATTTCTGGGCAGTGAGCAGCCTTCCCAGAGCAATCCTTTGGAGCAAGCTGCCTTCTCCCTGGAAGTGTGGACAAATGGCCATTGTATGTGGGACTGGCTGTAGCAGCAAGGGGCGAGCATGCTTCGGGGCTCCGCATCCCAGGGAACCCGGGACATGTTGTAACATGAGCCAGGTGCCATCGCTGTGGTGGTGGCTGGTCGGTTTGTGTTGGATGTGCTCTGTGGGGTGCACGAGGCTGTGTTTCGGGGTTCCCCAGACAGGAATACTGTAGCCGGCTGTGACAGTGTTAGTCAGCTCCAGTGGGGCGCTGGGTAGCTCCGGGGCAGAGCCACACGACTGATGGCATAACAGTGGCACAAAACTGCCTGCCACAGAGGTTCAGCTGGCTACATAACTCCATGCTGAAACTGTCACAGAAACAGAAAATGAGCAAGGAGACATTGTATCTGCACAGTAAAAATACCCAGTAAATTAATATTTTTAATTGCTGTTACACACAGAAGAAATGAGAAAAAAATACATTCCAAACAAAGAATTAAAACAGTAAAATCAGCACAAAAATGTGTTAAGGAAAGATCCCAGATCAAGTGGCCGTACTGCATGTGGTGACCTTTACAATCATGGTAAAGGAAGTAAGTGCTAAAGCCTTTCAGACGTGGCAAAATGCTYGACTCCCCGGGGGAGAGCAGCTGCTTCGGTCACATCTTTCAGTGCACTCTGCCTGGAACGCGTGGGAGAAGGGCTGGAGCGAGAGGCTCGCATGGGTACAAGACATGGAGATTAGTGTTCAGGACAGGCCAGCCAGTCTGCGGCCTCAGCCAGGCAGAACTACCACTTACCCAATGGCGTTTGCTTTTTCCTTCCTTGGTTTTTTTCGTTTGTTTGTTTTGTAGTTTTTGGAGTTTCATTTAACAAAGCATCAGGTTCTGCTGGCCTGACCCTGGCCAGCACCGTAGGCTTGGAGCAAGCCTCCCCCGGTGAATTGGGAGCAAGGCCTGGTCCAGCAGGAGCCTGCACAAGCAAGGTCTAGATACCTTGTGTGTGTTTGTACTGATTCAGCACCGTCGCCCAACGGGCTGGCTTTGGTTTCTTGCTTTTCATCTGTCAGGAAAAGGTTTCTTTTATTTCCTGATGCTCTCTCTGTCTTTTGACTGATCCAAATTGGCCAGCCGTGCTCCCACTGCAGTCTCAGTGCATCCCTCTTATATGAGACTGGCCTTGTGCTTCAGCCTCACTGTTGAGCCGTCACACCACTCCAGTAGCTCATCCTACAGCAGCGTAGTGTCACCACAGAAACAATACAAGCCACAGAAATTTTGGCATTCCTGCCAACTGGCCACCTTTTTTCATTTGTAGTCTATCTAGAGTTGTATATTTTATTCTTTACAATAAGAGCAAAAATAAAATAACATTAAGAAAATTTCCTCCAAACTAAGAAAACTAAAACCCATCAAACATTTTAAAGAAACCATAAAAATTTGCATTGTGTTTGCTTCTGAGTTCATATTAAGATAAGATTTTACTGCAGCTGCTTCAAAATTATGGTCCATTTCACATGTACACATCTCACGTTCCTTGGTGTGTAATTCCTTGCCTTCATTTGTGTTTGTACAGCACCTAGTGCTACCAGAACTAAGGAGTTTATAGCTGTGGTCCAGATTTGAAATCAATGAACAGTGACATTTTTATACTAGCTGAGAACATGGTGATGGTTTAGAGCTTTATTTCTAGATCAATTTTTGTTCTGGGCCTTAGGACTGGTGGTACAAGCACTTCCTTCACTACAGAACCTGCTATTTCTTTCATTCAGGTGAAAAGGAAGTAATTCAAGAAGGATGTGCTGACCTTATTGATTCCATCAAGGCCTTCCCTCTCTGCTGATTTTAAAGCCAGTAAAACTTACAATCACAGAAATTAAATGTCCCTTTGCAAGTTGTCCCATGAAACCTAGCTGACCTTCTGCAGAATGAAGGCTGAACAGAGTAACTTCATTTTCTGTTCCAGTCTTTTCAACAGCCATAGCAGACTGTGACTGCACTGTGTTTTGGCTGGATTAGATTTATTCTAGCTAACAGTCAGGGATAAGACCAGACTGCAAAATTTGGATGCGAGGTTCACGTCTAAGAATTTGGTTGAGGCTTTTAGAAGAACTAAAAACCATTTGCAAAACTGAAATTAAGAGTTCAGACTTTTAAGCTAAACCCTCCTCAGAGTTCAAGTGCAGCTGAGCCCATCCTGTTAACCAGTATGAATAAATATTTTGCATTTGCTTTCCATCTTAGGCAAACTGAAAAGGCAGTCACACATTCCATGCTGTAAAAGAAGTCCTGCGGCTCCCTAAAAGCATTTTTAATACTAAGGTAGGGTAATACTTGGGACTTATATAGCACTTTACATCTTCAAAGTGCTGTATGAGCATTAATCCTCACAGCATCCTTGTGAGGTAGGTAAGTGCTAATATCCCCATTTTAGAAATGGGGTGAGGGCCTGGTCCCCTGCTGTTGTAACTTGGCATAACACTGGCCCTCATACACTTGTGCCTTTTTACACCAGATGAGGACCTGGCCCCAGAAAATGTGACTTACCCAAGGCCACAAAAGGAGCAAGCATGGATAAAAGGCAGGAGAAGTACCCAGGAGGACTTCTGTCATGAGAAGTCGGCAACTTCCCATCCTCTTCCAAGAACACAGTTATGATGCCTCTGCTTAAAAGAGCCCCTGTCTCTTGATCCAGAAACCAAGCAAAGAGAAAGAGGCACCTGCCACTGAGCTTTACAGTTGCTGTTTGCTTTGATCTGCTTCTTCCAGAACAACTCCCAAAATTACCATGATAGCAAGCTGAAAACATACAGGTGTTAGTGTCAAACTACGGGACTGGAAAACTTTGAACAGCCACTACAAAATTCTGCAAAGTTTGTCCTGGGAATTTTATATACTTGTGTAAAAATATATCAGTTACCTCCACTGATAACAACATGAAACCTTCAGCAATCTACTTAAAAGCCACGTTAGAGTAATCCTTAAACCAATCAGTCTTACAGTTGCCTCAGTATGGAGGAGTAAGAAGCCAGGTATTAAGCACGAATACAATTTTCTTGGTAGAGTAGGAGTAAAGCTGTTAAAATCCTCTGGCTTTGTTCTTCTCAACCTGCCATTTCTACACCAGCTTCACCCTGCTGACATCAGTGTGACTGGCACAGCCCAGACGCATTACTAGCATTTAAAAACCAGTTGCAATTAGCATTGCTTCTTTGACTTCATTGGGAGTTCTGTGTGAGGAGGATCTATCTACAGAAAGAAGTACAAGGCTGAAATAAATGTGCTACATCTTTTATATGTCCAAATAAGGAGCCAAAGGATCTCCAAGAGGGTGATAACTACAGAAAGGAAAGAGACCAAAAGTAATTGGACCATGTGTGTAACCTCAAGTGACCATAGATGGGAATTGCAGAGGGGTGTTTGAATACAGCAGTGTGAAAAGAAAGCCTCTGTACTTAGCAAGCAAAGGGGCTGATATTGCTGGGGTCAGGCACACTACACAGCTGGGATGCTTCATTCCCTCTGTAATGTCGCTGGGCCAAAGACTGGGTGCTTCTCAAAGACTGTACCCCTGAAAAGGAGAAGAATGGATCAAACCTGGTAGTTTTACAGTGCAAAGAGACAACAGGAAGGTCCACAAAGGCAGTGCCACAGACAGTCACATCATTCCCACTTCTTGTTTGCTCCCTTTCAAAGTGAAGATTGCCCTCGCTGGGGTTGAGGGAACAGTTTTAATCCCAAGAAAAGATATTTAACAGACTGTCAGCAACTGCTTAGTGTTTCTCAGGGTTTATGAAACACAGAATTGTGTCAAATCAGTGTCCACAGCAGCTGGTGTCTTCCCAGCAGGAAAGAGCCTCCAGGAAAATGGTCTCATTCAAGTAATATGGATTAAAAGGAGGAATGCAGAGCAGGAGAGAGATTTTGAAGATCGAGAGCCTTCGCTGGCAAACCTCCGAGCCAGCCAGGGCTCTCCCTGACTTTGTATGCTGAGGGGTCTGCCTCATGTTCCTCAGAAGGCTAAAGCCATTGCAGCACTGGGACAGAGCCAGTGTGGCTGGCCAGGATGCGTCCCAGCCCGCTCCAGGTGAGGGCACAGCGAGGGAACAACAGCCCACTTGGGCTGCACGTGTTGCTGCTGTCCCAGCTAGAGCCACCCAGAGACCTCTGCCACCAGAAACTGCACCTCTGATGGCCAGTGGAGAGGAGAGGGCAGGCCTCCTAATAACACTTAAAAGATCTTTTTCTGCAAATATCCAGTGGCTAATGGTGGAGCAGGATAACAAAGCAAGCCATGATGAAAAAACACGCAGAAAAGCAACTCAGCCATCTTCAGGAAACTGAAGACTACTCATTTCTAGAGGGGAAGAAAGAGATAATCAAAATTCTAACTTCTAAATAAAGGTTACTTTATCACACATGCATTTTCCTCAAAGCAAAGGGAAGCTCAGGGTGCGGGGGGCTCCTCTGAAGAACTGCCAGCTAAGGACTGAGTGTGCTGGACTGGCCTATGACAAGGAGCTGTAAATCAGACTGAAATGTGCTGTTTGCTGACATGCTGGGAGGATGGTGGGGTTCACCCCAAATGCTTAGATTTCCTCTTAGCTGGGTCAGTCTGTTGCAGGAAGAGATTTGCAAACAGTCAAGCTGAGTAACAGCAGGTGACATCCACAGAGAGCTACACTGCAGGGTTCAAGCTGCGGCCAGGAGATAAGCAATGCTGATGAATGAAGATGTTTTATGGCTCTAAATTCCCTTAGCATTTTACTCCAGATGGGCCCCGGTGTGCCAGTGAATGAATACTGACAATATTACACAACAGCATTAAAGGGAGGAGATTACACGGGGCTGTGCTATTTACAATGCTTTCCCTCTCAATAATGCAGCTGACCTTTCTGATCTCTGTCTGAAAAGCAGCAGATGACTCCACGGGGTCAGGATGGTTAACCTAGATTTTTGTAATACTGGCTGCATTTGCACTAATACAGAAGTCGTGGGGAGGCAATGCCTATTCCACACCCAGTCCCACCACACGAGGCTGGGGAGATGCAGGAGACCCACTTAGCACCTCTCAACAGCAAGGCAAAAGCTAGCAGGGTTGGTAGGGTTGCCTCAGCTGCCCCCTGACCCTGCCGCACTCCTCGCAAAGAGGAATTCCTTCTCTGCCGCCTGTGCTGGGGACTCGATGCCAGGCTTTCACCTGGAACGGTCTGGGCACACTAGGTATGGAGACCGTGCTGATTTTCAGCCCACGAGGCTGGTCTGGAGGGCTGCCCCTCCTGTTCATTCTGCCCATGTGGGCATGTGCAAGGGGCTGTTGGGGCATGCATGGATTTCAGTCGTGCCGTCTGTTTTGATTGTCCCTGTTTGGCTGCAGGTTTGAAGAGGTGCAGAAACCCTCAGCAAGCTTCCTTTGCACACCTGAGTGCACTCGTGTCTTAAAACAAGCCATTTGGGTAGCATCTCGGCCCATGGGAGCGGCCCTAGGACAGACAGAAGGAAAAAGCACATTCAAGATAGTTTCAACCAGAAACAGAACTTGCTGTTAGATATCCTAAATAAGAGGAAAAAATATACACATGATCACAAATGAACTTGGATTAAAAATCAGGGCAACCTCTTCCTATACCTTTTTAAGAGAGTCTGAAGTCAGAAGTAATCTTGCTTCAGCAGATTGGCAGACAAACCAACCAAAGAATTTGGATCAGAATTAAACAGGCTTTCCCAGCCCTGATGGCTCTCACGTTCTCACTGCATCCATGTGAGTTCGAGAAGAAAGCGGCAGGCACTTCAAACACACAGGACAGTGCTTTTCAGGAAGCTTTGCTGAAAAGGGACTTTCCAAAAACAAGTGGTGCAAAGCTGATCGTTTACCACCAGCTGGAAAAACACAGCAACAATCTACATCCAAAATCAGGGCCTTGACCACAGGAAATGCTCACACAAAGATTCGAGAGATATTGCAAGCAGCAGTACTGTAAAGCTTAATGAGCATATGGAATATTATTTGTTAGGATGCTGGGGAAGAAAGGCATAAAGGTTAGATTCCTGTCTGCCATACTAAGGACAATTAGGACATACATTAGTAAGACACATGCTCAAAGTCCTGCTATAAAAATCAAAGTTCCTCATGTGCCCATGACATCTCAGCTGTCACTGGTGGCTTCAGACACTGTGTAACTGCGCACGCATGGCTGGGGAGAATGCACTGGCCTGGCTACCTAGATGTCCCTGAAATCCCACCAAACTCCTAGTTCTGCCACATGCGGCAACACTGACAGGCACCTACAGACCTGCTCTGGAGCAGCGATCAGCCGCAATCAAAGCACACAGCACTGCACGTCAGCGCACCTCTTGCTCTGTGCTCTCTGCTTGGTGTTTTGCTTTCATTCTGTTTCTGCTGGGGGCTGCCCCACATGCTGTCGTTGACTCCAAAGCTCAGCCCTCATCTGGATATGCTGTTTTTACTCTACCTGCAGGCTTCCTTTCAGCAGAGGCAATAGCTCCAGTTTGTGTACTGAGTTTGTAATGCACAAAAAGAGACAAACATCTGTTAAATTCATTTTTACCTATGACTTTAGCAGAGATCTGTGCCTGTCTGCCTACTATTGAAAGCAAGTCTTCTAGCACAGTGCATAGCCAAGCCTCCTTTCCATCAGCCCTCTTCTTCCCAGATATTCAGCATCAGTTTCAAGACTAACAAGTAAAATGCAGTAGTACAGCACTTCCAAGGAGGAAAAGTTGAATGAGTAGCTACTGCAGGGACCATCTAAGCTTTCTGATGTGGACGCCGCACTGAAGTAAGCTGTATTCAGAGAAAGCCATTGAAAAAAAGCCCCAAAGGTAATGCTTCAAAGAAGCAAAATCAACATCACCAATGTGCCTAGAGAAATGGAGATCTCTCTCAGGGGTGAATGCAGCTACAGCACCTGAGATATAACCCACGTTGTTCACAGACTATTGGCACTCCACCTAGCTCCTCTTTCTGAAGTCCTCTTCATCTCTGCTCTCGACAGCTGACAGTGCAATAAGCATTTGGGCTGCATAGTAAGTAGCCATGATGATGAAGCGTGAGTAGGGCACAGGAAAGCAGAACTTGTTAAGTGCAATGGTCAGATCCGACACCATGAACAGCATCGCGCCGATGCAGGCCGAGAGCTTGGTCCATGTCCAGAGGTCGTTGCACAGCTGCATGCCAGCAACCGCTCGCCAGCCCATGAAGCCAATCAAGGCGATGTAGACAGCTACCAGGTAGGTGAATGGGCCTGAGAGGTAGGAGTACAGGAAGGCATAACAGGAACTGCAAACAAGGCCCATCAACAAGCCGGCTTTGAGGTCCAAAGGCTTCATGCCGAAGGCTGAAGAGTATAGGATGTGTGTGATGGCGAACATCAGCAGACCTGGAAAGAGGCATTGACATAGCAAGTGTGACCTTTCATCAGTGACTGGCAGTTGGTAGCAGAAGAAAACATGCGGCTATATTGGGTTTAAAATATACCGCAGCAAGCACAGGCTTAGATGGCATTGCAGTGTTACAACCCTCAACACTTTCAGTGGGAACCATACTGACCACTTGGGACCATTTTAATATAAAAATCTGTGCATAAGAGATCAGCCTTAGCACCAAGCTCCCGCCCTAAGAAAAAGCCCCAGCGCATCTACAACTGCAGCCAAGTACAACTCTGTTGTGATGCAAGCCTTTTTGCTGAGAGGCCAGGTGAACTAAGCTGCTGCAGAAGGAACAAAGCTTGTTTTTCAGGTGGTTCCTCCTCCCCTGCTTTGGATGGAAGGGTGGGGGCAAGGCAGACCAAAGATCATCCCCTCTAACTATCCGAAGTGTTTGTTTTGCTCATAGGTCATGTATGGAACAGGAAGGCTGGAATCAGAGCAGTGTAGGAACAAAATGTGAAAAAAGATACCAATCCCTCCGAACCCAGACACAAAGCCTGACCGTATTTAGCCAGAAACCCAAAGGCACTCGGGGACTAAATCTGGCTTCTACTCCATCTCTGCCCATAGCTACGAGAAACCTAAGCTGGAAAGAAGCAGCTGGCATATTTCAGGGACTGCACCAATGTGATCTGCCAACAATTTTATGGCTATTTGCAAGATTCAGATGAACCTTAGCTGGAATCAATCAGTGAAAATAAAATGCCGACTTCCCTTTGAAGTGCAATACCCCTGAGAAATGCCAGATGTGGGTGTTGGAAGGTACTGCCCATATATTATTCACTTGCCACTAATCCATTTGACAAAAAATGTCACAATGTGTTGGTACAGCTGCTGACCACTAGTTGTGGTGCCAATTGTAGATAATGGGCCCCAAACTGAGTCCAGCTCCTCTGGTCCTCTGGTTCCCAGACCCACACATGGTGCAGCTGCAGGCTGTCCCACTTTATCCTGGCAGGGTTATTAGAGTAGCTGGAAGTTTTCATGCAGCTCTAAAGCATGAAATGGAGAAAAGGACCTGGGAAGCTGACTCCTCCAGCAGGACACTTGTTTACATTTAAAGCATGATGCTGTGGTGTAAAGGGCAGTCACTAAAACCTGCTGCTGGCAGACATTTCTTCATCCTAATACTCTTGTGTTGAGGCAGCTCAAAGAAGGGGAAGTGTCTCCCTGCCTTTGAGGAGGACCAGACTGGACATCCACTGAAAGCTCAGCCATGGTGGGATGAGAGAGGAACCTGCAGGAGGGAGGGGACTGGTGGGGATCTGGTCTGTAAGGTGAGGCTGGACAAAATGGACAGTATGAAGGGGAAGAAAGAGAAGTGCAAAGGAGGGCAATAAGAATTTGATGTTTCACAGAGCTATTACACATCATGGGCAAAGCACTGAGGAAACAGAGGAGGGATTTAGGACAAGAGCTGTTTATAGTGTTATAGTGCAGGAAAGGTTAGAGCCCTGGGGCCGGTAAGGAGAAGATGGTTACTTCGCCCTAGCAGTGAGGAGTGGTTTTGCCTGCAATGGCATTATATGGAGAGTTCTGGGATGGGGAACTGAAGAATGTGTTGTCCTTCATGCAGGCAGCTGGCAACGAGGAGGAGAGGAGGAGGAGGAGAGGAGGACAGGATGTGGCAGCCAAGCAGAAGCCCAGAAAGGCAGGAGAAGTTTTGTGATACGTGGTGAGGCTGGTCACAAACAAGAGAGTCAGCTCCCAGGTTTGCTCATTCAATGCCCACAAATCAAGCCAGGAACTGGGGAAACCTGTGATGGCTACACAGGGAGGGGGGTGCATTTCTCTTGCATTTCTCAGCCTTTGGCTCTGCCTTCCCAACCACATAAGGCAGATCAGCCCTTCTCCTCTCTGTCCACTTCCTTCCCCCTCCCTGCCCCTGGAGTTTCCCCTCAGGCTGGCAATGAGTCCTTTTTGTTAGTCCCTGTCTTCACCGAATACATAAATTGTTTCTAAGTGCCTGCTATCAAAGGAGGTGGATGTTAACACCGTAAAGTATCTTCTACATGCAGTAAGACACTAGTTAGAAAATAGCGTGTTATTAGTGGACTGAAACAGCAAAAATGAAAAAAAGTCAAGTGTGCCAGGAGTAGGTTCCCAGGCTCTCGCTTCCCTATAAAGTAATGAACAAATGTCCTTTTATAAACTCATTGTCTCAAAAGCTATTCAAATCAGCCCAGTTCCCAACCCTTTTTTTTCAGCCTGAAAGCCGTAGAAATTGAACAGAAAGTACATTTTTATCTAGTATTTCCTCTTATTCTCCTGAAATTTCAAACTCCCACAAATGATGATGTCAAAAGGTTGAATATTGTCAGTTGTCAACAACAGCAGCCTGCTGAGTTTTAAACAGGAGAAAATAGGTTTTGCAGGAGAGGTGAAGGATGTAGTGGGGTGGTGCGCTTTATCTGCTAACAGCTGAAACACAAATGTTAACACTTCACTACGGAAGATGGTAGCTTGGATTAGCATGGACTGAGGCAGGCAGGAGACAGCCAGGATGAAGGCTGAGATTTTCAAAATGCTCCAAGAGAGCTTTGCTCCTCCTTAAGAAGAAAAATGTGTCTAAACCCACAAAGCAACAGTTCTCAGTTGTGAGACTAGGGTCGAAAATCCAACTTATTTGCAGATTAAAACACATTAACCAGATGATAGTGAATTGCCGTGACTGGTTGACCTTCCTCTGGCGCTAAATTGGAGAGGGAACTCGGAGATATCCCAGCTACGTGGGAATGGAGAAGCTCAGAACAGTCCATGTACAAAAACGGTCATGGTGAGAATCAGGCCTTGAATGTTTTCCAAGCCACAGCTCAAGGAGCAACTCCAGGAGGCAAAAACGAAGCACAAGCAGTTGGGCTGAGGCGACCTGCGCTGAGCCGGGTACCCCTGTTAGGAGGAAGCCCGTCAGTAGGAATGCCAACACTCAGCACAGAGGGGATGGCACCCCAAGAGAAGGCTGAGCTCCTCAGCAACATGCCCAAGGTTCAGCCAAATAGATAGATCCAATCCTCAGGGCCTAATCTAAACCCCACCAAAGTAAGTAAAAATTTTTACATGAACTTTTAATGAGATTGGGATAAGCCCTTGGGAAGCAGGATTAAAACCAGATTCAGAGCATTTGGCCTTTCATATCTGGCATTTCACACACTTCCCTCTCATAAAGAAAGAGCTTGTGGGAATCCCAGAATAAAACTAAATACTGACCTCATGAGAGGGGGAAAAAATAAGCCTTTGACTTTCAGAGCTGACAACAGCACAAGTCAGAAAAGTTCCCTCGTCTCATCACATTTTCCAGTGGGACAGTCACAGCAGCCAGTTAATGGTGGGTGTTACGTGAGATCCCTGTGCTGGTTAAATTAACTTCAGAAACCCCACCAGTCAGTTCAGTGAAGGACTCAACTGCTGCTGATTTCTTGTGACAGTGCAAGGCCAGGGAGAGTGTTGCTGCAGGCAGGTTCAACGTGGCTTTAAATGATTAATCTAAATCATTATGTTCTAGTCTGCAAACTAGTAAAATAAAACAAGCTTGTTTTGCTCTGAGAGATGTGGGTCCTTCTGTAGACAAGACAGGCCATTGTGGTAAGGTTTGTCCTTGATTCCCCATCATTTACATGTCTTGCAAAACAGACATGTCTTGTACAACAGGCTGCATGATTCACACTGATGAACCTGCAAGTAGGACAAGATTTCTGATGCTTTGGTTTCTAGCATCCACTTAAACACCTCCCCCAGGCTACTGGCTTGTCTATCAAAACATAAGGGTCCTCTCCACCTGAGGACTTTTGCACCATGTGTCCTATTTTCTGATCCTTGTAGTGAAGGGCTGACAGATCTCCCTGCAGAGAGATAGGAGGTAGATACTTCCCGTAGCTTCATGGGAGCTGCCGAGTGCCATGAGCATTTCCTTCTCTTCCCCAGGGATTCTGCCCATGTCACCTTCCCAGCTCCAGCCAGCTGAGATGCTATGAGCACATGCCATGGAACCAAACCTGCCCCAATTACCTCCCTGACCTCAGGAGAAGCTCAAGAGAAGGACTCATCCATGGTGTGATTCCTCTAACCATGATGGATTTTAGTCAAGGGATGAGTGCTTCCCACTGCCCGGGGCTTAAGCTGTACATGAATAAACAAAACACGTGGCCCAGCAACTCATTACTAAATAAAGAGGGTAACAGCTGGACACTGTGGCATCCCTTTAGGACTGACACCGCACTCACCATGAATGAAGTAGCCCTGCTCCTGCCAGATGAGAAAGGCGTCTCCCACTGCCGAGAATATGAGTCCCGCTAGGATGCGGCTGGCGCTCCGGTGTGACACTAAGAAGTTAATTCCATGAGCCAGAAGGAAAACCCACAGGCAGAAGATGGGCAGACATTTGATGAGGGCACTGAACCAGGAGGGGCTGGAAGTTGGCAGCCAGAGGACAAAATAGACACAAGTGGCTTTAAAGAAGGGCACCAGTTTGGGGCCTTCGCTCTTCACCTGGAAGAAACAAACATTAAAAAAAGAGAAATTAATAGGATCATCAGAAGCATCAGTGGAACAAACTGCATAACAGAAATGTCTCCTTCCTTTTGAAAGCTGCTCTTTCATGTATGCTGTCAGCTAGCAGCATTTCTACCCTGAGAAAGGCTGGTTAAACTTGACCATGATCCTCAGCCTAGACCTTTGTGACCCTCTCCGCTGAAAACACTTCTTGGCTGGCAGGATGGGTTTTGGGTGGTGGTGATGGAGGAAGTTTCAGATACCTTTTCTCTTTATTTGTTCTACTGAAAACATTTAGGCCATCAGTCAAACTCCTCTGGTGGTCCCTGCCACCTATCTTGTGTTTAGACTAATCCCTTTTATACATCTCCTTTCCTGTAGCTGTGAAAATACTGCACTCCCCAGGAATATCCCAGCAGCAAACAAGCCAATAAAAGTGCAAATCTTCCCTCCCATTTTGGTGAATCCTCTTGCTTAGCCAGTTGCAGATCATCCTGAGGATACAATCTCTCTTCTAACCCATTCTCTCTCCTGCCCTGTAGCCTCATGCCTGGAGCTTGCTGTTGGCATCACCACATGACTTCAAAACCCATCACATCAGCCTCCCAGGTGGGGATGTCACTTCCTCAGCTGACTAATATCAACATCAATCACGTGTTGCTTTGTTCTAGGATTACACTAATAATATATTGCCCATATTGCAGGAAACATTTTGACTCAGGGCTCTGTTGTGTAAATCCAGACAGAAAAATGCAGCATGAGCACTAGGCTACTCGTAACAAAGCCACAGCAGGGGCAGGGCGCATAGCTACACGCTCCACAAGCTGGGTCTGCTCTTACCATACGCTTAGCTGAGACCACTCTGGACAGTGATAAGATACATACTGTGTTCACCTGCCCTCCTGTGATATTTCTGCACTTTAGTGCAGGTGGGGAAAACCCTGCATGAGAAAAAAAGCTACAATTTTATTTTCTCCTGGAGTGCAGCTGAGGGCCAAAGCAAGGAGCAAAGGAAGAGACGGTGATTGCCTCGTGCCTGCACTGTTGATGAGCTATGTTCTAGGGTCTTTTAGGAGGCCTGTTTCCTCCTGCAGCTAAGGCAGTGCAACCTCCAGAGCTCCCCTGCAAGCAGGGGTTCACTCTCAATCTTCTACTCTCTTTGGTCAAGCAAGATTTAGTTGCTTAGTATCATGACGACTTCCCACTACTCATGGCCAAAGCACTTAGAGGCCTCATGCACCAGAGGAGGACATGGGCGAAAATTTAGAGGCATCAGAGCTGGGTTCACACTGCAAAGTCCATCAAAATCTGAATATCCATGTGTGACACTCTGGGGTTGCTTATCTCACACAAGGAGCCCATGCTTCAAAAACCTGCAAAAGAAACATTGGCCTTTTTTTCCAAATCACTTGGCCCTATTTCTGCTTCCTGCATCATGGGACATTGCTATGACACAAAACCAGCGTCCATCTTCCTTTGATGCAATGTGCTTTGGTGCAGATACCTAGAATGGCTGAAGGCTGCACAGCAAATATGTCCGTGCTTACAGTGCTCATTTAACAAAGCCTAAACTCATCAAAATTCAGGAGCTTTTACAGACAGAAGCAAAGGGAATCAGGTGAAGCTGGAAGACAGAGGCAGAGGCAGTGGAGGGCATCTTCACATGCAGTATCTAAACAGGGAATGCAATCTCTGAAGCAGCAAGACCATAAATAAAGGGCATCCCAAGAAGACAGTGCTTTCAAAATTGTTCTCACATCTGATGGAAGGTTCCCCAGCATATCAGCAGTTTCTTAACAGTAAGGTATTTCATTATTCCTGTATACATTATTCATAGGCTATTGCCAACACAATTTTTAAACACTCCATTAAACAACCAGGCTACATAATTCACTCACAAAAGGACATCAGCAAGCCACTAACTTTCTTGTATTACATGGGGAGCCCATCATGAGCCCTCTGTTTAGGTTGTCTACATTAATCACCATTTACCACCTCTTGTCTACATTCCTTGGGAGAACTCTGGCAGCAAATAACAAATGAACTTGAAATAAAATTCATAAAAGCCCACGTAGTCTCACAGCACTGGGGGTGCCTGGGAACTATCAAGTATCGTAGGGGGAAGAGTGGAGCCAAGCTTCCTCCTCCTTCAGACCCAGCACCTTGCCCTTCTGAAGTGACACATCAGGCTCAGACTATTCCCAACCACCTCCAAAGCCGGTGCCTGGCTCCAGCTCTACCTCCTCCCCTTCCGTGACTCTTTTTTATTAAAAATGTAGTTGATCACATTCATCCTCTCACAGTTGCAGGCAACACATGACAGCGCTTCTGGCAGGGTTTCCTCCTCTCCCCCACCAGTTGTGGAGGATCCCCACCAGGCCATAACAAGCCCAAGATCTTCAGCACGGAAAACTAACAACCTCCAGAGCTACAAAGTGTGAAAGAATTTGCAGCATCAGCAGTGCTGCAGGTCCCTGTAACAGTCTCAGCTAAGGTAGGTAGTTTTGTACCTACACAAAGACAAAAGTTCAAGTTCAGCCTTGTTTGCAACACATCACAGAGGCACTGTTAGAAGCATACAGAAGAGTATTTGGGTTAATAAACACAGGAAGTTTCATTTAATACCCCATATTAAAAGAAAAACACCTGCTAGGAGCAGTTACCATTACAATCACAGCTTGCCCTCCCCTGTGTGCATGCATGATGAGACAGGTTTTAATTACACTTGTCATTTTCCCCAGGAACCTTGCCTTACTGAATATAAGATATGCACTTGTGTAGAAAGATTATGTTTGCTTGGTAAACTTAAAGTTACCATTTCTTACTATTTGAATGTGAATTTCCTAAGCCAAGCCAGCATTATTTTAAAATAATGGTTTGTATTATTTCCATCCTAATAACAATTAAGGAATTTTTCAGGCATAAGGGGTCAGATTCCAGTCTCAGTTACTCACCCGTAACCCTGGAATTTACAGTGTTACGGAATCCTCGTTTAAGAATAACCTCATATATCTAGAAGGGCTACAGGCTTCTCATCATTAACGCTTTATTCCTTTACACTTTTTCTACAAGTATACTTCGAATGAGTTATTTCCAAACATGCCCTTGCCCATTACTGAATGCTGCAGCTTAGTGGAGCCCCTGTGCTGGCTCCGACCAAAATGAGTGCCCCATAAGGGACACCACTTGCTGAGACAGAGGTACCTGCGTGGCTGAGGGCTGGGCAGCACCTCCTGCTGGGATGGTGTCACACTGGAAATACTTGGGAGAAGTCTCCCAAGAAAAACTGAGGCAACCAGATGGTGAGGCTGGGGGACTGCCCTCTGTTTGGACATGTGGCTGAGGCTTGGGCAGAGGTGATGGGGCAACTTGCCACCTGGAGGACAAGTCAAGGCTGGTATAGGGAAACCACGTACCAACATGAGTGGAGGCTGTGGCTTGAGGAAAGCCAAGCACATAATCCATGACTGGACTTGCCAGTAGCTCAGGGAAGGGAACATTATTTCTTGGCTGCATGGATAAATTGCATCAAACCACCCATCTCATTTGCACCTGTGTCTCAGAGACGGAATGTGAGATGGGGCTGTGCTGTGGTGTTGGAAAAGGAAGCACTTGATGCAGGTGACAAGGTCCCTTTTGCTAATGTACATGATTGTCATGGCTTTAAGCTGGGTTTTGCCATTTTGTTACAAATTCTATTGCATCTTTCTTCCCACTTCTTTTCTTCTTCCACTGCTAATTTACTCTGGGCTGAAATGCAGTACAGAAAACATCTTGCATATGACAAGGCAGTATTTCCAAGTTTTGAATTTCTAAACTGAGCATAATTTAGGGCATTTTCTCAACTGCTATGACTACTAAGTTACTTAGAGTCTTTAAAAATTAATTTAGATTGCTGTAAAGCCACTATCTCTGTATTTGTGGAATTACAGTGGAAGTATCATTTATTAAATTATCTGTATCCAACCAAATCCAAGGAAGACCTCCAAGACTTAGGCAGACTAGGAGGAAGTTGTGTCCTGACTCTCACCAAGAGATTTTGGACCAGACGATCTCCAGAGGTCCCTTCCAACCTCAACCATTCTGTGATTCTGTGATCTTCAAACAGAACATGGTATTGGCACATGCAGCTCTCTGGAGGCTCAGGGCCTGGATATCCACCTCCCTGCTAGGGATTCATAGGTTTACAGTATCCCTTCTTGTTTTGTCTGTTCTCATTCTGCTCCAGTTTGAAATATTGCTCATTTCCTTGTTGCTGTTGTTCAACAGTGACAGATGACGCTATCACGCAAGTATTCCAACCATGCTGTGATCTGGTATTAGTGTAAGACATCTTGAGAGGTTAGGCTAGACGATGAAGAAACAGTTACAGGAGAAGTGGCAAACCTGAAGAAGTAACTCTGGGTAATAAGGACTGACAAAAAGTTCCCAATGTGCAAAATACAAGATGTAGCACACAAAGATGACCAAAAGCTTCATACAACAGCTCCTAAGCTATATCCGCAAATTAGTTATTGGTGACTCACCAAGAGCCCAGGGGCCCCTGCTGGATGAGCTCTTCTTGCACCTCCCCGCTATGCAGCACTAGGAGATGCTCATGATTCACATCTGTATAAACCAATATTCACTATGGGGTATGACCTGGGGAACATCTATACTGCTCCTCAGCAGCATAGATGGCCTGTTCTGACTGCTGCAGGCACATAACCAAGCCAAAAAATTTACAGCTAGCTCCTCTACCCCAGAATAAGCTGCATCCACAGAGGAACAGCTACATTTGTAAGACAGGGCCATGATTTCCTTTAACATTTTGGAGCCAGTTGTCTGTATCTACATCACAAGTGGGATGAAGAAAATCCAGCTGCCACATGGAGGGAGACATCTTGCTACTGAGGTATAGAAGAACGTCAGAAGCTTGTTGCTTTGAAATGCTAAGTTGGACAAAGTTCACTGTTCCTGAGCCTCGCACTGGTCCCAGGAAACAACGTGGAGTATCAAATCATGCTCTTCTCTCCGCAAGTCCCCTAAATCAGCCTGCACAGAAAATGAGTATACAGCCTCTTCCAGACACCAGCTGTGTGCCAACCTGCTGTGGGATATAGCTCACACCCATTGGGCTGTAAAATGCTGCTTTCCAGGAAAAGTGTTTTAAAAATAATACCACAGCTATTCCACTGAGCAACACTTGAGCATGACTGTGCGCACTGGCCAAAAAAAGCTGGGCCGTTGTCTTCCACCCATCCCTCCCAGCGGCCTTGGCTGCTGAGTACCATTTTGTGAATCCACGGCTGAGCTGTTTCTCCTGGCTTCTGGCATCCCGCAGCGTGGATCCTGCCTTGGTTCTGCCCCACTGTGACAACAGCTCTTACCCCCAGTTGTGCGCCAATAAATATTTATGTGGCTTTGTTGCCATGTATTATGCTGCCACTGCAAGCCCATGAATTCTCATTCCCCAGAATGTGTGGCTCTTTGCGAGGCACTGATGATCCTCTGTGCAGTCTGAGTCATAGAGGGAGAGCTGCCACAGCCTGGGGATGGACCACAGTTAGGACAAAGTAGATATATGTGCCACAGACTCTCATCTATGGAGCAATGGGGAACAAACAATTCCCCATCAGGCTGAGCCTACAGAAAACCCATCTGTGCTTAACCAAAATGAGTATACCATAAGCAGAAGCCCGAGTGTGCACAGATCCTAGCCAGAGGCAGATGATTTTCCCCTGAATTCAACAACCCATCAGCTTTTGCTGAACCAAGGAGGAACACAGCAGTTCTGGGCAGTTCCTGGCCATGAACCCGCATGAGCTGACTACAAAGCCACCATCTTCCTGAGCTTGCTTGCACATTCCCACCTTTGCTCAGATGGTGCAATATCAAGCCTTCTGAATGTGTACACACTGAAACTGATATAAAAGAGGGAATTTTTAGGCAGGGGGGCAGATGTGTGTGTAATAGGGAGGATTCAGCTGTTCGGTACCCAAATTCACCACTTAAATCTTCCCTTTCCTAGGTGGATGCAGGGGCCCTCGCAATGACCAGCCCTGGCATGGTACCTCGCCTGGCCACAAAACAAAGCCCCCAGCAGCCACTCTGGCCACTCAGCTCTGCATCCCTCCTGGGTGGCTCGCAGAGGTGAGGGAGGAGGAGTCAGATGAGACATAAAGGGGCCAGCCAGCTGGTGCTTTTCACTCCACAGTGTTGCTGAGGAATATTAGGGATGGCTGGGACAGCCCTAACTGGTACACTCTGGTGAGTGTAGGTGAGTGCAAAGTGCTTCACCTCCAACTCTGGTTTCCTGCAAACATGCTCCTGGGGCAGAACCAATTGCCTTTTGTCAAGGAAGGCACTAGCTCGTACATGCCCCAAGTCGATCCTGAATAAAATTCTGAGAAAAAGTGCTTTTTTATGGAGGGTGGTGAAGAGTTACTGAACCAACCAATCAACCTGCCTGAAATACTGTGTTGGTGCAACATATTTGTGCAAGCAAGGAATTAATAAGACGGTATATGTTTGTGTTGGAGGTGCCACAGGCCAGGCATCCAAGGCAGATGGCTCCTGAACAGATGCCACATGCTTCAGAAGATTCAGGGTGATAGATCTCCCTCAAGTGGAGACAAGACTGTAAAGGCTTCATCTAAAATGGACTTGTAAAATAGCTAATAAATCACCCAGGAGAAGATGGTACATGGTTTGCCTTTGGGAGAATGTGTGTGCTGATAATCCTCTGTCTCCATCATGCTTATGCCATGCAATGAGTTTTGCCAGGCCTTGTGGTGCTTTATGGCAGCTACTGGCACCCCCCAGCACAACTCAGGGTCTCCGTTTCTCCAACAAGGGTAATGCAGTGAAACTCGTCTCGTGCTCGGCTGTCCAGCCAGACCTGTTTGCAAGTGGTCAAAAAATCATGGGTTTGTCTGACAGGAGAGCCTCCATCGTTCAGCACAAGCCAGAAGTAACGGGGCTCAGCCTGAACGCTTCCCACTTGCAAAAGGACCATCCTCCCAGCTCAGCCACATATGGCAGGAGCAGTGGGTCCAAGGCAGCTATTCTACCCCCAGGGTCTCTTCAACTCCTCCTGCAAACTAGGGCTGGTTTGTTGGCTTCTCTCATCCCTCCCTTTACCTCAGCAGCCTGGGTACTTTCTTCCTCCCCATGGCTCAATGGCATCACCCCCCAGTTAAGCAAAGTAAGCTCCAGCCACACTTCCCAGCTTTGCTCCACAACAGACTGACACAGAGTTGAGAGCTAGAAATACTTGACTTCTTTTTCTTAAGACCAAGCTACGGCTCTCTGCCAGAAAAATACAATTAAAAATTTGGCACGGGCCCTCACAGTCCTTGGGTGGTGAACTCAGATATATTGCTGCACRAGTTCTTGGCATCAGAAAAGTCGCCCTTTGGTGAAGGCACAGGGGAGCAGGCAGTGGGTGAGGATTAATCAAACTGGCATCTAAAAARGGCCCCTGTGCAGGTCTGGGCTGCTCCACACACAGCTGCATGCAGAAACAAGAACCGCAACAAAAAGTTTCATTTCCAAGCCAATATCCTGCCTGACTTGCAGTCACATCAACATTCAACCTAATCTCTGGATTAACCATGGGGGGGATGAAAACCTATCAGCGCTGAGGTTAAAATCTTCCAGACAAGCGTCTTCCCCCCAGATGCAGAAAGAAGGGAGGAAATTTGGAGCGGCAGTTTCCTCGCAGCCGCCTGGCAGCAGAGCAACGTTTGCCTGCACCAGCCTCTCCCAGGGGAAACCACAGCTCAAGTCCCTGCAGCACAGCAGCACGCCTGGGCACAGTGGGGGCACGGCACGGCCACCCAGCTGAGAGGCAGCAGGCGAGCGTCGAGAACGGGACATTTTGTACCGAGCCAGCTGGGGAGCACGTGAGCAAGTCTCATCTTATCGTGGGAGTGCCAGCGATGCAAGATTGCAGACACGGTTGTTGCAAAGGTCTCTTTCCTGATGTTTGCTCTCCGAGTGTGATTCCTCTGCCAGACTGCTGTCTGTCCCTAGCCATAGACACTGCTCAAGAGAAGTCTGTACTACCCAATGCTTTACCTTGGCCATGCTGTGATCTACGACCAAACCCCCTATCATCTGTTGTATGGGAGTAAATTTCTGAAGGGGATTGTTTAGGATAGGTTTTAGGAGAAAACTGCACTGAACACACAATGTATGAAGGATATTTAAATAAATGGCTTGGGAACGTAAAAGAGAAAAGCATTAGACGAGCTTTGTGGCCTTCTCCAGAGGACAACAAAATGGCTACAACCGTGAATCCTTGTGCAGTGGTCAGGAAGGGAGACGAGCGGTAACTGGCAAAGGTGACAGCCTTCACTTCTGCCCCTTCCCAAGTTAAGGCAGGAGGAGCCAAACTGCCACTCACAAAGAAATCGCAAAGCCCATGTTAGCAAAGCTGCAATACAAATACAACAGCAGTCCCGTCTTGTCTTCAGTTACTTAATGAAGAAATTAAAAAACGCTGGGTGCTGAGCAGTCACACCGACCGTGCTCATGGGGCTGCTGATGAGGCCAGTTTGGCTCAGCAGCCAATGTGACCTGGGAACTCACGGACATTGCAGCTCTCTGCTGCTATACCCACAAGTTAAAAAAAATGCATCTGCAAATACCTGGGATGTAAAATAGCATGGGAAAAAGTCACAAATAGGAAACTGGAATCTCGCCTTCAAAAGACTCTTTGCAGGAGGCCTTAGAAATGTGAGGGAACAGTCCCATAACAGCCTAAAGTAGAGGCAGGTGGTTCTGGAGCCAAGGAAATAATCCCCACTGCATCAGGGCACTGCCATTAGGAGCCCACTCCTGCTTCTTGCCTTTTAAACCATGACATTGCCCAAAGCTATCTTGAGACACTGGACCACGGTGTTCCCTCCAGCAATTAAAGAAGTTACAGCATCCATAAGGGTATCTCCTATACTGACTAGAAGAAGAAATCATGTTTGCTTGGCTAACTGCRGTCAACAAGCTATGCAACAGTGTCTCTGGGACCTTCCTCCACTATGCAGGACCTACTGCTATCAGGCCAGGCAAAGTGAGATACCGCTACACCAGCCAATACCTTACAAAGTCACTGGGGTATCCGCCCTTGGCTTTCTAGGACTGCAGGGAAGCCTTCAAGATGGCAAAGCCTTTCTTTAGCAGATGTTAACTCATAAAAATCAAATTACAGACAAACACATTTCACCGTGAACTGAAGACTCAGCTTGGATGTATGTGTTTTTGCTGAGGCTTGTTTTGGTTGGGTTGGTTTTGCTTTTTTCCATTACCAAGCATCATCTGTCCTGTCTACCRGACTGGCACAGGACCACAAGCAGGGCTATTTTAAAAACCTTTTCTTAACCTGTGGTAGTAATGATTGCCTCCATATCTATAGCAATCCTATAGCTGTCAGCAGTTTTGGAGATTGCCTTCTGAGTACAGTCGGCAATGTACCATTGCCAATGACCAACAATGTTAAACCAGTCAAGAATTCAGATGTCTCTGCAGGGCTGTAGGAGCTGTCACAGACTAATGCTTTCAGGGTAGTCCATTGGCTCTCAGAAATGAAAGCAAAAAAACAGCGTTTGCCTGCCAGCATCTTATCTCAGAGCAAAGATTGCTTTTCTCTCCTGGGATTCCAGATCTTCCTTTTTGTGTAGCAGAAAGCAAGCCTCTCCAAACATTTCCTTTGCTGTAACACTCACAAAAGAAACCCTTGCAGATGTTTAAAAACCGGAACCACAATGGGTCTGTCTTTTCATTTTGCTCATCAGAGCTGCAGCGCTGCCACCGCAGGGGCACGCACCCTTCCTGGGTGAGCGAGGTCAGGTGGGGCTGCGTCCCCTAGTGCTGCCCAGGACCTCAGGGGGATGCTGTGAAGCCACAGGGACCTTCAGGAGCCAGCCAGCTAGCGCCCTGAAATGCGCAGTCGGTGGCTGTCCCAGGCAATTCCTCTCAGGATGGGAAGGGGCAGTTATTTGGCTTGTCACACTAAAATCCAAATAAAAAATTTCTACTGCTTATGGAAAAGTCTCTGCAACTCATCCTGAGGATGGTTTCCAGGCTACGAGCACACATTCTCGGGAGACTTGTCATTATTTATATCACACTCTTCTGTGAAAGAGAATGCAGATTTCTGTTACCCAGGAAAAAGTAGTGTTAGGTTTTATGTTGCTCTAAGCATTACCTTGGAGGGGCTGGGTAAGCCCAAGGTGCTGGCTGTGGGGCACAGAGCCACAGCAGAAAGCAGCACCCCCTTGCAAGGCTTGTTGCTGCAGACAAGTGCCACACACTGACATCTGCCCCACAAGCTGTGTGGCAAGACTGGGGCGTCTCTCCAGTCTCTCTGAGATGGGTGCAGGCCCAAAATAAAATGCCCCAGGGAGAACTGTTAGTTCTTTCCTTGTCAGCACCAAGGGCAGGCTAAGYCTCTAGGTAATAGCAGTGAGGGGTCTGCACATGGAGTAATTTGTCCTCAGAGCTGAAATCCACCTTTTGCCTTCACTCTCCCCTTTCCAGCCTTGTTTGCACCCCACAACCCACCACAACATTTATGTACTCGTTGGAGGGCCCCAGCCACCCCATTGCTCCACCACAGCAGAGGGGATGCATGGAAGATTGGGCACTCAGGGGAAATGGGCACTTGGCAAAGCTCTACCCTGCCACACGCTGCTTTGCCGGTAGGGATTGGTATTTGGGAGGAAAGGGAGGCCCTTCCATCCAAAAGCAACTTCTTCAGCAGAGAAGACCTCATTTTACCTACAATCTATGAGGAATAATGCAGGTCTAAATGAAGAGCGTTGCAGGCATCGGTGCCGTCACAGCCCCTTATGATAACAGCTGAAGAGCCATTAGTGTAGCAGAGAAGACAGGTGGCACATGCCAGGCTGTACCAGCCCTACCAGCAATTCCCAAAGACGTGCTGAGGGTGAAACTGCCTCCGGCACCCAAAAGGCACTTCTGCGTCTCACCTTTCTGGCTCGCACACCAGTTTCATGCACACCTGGCAGGTGAGGTTTTTGCAAAAGCAACGGGAAGGCAGAACTGAGAGAGCAGGGGAAGGCGGCTGCCAGTGGCTGGGAAAGCTGGCAGCTCTATGCAAGAGACTTTCACTGTACAAATCCTCGCAAGGGGCTGCAGTAAAATCAGCAAAATCTGGCAAAAGCAAGCAGGGCTGTGCTGGGAAACCCAGGAGGGACAGCTCAGCTTGTCTTAGAATCATAGAATCATAGAATCATTTAGGTTGGAAAAGACCCTTAAGATCATCGAGTCCAACTGTAAACCTAACACTGCCAAGTCCACCACTAGACCATGTCCCTAAGCACCACATCTACAYGTCTTTCAAATACCTCCAGGGATGGTGACTCAACCACTTCCCTGAGCAGCCTGTTCCAGGGCTTGACAACTCTTCCAGTGAAGAAATTTTTCCGAATATCCCATCTAAACCTCCCCTGGTGCAACTTGAAGCTGTTTCCTCTCGTCCTATCACTTGTTTTCTGGGAGAAGAGACCGACACCCACCTCGCTGCAACCTCCTTTCAGGTAGTTGTAGAGAGCGATAAGGTCTCCCCTCAGCCTCCTTTTCTCCAGGCTAAACAACCCCAGTTCCCTCAGCCATTCCTCATAGGAATTGTTCTTGTGCCTAATGGAAAGCTGCATGAAATACTCTACCTGCATATCATGTCCCGCAGGCTGAAAGCTTGTGAAACACTGATGTTAAAGAAAATTAGAAGGGAAAATAGCAATGTACCCCAATAAAGATGTGTATTTAGAGACATGCCGCTCTGGTACCTTATAAAAAAGCAGCAGCCCTCCTCATGTTATCATGGGACCAATATGCTTTAAAAGACAGGAGGAGGTAAGGTCAAAGTATGACAGTGGAGTCAGAGATTTTATTTCCAGTATCTATTCTTGTGCCAAGATGTTGTGACCCAGGCAAGTCAGTATCAGACACAAATTACATGAAGATAAATTGGACTTTCCCAGCCAATATCAACAGATGTGGGGTGGGCAGGTGCAAACGCTAACCCACGCACTCCCAGGATTCACACTAATATATCAAGGGTTTCACTTGCAAAACCCCTGGTGTAATCAGGCTGCATATACAAATGCGGACCACACTCACAAATGAGCGTGCAGCCACTTACCAGTGTTACACCCTTTATATTGAGGGTGCAGGTCCACAGATGCATGGGACATTAGCCAACTGGAAACTTCACAAACATCAATTAAGTGATAAACTTGTTGCATGGAAAAGCCATGCAACTTGCTTAGTTTCTCTTGCAATGGAGCACAAGTCAGCACTGCTATCCAAGCACCCTGGCTGGCTCTGATTTATGCCGTAACAAAACCAAAGACACAAGCAAACAGGGATACAGCAGCCAAGCTACGGTCACAGGCTCTCAGCCAGCACAAGCCCAGTTCTGCTGAAGCCATGGGAGACAAAATGACTCACATAAGGCTGAGGATCTGCCCCGTGTGTCTAGTATGTGTTGAAAAATGTGCAGCTCGCTTAACTTCAAACTTACCCTCAATCTCAAGCAACGATTCAATCAGAGGCTACTTGCCACTAGCAGAAATGCACTCATTTTGATACATAATCGGAAATTTAATGCCTGATGCCAACTGGCACCATATCTGTCTCCAAAGCTGTTGTCTGGTGAGGGGCAAAAAATGAAACCTCACCATTCAAACTTGACAAAAGTCCCAATGCCAATTTAGTAACATGGCTTGTCTCATCTCCCCTCAGTCTTGGAAAGTACATGTTTTGCAGTAATCTATAGAAATTAGTTTTTGGGAGAAAGTGTAGCCTGCTGGTAGAAACAAGGCATTTCCATAAGTTCACAGCAAGGTGAATCAAAACAGCCACCGTCCTCATTAACAGGCAGATGTGCAACACAAGAGTCAGCCTGMAACATTAAATTAACAGAAGAAGAGACACAAGTTGCACTTACCCAGAGAGAAACTAAGCCCTGTGCAATTCTGGGTCAGAGTCTGGGGTGTGAGCCCCCGGGCTCTCTGCAGGTATCTGAAATCCTTCCCACCCCAGCACACTTGAAATCTTCCAGGAAAGCTCTCACCGAGCCCACCTACCAGCTTTCAGCTCTGGTGGCGTGTAATCTTCTCCTAGACACAGTTTTCTGCTCCATGTCACCTGGATACTTGTTCACATACAGCATTACATGGAGGGATGCTCCAGACTGACACATTTGTCATACAGAAACCTGCCATTGCTTAAATGCTATTTAGATTATGGCAGTCTAAGAAATTGATATAGGAAGGGCATAAGCGAGCTAGAAGAAGCAATAACCATCACCTTCATTTTGGGCATGCTGCAGTAAGCAAAACCTACATCTCTATTGAAATTACAAATCTATTGGGCATTGTGTGACATGAAGGGCAGTAGGAAAATTAAGTGCTAATATAATAGCCACTTAGGCCTCAGGGAAGGAAAGGAGTTATATAACTAATAATCTTTTCACTGTTCAAGAGTTTCCTCATGCTAGCAGAAGAGGGGTTCCAGATGCCATCTTTTTCTACGAGTCTCATTTCACTGGAGTTATTATTTCCTTAGTATTATGCAGTTACCGACAGAGAAAGATAACTTTGGCTCTTCTATTGCACTCGGTGTATTTTGGATATAGATACTTGAACAGGAAAAGGGAACAGAGGTGTCCTGATTTCGGCTGGGATAGAATTAATTTTCTTCCTAGTAGCTGGTATAGTGCTGTGTTTTGGGTTTAGTGTGAGAATAATGTTGATAATACACTGATGTTTTAGTTGTTGCTAAGTAGTGCTTACACTAGTCAAGGACTTTTCAGCTTCCCATGATCTGCCAGCGAGGAGCTACACAAGAAGCTGGAAGGGAGCATAGCCAGGACAGCTGACCCAAACTGGCCAAAGGGATATTCCATACAATATGACATCATGCTCAGTATATAAGCTGGGGGGAGTTGGCCGGGGGGCAGCAATTGCTGCTCAGGGACTGGCTGGGCATCAGGTGGCGAGCAATTGCATCGTGCATCACTTGCTTTGTGTATTCTTTTATTATTATTATTACTACTATTTTACTTTATTTTATTTCAATTATTAAACTGTTCTTATCTCAACCCATGAGTCTTCTCACTTTCACTCTCCTGATTCTCTCCCCCATCCCACCGGAGGTGGGGGGAGTGAGTGAGCAGCTGTGTGGTGTTTAGTTGCTGGCTAGGGTTAAACCACGACAGGAAGAAATGCATCTCTGTCCATTCAGAGGAATTATGTGTAAGTATAGGCTTCTGAACTAGACCTATAATCTTAATGCACAAAGCACACTTTGAACAACAGACACGTTTGACTTGAGTGATATACTTGAGTTAATGAAGCCTTTAATCTACAATACTGCCTGCAGCAGTTATCAGCACTAACTGCTTAATGCAACCACACTGTGACTGGGAACAGTGTGAGAGAAGCCCGCGCTTTCTAGCCTCCAATTTCAGTTACCCATATCTAAGCCCACCCTCTCATAGCAACAGCTACAGCAAAGAATGTCAATGTCATAGGAAGAATGCACAAGTTCAGTCTGAAAAAATAAATCGTGGCATGTAACACTATGCCTGGGCTCTAGCTGGCATAAATCAGCACAGCTTTTTCCTCAGAAGGACCAAAGCTTTTAGGCTCCTCCCAAAAGGTGTGACTGACATAAACGTTACTAAGATCCTGCCAAGCTTACCTAAGGTGATGATTCCCTCCCTTACTTCATTGAGTTCAGATGTTTAGAAATCTTTTCTATAATTCATTTAAATTGGCTTGGTTTTTATACAAGTGCCATATTTCCATAATTGTCTATGTGGTATATAAATGTGCATGTTTACAAGCCTCCTGYGTAATAAAATCCCAATTTATGACGTATTTAAGTAATGGGGAAAATTATAATGAAAGCAACAATGTTGGGTATAAACAAATAGAACAAGTAAAATTAACCTCTCTACCATAAGAGTTACTTCTGACTTAGAGGGTTGCTAACACTTTATTCATTAAGAAATAATACATCCTCTATTTAAGAAGCAAAAGCTGAAATAGTTCAAAGTGTGATCTGGCTTTCTTGTTTTCAACAGCAGTTTGAGGATTATAGAACACACTTTCTAACAATAAACCTTTAAAACTATGCTTAGACCTACTACTGCTACAATTGCCCATAGCACAGAGTCTCTAAGCAACATGATTTACATCAGGTTTCTATATTCATCTGGATCAGTGTGGTTTGGCCCCTCCTCAGAAATTCAAATGATACCCACCCAATTCTCCAGCCCTATTCAATATTTGTTACTCATTATTACCTTTCTAGATCATACCTTTCAGATTTTTTGCCCAGTTTTTGTAAGTGACCTTCATACTCCCCCACAGTGACATCCTGCATCTACCCAGAGGGTCGACAAGGGCTGTTCCCAGGAGAGTTGCTGGCTGCTTCCCACCTATGGGGAAGGGGCTGAGGGCTCGACTTGCTTGATGCAGCCAAAACAACATATTCTTCCCCAACCCAGCTATCTCTGTTTAAAGATGCAAATACATCAGAGGATGAAAGGGAAGGGATGGAAATTGTTAATATATGGCTTCTGGGCAAAAATCTGTCCCAAACAGGGAGTTTCAGCTCCCTCCCACACATAGGACTGTGCTAGGCCAAGTAAAAGTCAGGTACGGAGGGGATGTAGGGATGAGAGCCCATAGTTCATCTTGCTCAAAAAGACACACCAGTATCATCTATAACTGCCCCCCAAAAAAGACCTATTCTCAGCCAATTAATGTCTGTATTTCCCATGCCCTGTTTTCCTCAAGGTGGCGTGAAGCCCTATATTAAGTTTAGCCCTAACTTTAGGGGAAAAATAAGGTCCCTTTGTGCAAGGAGCATTATGTAAATGCCAGAATGACTGCGTGTCTCCAGGCTAGTCTCCAGGCTCATCTCCTGCACACTTGCAGCCCCTGCAATCGTGGTGCCTGCTGGGCAGAGAGGCCCTTAAGGCAAGGGCTATCTCCCACAAGCTCACGCTAAAAACTGCTTAACGAAGAGGTGGGGGGGGAGGGAGGGAKGGAGGGAAGGAGGGAGGGAAGGACAAAAATCACTAACGAGGCAGTCTCAGAAAGGACTTTTATTAAGATGGGACCAGTGATGACTGAACAAGAAGGGAATTAAACCTCACATATCCACAAAACAAATGCACCATTTTTTAATACTGCTCTCCAACCACAGGCTCTCAGCCCACACGGCTTTATGCAGAAAAAACAGCTCTTAATCAGAGCAGTATCAAGAATAATAATTTTTAAGCAGGATGCTCCTGCTTGCCCAGCAGAGTAAGCAGTGAAAGCTTCCCTCCAAGGTGACTTCCAACTAGAGCGAGCATTGCTCACCAGTTGGAGCAGGACCGGCAGACAAATGCATCTTCTCTGTCACAGCCTAGCGCCATGCAAGACTCTCGCATCAGCAGGACCTCAGAGCTTTATCCCAGCCGAGGACCTGGCACAATACGTTAAAAGGTATTTTGGCCCCAGACTCGTTTATTTGTGGGCATGCTCCCGCCTCAGCACATCTGAATTGTGCAGCACCAGAGACAACAGCTTGGCTAGCTCTGCACAATGCCACGGTCTCTCCCTGCGCGTGGAACAGACATGCCAAACCCCCTGGGCCATGATGCACACCTGGCAGCCAGCGCGAACAAGCAGTCCTAGCTGCGATCTCTCCCTAGCTTCCTCCCCATGGTCCGTGCCTCCTTGCGTGGTTTCTTCCGGCTATCGGTTGTACAGCAGACCTGGAGCTCAGGGTTTATGACTCGTGTTACAACAGTGTCCTAAAGAAGGAAACGGGGAGACACAGGAGGCCAGGTTGTGTGTAAGTAGTCAGGGTCATCTGCTGCAGTTATGTACAAAGGCCATCACTTTGAAAATGGGAAGCAAAATCATGTCACTCTCAGCTGTGCTCTTCTAGTGTCCTCCCCATTGAGGCTGATGCTGCAGTGTACTGGGAGAGGACATACACTGTAGACAAATCGATTCCTTTGGCTAATTTGATTATGCCTCAGGTGCTGCCTCCACAGAGAGCATCCCCATCATGTGTCATAGCAGAGATAGCCATGCTGGATCCAAACACCTGGTCTATCTATGCAGCAAAAGGCAGTGCAGTACAGAGATAAGGCCTGGGCCCCAAGGGTAGCACCTAGCTGTGGCCAGACCCATTGCCCGCTGCTGTTCCCTTCAGCAAGCGACTCGCCGGAGGGAGCCCACCAGCTGTACAGCCACCCTGCTTCTCACCCCCTGCGTGGCTCCAGCTGGCAGCTGTGCAGGGGCCGCACCATGCTCCCGGGCAGCGCACACTGCTGCATGACACCATTTCAGCCTGCCCTTCGCAGACCGTGGCACAGCTGATGCCAGAGCAGCACAGTGCGCTCCTTCGGAGGAAAAGCGATGTGAAAACCCACTGAAGGTGATGTGCAAAGAACTGCTCCTTAACAGACTGAAGGCTGGCAGCTCTTTTTTTATGAGCTCTTTGGAGGATCAGATGTCCTCCCCTCCCACCTCCACAGCCCTGGTAAACAGCTGCAGCTCTGGTCGCAGCTCCCGGTCTCATAGTCCCTCCAGCTTTCCGCAGCTTCACACCTGCATTAGTTACCTTTGGTGAAGCAGAGTCAGTATGTCAGGGATGAAGCCAGAGCAGAAAGACGCGTTGTTACATGTCAAAAGGGCAAGTGAAGAAAGCAGATTATTTTTTCATTTTCCCTCCCAAGTTACCTTCCTAAAGCGTTATTTCTGGTATAGGTAAAGCCTTCCGGTCTGAACTACGTACACCCTTCTCAACACATACTCATGCTTTAGTCATTTGCCTCCTCTCAAAGCTCAGTTGAAATACTCTCTGCAAGACCACCCTGATTTATTAGCCTTAAAAGCCAAGTACTGCCTCCTGTGGATTATGCAACAAATATCCCAACAAATTCTGCCAGTTTCTGAGCCATTCTGGTATTGTCCCAGCATAAGATTTTACTTCTGAGGTACACATACACAATTCACTGTAACCAAAAGCATTATTTAAGGATGAATTTAGCTTATGGCACAGAAGCACAAAGATACCAAACCTCTTTAGTTACTTTTGAAAAGCATTAAAAAAAAAAAAAAAGTCTGGCACTACAATGGTATAATTTGCAAGCTACTTCCCTCTGTCTCTAAAGATAAAAATCACCTCCAGGCTGCTGATGAACTTACCAGGTACATGTCAATAAGTGGAAAATTCATCTGAAGTATCAGACAATACAAGCTGCTGTGCAGAACTGGCAAAGCAATTTAAAAGTTTTGAAACCTGGCTTTGCGAGTTAAGAACGGGGAGGGGATGGGATTTCTACCTGTGAGAGACAATGCAATGAACTGGCCATTAACCAAAATATTTCAGAACAGGATAACAATGGATCCGCAGGGAACCAGGATACCAGCAATAGGTGTTCAGTGCTGCAGCGAAGCACCAGGCAACATTCCCACCAACAGTTAGTATTCTTACAGCACGCATTAGTCTGCTGGTGTATTCAGACAAATCCCTCACTTTCTAGAAACAGGAACCTGCAAAGCAGCATGTCTAACAGTGCAGCTTCTCTGCTGTTCTGGCTGAAAGCATTTTGTCTTCTTTCAGCATTGAAACACCCCCCCTTCACCTGCAGGGCCAGGACCTGGTATTGCTGGTCCAGCCTGGCGTGAGCCACAGCTACTTCAGTTACCAGCTTTGCTCCATCAGTCCAGCTGTGCTGCTACACACGTCACCTATTGACAGGACAGCGGCAAGTTGCTACCTTATTGCTGGTTACGTTAATTAAGCATCATGACTCCCCATGAGACAGGCAGGTGACACCATCCCCGCTCAAGTCATTACATGATGGAAGTGCCGGACTGGCTTGTCAGGGGTGACGAGGTCTCTGTGGGAGGTTGCCCAGCCTACGGCAAGGTCTGCCCGACGCGGTGGCCGACACAAGCCTTAGCCCAAGCCGCCACCTGGACAGCAAAGCCATCTCCGGATGGTGAGGCAGAGGTGCCTGCGAGGGCAGGGAGGCCGCCGGGGCAGGAGGATGCTCCGGGGCGCTGCCACGGTGCAAGCCCAGGGCAGCTGGAGCAGAGACGCTCCGAGCAGGCGTATTCTGTGTGAAGCAGATGTATCATAGACTCTTTTAAAAATATCAATGACAAGAGGAGGAAGAGATGGAGAGCCACCCAGGGAGACGCACCGCTGGAGCAACAGCTGCCGCGGGAGGCACGGGCGCACGCCGAGGGCCGGGGTGAGCATCAGGCACGCGGGGGGCGGGGTCTCCGCCAACGGTCGCCCAGCGCCAACGGTCGCTGCCTCGCACCCCGGGAGCGCGCGGGGAGCGGCGGCGGGAGAGGAGCACCCACCCGCCTCGGGGACCGGGTAGAGGGCACCGGCGATGGGGGGGGGGGGATACCGCCCGGAGAGGTCGCCCCTGCCGGGCGGCCGTGGGAGGGGGCGCGGGTCCCGCTCCCCCCGCCTGCCGCGCGGCCCGCACTCACCACGGTGACGGGGGACACCATGTCAGCGGCGGGGCACGTCCTGCTCTCGCTGCTGCTGCTGCTTCCCGCCCTGTCGCCGGCCCGCTGCCCTGCCTGCCTGCCGGGGCGCTTTTTTAGACAGCGGTGATGTCACCGCGGAGGGGGCACCCGCGGCGAATGCGCTGCGGTGAGAGGAGGGGGGCGGCCCCGGCCCCGCCCCTGGGGCGGGCGCGGCAGGCAGCGCAGGCAGCGCAGGCAGCGCGGGCAGGCGCACCCCGGACCAGCTGCCGGCCGGGTGCGCGAGTCGCTCGGTTCCCGCTGGCGGTGTCAGTGGCGCCGTCCCCATCCTGGCGAGGCGCCGGCCAGGCAGCCGGCAGCGGCCGGGTCCTGCGCCGCGTCCCCTCCCCGGGGGCGGCCGCAGCGGGGACGCGGCCTGCGGGGTCCTGGGGGGAGGCGGCGCGGTGCGCCGGTCCTTGCGAGCCCCGGTTGCAGCCCGTTGCCGGGCCCTGGGGGAGGCGCAGGAGGTCCCTCCCGACAACGCGCTCCCCCGCGCCGGAGCAGAGCGCGTTGCCCTCTCTGCTGCAGCGCTATCGAGGGCTTGCTTCTCCGGCCGCTCGCTCTTGGCTGAGAAAAGCCTCGGCCCGCGTAGCAAAACGGCTTCCCTGCCTGCCGAGGGGTGCTAGCGGCCGGGTCTGCCCCCGCCTGTCGGTAAACGCCCCGCAACGGCAGCGCCTCGGAGGCTCGAGGATATCCCCGGGCAGGGCAGGCCCGCGTCCTTTGCCCCAGCAGCGCCCAGAGCTGCCGGTGCCGGCGGTACCAGGCACGGAGCGAGGGGTAGCACACCCCATATCCCTTCCCCATCTGGGGTCCCTCCCGTCTCAGCGTCTCCCTCCACCACACCTGGTCGCCTGCCTGTGCCCGCACACCCCCTGCCCCAGCCTGCTCCTCCCTTGCCTTCTGTGGCTTCCTGCCTGCCACTCTCCGGCTCCTGCCCTTTCCTTTCACATCCCTATTTCTTGCACAGACCCCTGCGGCCTTCCACCCTTTCTGCTCCACCTTGACTCCTCACCACCCCCCATTTCCCCATTTTTCCCTTTCCAGGGGCTTCTMTCATTTCTCAGCTGCCCCCTTAACGCTTTCCATCGCCTCCATCTTACGACCCACAGGTGCTTGGCAGACCCTCTCCCTGCAGGGCTGGCCATGTTTTCCAGCCCTGTCCCTGCTCCCAGTGGCTGCTGATGGCCCCTGTGCCCGCCCCCCCCAGGAGCGGGTCCCTCCCAGCTCCCCTCCCCATCCCCATCCTCCTGCCGAGGTCTTCCAGAGGCTGCAAAAATGTTAGTGTTGGCACAAAGACAGGGTGAGGAACGTGTAAYGTGGGATACTAGAGAGTGGGACGCAG
The DNA here is from genome assembly GCA_035582835.1 of Phoebastria nigripes. Classification (NCBI taxonomy): domain Eukaryota; kingdom Metazoa; phylum Chordata; class Aves; order Procellariiformes; family Diomedeidae; genus Phoebastria; species Phoebastria nigripes. The sequence goes on from JAYKAV010003359.1 coordinate 315,284, forward strand.
CAGCTCAGGCTTATTAAAGTGACCCTGGGACTACCTTCAATCTGTTTTTACTTGGGGATTAATATTTAAGGATGCAGGAAGCCACTTCACGTGTAATATGATCTTGCTCAAAAGTTTCACTTCATAACAAAACAAACAGGTACTTAAATAGTAGATGATTAAGTAATCTGCTATTTGCAGCCTGAGCAAAAGTCACGTTCAGTATTTATCACATCATGGGAACATTTTCTTCTATAAAGTAAAAAAAAAGTCTGTGCAATTCTTTTGCAGTCTTTGTGCAATAGATTGGTATCATGTTTCTGAGGACGAAATGTATACGAACAGCAGTCCCGAGATCCCACACAGGCAACCCGATTTATATCAATAGAGACGTGTAAATAGAGAGAGGGCAGCATTTGGCCCATCACCATCCGATGGGACTGGGATGGACACTGCAGCCTTTGCGTCATTTACCGATCTAAGAGGGATTTCTACCTGAAAAAAGAAACTGCAAATCTGCGCTATCAGATCACAGAGGCATTGCAGTGAAATCTGTGGCAAGTAAACCTCAATCAGATCAAAGCAAACTGTTCTCTGTACAGCAAAGACCCACGTGGCCACGGCCAGGGGATTGAGTGCTGTTCTTACTATTTCAGTTAAAATAGTTCACAGGGCAGTAACATTTTCATTAGGCAAGAAGAGAAGGATAAGCTTTCCCTTTTTTCGGGGAGCTAGGTGAACTAGCGAATGGGAAGAAATTTCAGAGCTTTTCACAATGAAGGCTTTGCCCTGCTGAAATCAAGGGGGACGGTCCCTAGCGGAAGCAGCACAAGGAAACAGAGGTATTTAGATGTCAAAGGATGCAGTTAATTTGATACCATATGGGATTTTCAGAAGGACCAATGGACTCTCAGAACTTGGGTTCCTAATTGCTTTTGAAAATCCTTCTGGGAGCTTGATTATGTCTTGGCATTTAAATACCTCAAAAAAAAAATCTGCTCCTTGGTCCTTAGCCAAACTCTTTGTCTGCTTATCCTGGCCTTTATTTAAGTGAGCCAGACAGTACAATGGGTAGGGGCATGTTTGCATTCGGGTATTGTCTCTGCTGCTCCAAAAGTGGGAGATGATATTAGGATGGATGCAGCTTTGCATTCGTTCTTTTTTTCTAATGCAGTATCTGTCTTCACTGGTTAGCAGCTGAAGCTTCGTTTGGTCTCGCAAATGAGGTATTTCTCTGTGTCACTGATGCTGACATTCAAAATATGTTAACACTTGGGGGTGGGTTTTCATGCTATGTTATTAGCTCAAAGAAACCTATCAGAAGTGAAGGGGAAACTGTKTGCATGTCCTGACCTTCCTATCTCAAACAGGCACTGGGAAACTCAATCTCATTAGTTTTGCTTGGAAGGGGGTTGACCTTTTTTGATTTCCAGACAGATCCTTCCACAAACCTTTTAAAAATAGAGATTCAGAAGTCCTAATGGCAAATATGGTATTTGTATGTAATARAGAGATGGCTCCTGTGACAAAGATTTTACAACCTGAAAATAAGGGGAAAATCTGTTGTTGTTTATTTAATACTAGATTAATTTCATGTGACTCCAAGATTATTCACGGGATGACATCCATTTTTCCACTATCAAAATAAGTGCTACATCAACGATAAGTAATTCCTTGTAAGTGAGGGACACCTTGGAGTATAAATTAGGAATTTGGATAGAACAGAAATGTTTTATATTTCGTTTTACATTTTATCTAAATCACATTTTATCTACATTTTATCTAAATAACAGAAATATTTTACATTTAATCTAAGTTAGGGGCACCTTGGAGTATAAATTAGGAATTTGGATAGAGCAGAAATATTTTACATTTTATCTAAATGCAAGCTCTGATAGAACAGGTCCTGGCACAAATCCATTCCCACTGTAGAAACACCAAGCCACAGATGAAGCAAGCAAAGGGAATACAGGATCGATGGCTTCATAACACAGTCAAATTTGTCTTGGTCTGTGCATGCCACGCTTTTGGTGGGGTTTTTTTTGCTGCTGGTGTTGCAGTCTCCTGTCCTGACCACTGCAGGCAAGAGAGATCTCATGTGGCTCATCACAACATTTTGTTCTATATCAACTGCAGGGATTTAACAAAAAATAGAAAATAGTTCTAATTTGGGGTGTGTGTGGTATTTTTAGCTTGCTATCAGTAGGCAAACAGAGCAGTAATTACATGAGCATGAATTTATGGGGGTTGGGAATAGCAAAACAGCATTAAGTACTTCTGTGCATGTTTGTGCTTGAAAATGCTTCAGCTGGGCCATGTTTGTGGTGTGCGAGGGAAAAAAAAGAAAGCAAGAGAAGTCCCATCTTCAGCAAGGTTGCTACACAGCCAATTTTTTTCTGAAGGATCCCATGTTGTTCAATCTACTGCGCATAGCCCTGTGGCTCCGTGTGTGTGCAGTAGCTCCGTGGCCCATGCAGGCATATTATTTCTTTTTAAAATTAACCACCGTAATTTTCAATAATAGCTTGACCCTTTTTCTTCCCCTCTCTGTATTTTTTTTCCACTGATTTATTCTCCTGTTGGAGAAATGTCAGTCCATGGACTCCACCAGTCCCTCCTAGCTGGGTCCCCCTCTGAAGCCCAGTGCCTCAGGAAGACTCAGAACTCTACGTTGTTAAATGCAGTTCAAACACGCCCCAAAAAGGCACACTCTTCCAAAAAGTGATTGCCTTCGCAGTTGAAGGGCCTGTGGATATTTACATGAAATAGAATATATGGGTGTTTCTAGGAAAATGTTGGGACAGCCATAAAGCTCTATGTTTTCTAGCTGTTTATTGTTCAGGGAGGTTGTCCCACCCCCAGCAATGGCTGGAAGAGCAGCAAAACATTTCTCACGTTCAGGTGCCTCTGGAACGAGGGAGGCCCCATCTGCTCTGGGGACCTAAGAGACGGCAGGGAATGGAAACAGGTCCCTGCTCGGGGTGCCAGGCGAACCCCYGCCYGGCCTCCCTCAYCTTCCCMGTWGCCYKTACRCAACAGGTATGGGGCTCTGGAACTCGAGGGCCAGGCAAATCAGGATGTAGATGAAGGTCCATCCAAGGGGTTGCCTAGGGTGAGGCGGCCAGCCCCACACATCATGACTGCCTCTGCTAAGAAAAA
>JAYKAV010003360.1:2515-57599 GCA_035582835.1 Phoebastria nigripes
GGTTCATCTTGGGGGCGCGCACAAGCCATGTGCGGGACAACCAGGGGATCAGGCCCAGCCAGCACGGGTTCATGAAAGGCAGGTCCTGCTTGACCAACCCAATCTCCTTCTATGACCAGGTGACCCGCCTAGTGGATGAGGGAAAGGCTGTAGATGTGGTCTACGTGGACTTCAGTAAAGCCTTTGACACTGTCTCCCACACCATTCTCCTGGAAAAGCTGGCAGCTCATGGCCTAGACAGGTGTACTCTTCGCTGGGTAAAAAACTGGCTGGACGGCCGAGCCCAGAGTGTTGTGGTGAATGGAGTTAAATCCAGTTGGCGGCCGGTCACGAGCGTTGTCCCCCAGGGCTCCGTTTTGGGGCCGGTCTTATTCAATATCTTTATCAATGATCTGGAAGAGGGGATTGAGTGCACCCTCAGTCAGTTTGCAGACGACACCAAGTTGGGCGGGAGTGTTGATCTGCTCGAGGGTAGGAAGGCTCTGCAGAGGCACCTGGACAGGCTGGATTGATGGGCTGAGGCCAACTGCAGGAGATTCAACAAGGCCAAATGCCAGGTCCTGCACTTGGGTCACAACAACCCCAGGCAACGCTACAGGCTTGGGGAAGAGTGGCTGGAAAGCTGCCTGGTGGAAAAGGACCTGGGGGTGTTGGTCGACAGCCAGCTGAACATGAGCCGTCAGTGTGCCCAGGTGGCCAAGAAGGCCAACGGCATCCTGGCCTGTATCAGAAATAGTGTGGCCAGCAGGAGTAGGGAAGTGATCGTGCCCCTGTACTCGGCACTGGTGAGGCCGCACCTCGAATGCTGTGTTCCKTTTTGGGCCCCTCACTACAAGAAGGACATTGAGGTGCTAGAGCGTGTCCAAAGAAGGACAATGAAGCTGGTGAAGGGTCTAGAGCACAAGTCTTATGAAGAGCAGCTGAGGGAACTGGGACTGTTTAGCCTGGAGAAGAGGAGGCTGAGGGGAGACCTTACACTCTCTACAACTACCTGAAAGGAAGTTGCAGCGAGGTGGGTGTTGGTCTCTTCTGCCAAGCAACTAGCGATAGGACAAGAGGAAATGGCCTCAAGTTGTGCCAGGGAAGGTTTAGATTGGACATTAGGAAAAATTTCTTTACTGAAAGAGTGGTTAAACATTGGAACAGGCTGCCCAGGGAAGTGGTGGAGTCACCATCTCCGGAAGTATTTAAAAGACATGTAGATGAGGCGCTTAGGGACATGGTTTAGTGGGCATGGTGGTATTGGGTTGACGGTTGGACTCGATGATCTTAGAGGCCTTTTCCAACCTTAGTGATTCTATGATTCTATGATTCTTGTAAGTATGAATCAGGCGTCCCTTTATTAAGATCAGAAGTGGAATCAGCCCTTCTACCCTGTCTGGGGAACTGCTCACTGGAGACTGGAGCAGCAGTTTTCCTGGAAGAACCCCCTTTTGTGATTGYTYTTCCTTGCAATTCACRTACCCGTGCCTCTAGGGTCGAGGTAGATTTTCCATCCCACTTCCTCATGTCCTCTCCGTGGTCAYGCAGGTAAAACCACAGGGTGCCCCAGGGTGTKTATCCACAATATCTTCTCTCTTGAGCAGAGGTACGCTCACTCCTAATGGCTGAGATACTGGCCCGTGCAGGTGGGGAGTAGGACATATCCTCTTTGAGTTGCTGGAACTCCCGGGACAGTTTCTCCACAGCAGGGACGCAGGCCTGTAGGGAAGAGGAGAGACTTTCTTCGTATTGCCAGTGTTGGCCAGCCAATTCATCCACCGTTTGTTCCTCTCCATCTTTCCAGGACATTATTGCCAATGAGTTGGCATATGACGCTGGTGCGCTCCGTACAAACTTCCGCCACATGGGTYRBGTGCAYTTGACTTCATCTGGATCTTTGGGTAACTGCTCGTTGTTCAGGTCATCATAAATCACCTCCAGCATGGCTAATTCCCTCAGGTACTGGATACCTCTCTCCATGGTGGTCCACTTGCCTGGGTGACATAGAACATCTTCCTTGAAGGGATACCTTTCCTTCABGCCTGACAGGAGTCGCCTCCAGAGGCTGAGGACTTGTGCCCCTTGCCCAATTGGTTTGTCAATGCCCCTAGAAAGGATCCCAGCTGCTTGGCTTCCCTACCCTGTAATTCCAGGCTCGGAATGCTACGTTATCCCAGCATCGGAGCAGCCAGGTGACAATGTGCTCGCCTGGACGACGGCTGAAATCTTTTCGCATATCTCGCAGCTCAGTCAGGGATAGGGATYGGGTGSTTACCAACTCATTTACGGGTTCTGCCTCTTCCTCCTCCTGTTCTCGTGATGGCCCTGGTTCATCTTCATCCCTTACTAAGCGAGCTGACTTTCTTGTGTATTTTCTTTTTTGTATAGGGGCAACTGATACTGGCACAGGTTGGTTCTCTGTCGCAGGGGTTGGGGTAGCCACAGTGCCTGCCGTGGGGAGTGGGGTAGCCGCTGTGCCTGTTGTTTTGTCATCAGATCCAGAGACTTTTTCTTCCCCTTGAGGGTTCTGAATAGTGTTAAACAGGGCTCGGTAGGCATGGGCCAGGCCCCAGCACATTGCAGTGATTTGTGTCTCCCTAGAATTGCCAGGGTGACAGCATACTTTTTCCAAATATTCTACTAATTTTTCAGGGTTCTGCACTTGTTCAGGGGTGAAGTTCCAAAACACTGGGGGTGCCCACCGTCCTAGACATTTGCCCATGCTATCCCACACACCCTGCCACTCATAACTATCCAGCCTTGGGGCAGATCTCTGGGTGATATTCTTAAATTGCTTATTAACCTCAGACAACACCAAAACAATATTCCCAAGAAATACCAATAGATGTATCTTAACTACCCAGGGATCTTCAAGGTACTGACAAGTTGTTGTAACAAAGGAGAAAACATCACAGAGGAAGGTGCCATTCTGTATTTCCTCCATAAAAAAATCCTCAGAGGAAGAGGTATAATTGGTAATTGTCTTCATGAGGTGGTACCCAAAGTGCAGTAACAGCTTCAGTACAAAACCCAGATACCAAATAATGCCCAATGCCAGCGTTTTAATAACAAATCTCCCAGGCAAAACATCACTAATCACTGCAGAACACAGCAGACTGCAGAAACCAACACCAATCTTTAACATGTACAGCAAAAACAAGAGCATGGTGAAGATCAGATAAACTAGTATCGAGAACAGATGAATCAATATTGTGACCAACAACTGTTAACAGGTATAAATTCCTTAAAACGCTCTAGTTAATCTGTTGTTATCTCAACCGTTCGTGCCCCACATTGGGCGCCAAAAAGGACTGTCGTGGTTTAACCCCAGCCAGCACCTAAACACCACGCAGCCKCTYGCTCACCCMCYGCCTCCAGTAGGRTRGGGGAGAGAATCGGGAGGGCACAAGCAGGAAAACTCGTGGGTTGAGATAAAAACAGTTTCATAATTGAAATAAAACAAAGTAGAACAGTAATAATAACAGTGATAACAGCAACAACAATAGAATATACAAAGCAGGYGATGCACAATGCAACYGCTCACCACCCACCGACCGACGCCCAGGCTGATACGTGAGAGCCCRTCYCGTGACGCCAGAGTCCCCCCCACACTTAGTTTTTATACTGAGCRTGAYSTCACATGGTATGGAATACCCCATAGGCCAGCTGGGTCAGCCGCCCCGGCTATGCTCCCCCCACCAGCTTCCCATGCACCTGGCAGGGCATGGGAGGCCGAGAAGTCCCCGGTGCAAGCACCACCCAGCAACACCCAAAACATCAATGGGCTATCAACGCTCCTATCATACCAAACCCAAAACACAGCAACCCCCCCCCAGCTACTGGGAAGAAAGTTAACTCTGTCCCAGCCGGAACCAGGACAAGCATGAATATAGACATTGTCTTAACAATGTGGGAAGACCATGTGCCTGGTTTCTATACAAAGAAAACTTCAGCATACAAGGGTGCTCTAAAGCAATCCACCCCTCATGTGCTGGCACATAAGGTAGAGGTCATTTGCCCCTAACTAATCCTATCGTCGAGTAAGGCTTTTAATTTGATCCATCTGCTAATCTGTGAGGTCACTTCTTCAGTCCTTCACRTCCTGCAAAGTCATTCCTCAAGTCAACATCTTGTCCTCTGGCCCTTGGGTCACCAAGTCTGTTGTTCAGTATTGTCAGGATATGGCCAATATATTCTACCTTCTTATCTCTGCCTTTGGTCAGCAATTGGTAATTGTATACATCTCAATTGTCATTGTTCTTTATCTCATAATCTTATTATTAATATCTGATACAGATCTCCAACTGAAAGTTGTTTAAACAGTGCTTGATAAACCTGTTGCTTCTCCCTGATCCACAGTTTAGTGAAGATAAACCTGTTGCTTCTCCCTGATCCACAGTTTAGTGAAGATATTATTTGTGTTAGACACTCTGTTCTCACCAGCAGTCCTTCCCTTGCCTATATGAGCCCTGCACCACAGATAGAGTCACAGGGGCTGTGAGATATACTGCCTGGGTAAATAAATGTGACAACAATGCTTGCAGTCACTCCTTCTAGAACAGCAGTGCCACATAAGGTCATATTTATTTTCATAGCCTTTGTTTTTTGACCTGTTGATTATAAGACCTTATTGTTTCGCTGTTCTGACTAAGCTGTTTGTCTTTTGTTGTATCTCATCTGCTGATGAATAGATATCCCCAGCAAACTGAGACTGCCAAACACCCCTGGGACTTCAGTCTCCATGCCAGATATTTGTTACACAGCAGTACGAGACATTGCAGGGAGATGATGTACCTTCACCTGTGCCGGCCGTGACATCAAAGCAAGCATTTAATTACCGGTGTACTGAGAAAGATTTTGGAAAATATAAATGATTTTACAATGAAATCTGTAAATTTTCAGTGTCTTGCTATAGGAGCATGATTGTCAAGTGCTTTCCTACAATCACTGAAGTGTAAGAGTACTAGTTGCCATTAATTTCTTTGTTCATTAGTATTATGTAGTGTGAAGGTATGGTCAATGAATGCAGAACTAGGAAGGAAACCAGCTAGCTCTACTTTAGTTGCACTGTGGCTTCTCTTCAGAATAATGGTACAAAGCCCCTTTTTGGACAGGAGCATTATTTACCTCCAGTTGTTTCAACCACTTAATTTTTTCTTAGGCAATTCTGTCATGGTGCACTTCCTCCTTTCCTTTGAGGTGAATTTCAGACCCTTTTCTCTGCTGTAGTTTCGTTCTTTGTATCACTTGCTTTGAGTGGATGTGCACTTATTTTCCTTGCTGACAGTCTTTATAGCTCTGAGGTTTGCTATTGGAAGCTTTCAGTTCACTTTAGGTAATCTGTGTGAATATCCAGCTCTTTTATCTTACTTACATTACCAGGTTCAGTCTTGTTTCAGTTGGGGGTCTATTTAGTGCACAACACAAGTAGTCCGTGATCCACACTGACATAACCTGTCTTTTCCTTTGGTTTTTTTTGTGCTTGCAGTGTTTCACAGCTCTTTCCTTCCTCTGGAAAGTCCTGACACATTCTCAGCCATATCAGTGAATGTGCTTCTGATGGGTCTCCAGGTCTAGTCTATGTGACTGGAAAGGTATTTCAAGCCCTTCCAGATGGGAAACTCATTTGAAGGGGAAGAAGTTGGCAACCATCCCGTGATGCTTCCTATTACATGACTGAGCCATTGACTTTGGGTCACCACTTCTAATCAGAAAAGCAATCATTTCAATAGCCTATGTGACCATATCATTAAATCCATCACTACACTACAAATCCTGCAGTTAAGAGTGAAGAGATTAATCTTGCTCTAAACGTGAAATACTTGAAATGTATAAAATACTGCTATTCTTGTGCAGAGAGCCACATGGAAGACTTGATCAGAGATCATTGATTTTTTTTCTTGCTTCTGTGAACTACCATCAGAAGTACTGATCTGTTTTACATGTAAAATATGAACTCGGGGACTCTGCTCAAGCAACATAGTTTATGCAATTTTATACCTTTGTGAATAAAATAAGTGATATTACTGCGATGAACATTTGTAAATCACCAAGTGTGGAATGGTCACCTTCAGTTTTACTACCGTTAAAACACTACAACCTATCTGAGCAGTTTTAATAGGTATTAAACTCTGTGGGCTATGAAACTATTGATAATGCTGGAGAACAACTGTTTCTGTGGACACTTTTGGAAGACTAACAATGCCAAACATCTGGAAAAGCTTGGGTAGGCTAGAAAGTGCTCTACATAAGTGATGTTTGCCTCATGTCACAGGATAATGATGGCTTTCTTCTTTGTGTGATTAGTTCACAACTTTTTTACTTATAGCCAGAACTGTTTTTGTCATTTTTCAGCCGCAGACGCTGGTTCTTAAGCTAGCACCTGCCCTTTGCAGAAAACCTCCATGCAAGGACTGAGATTCTTGTCAAGACACCATCAAGAAAATTACCATACTGATCCCAGCTAGTGCAAGTCAAAGTTGGCTTGAAAGCCCCTTGGAGAACATGGTGGAGAGCAGTGCCCTTGCAACAGGCTCCCGGAAAACAGTTACCCTATGCCACCCAAGAGCAAAGTGCTTTACAAACAGTATGTGCCTACTCCTAAACCCTTGAATAGCTACAAAAGTCAGTAAGACCATAGTAAGAGTTGACTTCTCGACACTAAGCCACAGAATGTGGAAGCTCCTCCATTTTTTATGTGCTGTGACCCAACAGGCCAACAAGCTGCTGCCAGTAAATCCAAATGGTGTCATCGAAGCAGCTGCTCAGGAGCACAGAGGTATGGGTTAATAGATCTTATAAAAGTCAAGCTCATAAATAACTTCATCAAAATACACCAGTGTGTCAGATATCCCTTTGCTTTCAGTACTAAAGATAAACAAAGGGCTCATTGTCACTAAATCACAAAAGGTTGCTGGACTTGAGGCTATTTTTTGCTGAGTTCCTTAGGAATTAGAGAATAGCTGGCAATTTCATTTACAAATATTTGCACTCCTAGTCAGGCAGTGGAAGTGTGGAAGGCTGGAAAAGCGATGGCTATTCTGCATCTGGACACAAGGCAAATGAGCTCTGAAGCTATAATCCCTTGTTAGGAAACCTCTTGGAGTGATGTACAGAGCTGGAAACCTCTATTAAAATGTGTGTTCGGGATCTGGCCCTGACTTCTGGGACCAGGATCTAGCACAGTCCACCTAGAAACTGGCTATCAAAGGTAGCAGCCATGCTGACTGACCACTCTGGATGCTCTGGGGGAGTGTCTGCTGTGTTGAGCAGTCCCGTTCATTTTCTCATCATTCAGAAGCTCAGCAACAGCAATCTGCATGCCTTGCTTGGCAGCCATCCCAGTAGCACAAGAGCACTCTGCAATAGACTCTTTGAGTTTCTAGGCTTGTGTGACTACTTCTTAGACCTTATAACAGCAACATTTCACGCTCTCTTCTATGGTTTACAGATACAATGGCACTGCAAGTGAAATATTAGGCATAGTCTCTTCAAGGGACCAAGCAAACCCTTAGAGATGATCAGGGATTTTGAGCTCTCCTTCTTTAAGATATATGGACACACACATCCCCGCCCAAAGAAGAATGGATTTTGAACCTCTGCTCTCAGACAGATCCCGTTCTCGCATGTGGAATTCCAAGAGCAATGACAGATTAGAAACTCATGCCAAAGTCGTTGAAGCATTTAATAGAGTCTGAGGAAGCCAGTGTCAATCTTTCCTTTGTCCAGAATTACTTTAGCAGAAGTATGCAGGCTCTTCACATTCTCCGCATGGTTCACGTGAAGCGAAATCTCATCTAAGTGCGGTAATCTTGGGGCATTAAATTACATTTAACCTAAATCGTTAACAGTTGTTGATTCTCCATGTTATAATTATATTCGCTACAAACGGGATCAAGTCAACAGCATGGAGGAGACGTCAGTGGGGTGACTGTGAAATGACAGGCAGCCGCACCAATCCCCGGCCCCTCTGCACAGCTCATGTACGCTCGCAGCTCCGGGCTGGGAGGGCTCAGGGGAGGAGGGGGGCTCTGCACATATGTCCAGAAATTGCTGCGTGGATGGCTTGGCTCAGCTCTCGCTGCTATTTAAAGGCACATGAGCTGCATGTTAAATTGGGCATTAGTATTTGCCTGGCTCTCCAACATACAGCTGGTTTGACCACGCTGTACAGCAGTCCTGTTGGGGAATTGAGGACAAAATGCAGGCAGAGCCCATAAGCACRGAAATTATAGGACATTAGGGGCTGACTCCCACTTCTCCTCTTCAGACAACAGTTTCATTAGCGCAACTCCCTAAACCAGAACAGTATTAGCAACTTAAGATCATGGCTTGCCACTGTGCTTTGAGTTGCCAAGAAATGCCTAGTTTCTTCCACAAAGTGCCAGCTGAAGTAAATCTCTGGGCTTTTAGTGCAAGGTAAGAAGGAGCATTTGCAAATGGAGGATTTGCCTCTTGCCTAACCTAAACACCCAGCTTGGGTGCCTGTTGCTAGCAGTTATCCCAGCTCTGCAGGAGGTGGCTGTAAAGCCTCAGGACACCTGAATATTTACAGTGAACTCATTCTAGGAAAATAAAACAATGGATTCTGCTAAGTCCATAAATTGCTGTCTAAAATACCTATCAGCTCATAAACAAACTATTACCAAAAAGGTTTTAAAACACAAGTGAGTGAGAGAGGAACCACAGCACAAAGAAACTGAAGCTGTGTCTATACCAGCAAATTAAATGTGCCTGGGGCCATTCCTTGGCACTGAGGCCAGTTGGCAAGGAGCAGCCTGCATCCGTAGCATTAAACTGTCTTACGCTCCAAAACAGGGTGACCACATGGAAACTGGTGCTGGGAACAGTCCCTGGCCCATGGTGCTCCTGAACCCTACCCAGAAACTGTGCAGGAGAGAACTACTTGGCATGGGTCAAAAGGTGCCAAGACTCGTGCTAAAGATTTTCTGGTGCAGAGGATGGGGAGAGCTGAGGGATGTTCCTGGTGCTGTTATTATAACGTAGTGGTATTGATGTAGACTGAACATTTGAACCTCTGCTATGGACAAGAAGAAAAAAATCTCAGCAAGAATGAGAGCAGCTCCACCCTCGTTCCTAGTTGGGAGCACAAGAACACGTAAGACATGTACTTTGCCCTGAAAGCCTTGCTGGCAAGAGGCTTAGCCCTCATGCTGTGGGTGGGCACACACCTCCTCTGGAGTTCAGCCGTGCAAAGTTTTGCCAAAGAGAAGCTATTTATTTTTTAATTTTTTTAAGTAAAGCTTTTCCTATGACTTTGGTGGGTTTGTAAGGCTTTGTTTTGCTGTAATTGGAATGTTCCTTGATGTTTTGCACTCTGCAACTGCTTATACGTACTTTCACCTCTCAGCCATTTCTAAGACCGTTTTCATCTTTGAATTTCATTTTCATGACAAAAGATGACAAACATGGGCACCGAATAAGACAACCACAATATTTGTTGTGACGGGAAGACATCAGTACTCAGTTATTTAAAACAAAACAAATTAAAAAAAATCCCAGGAAAGAGGACTCCCTGCTTCTAACAGCAGATTCATTTGTAAACCAGAACAATGCAGAGCAGCCCAGCCAGGCTGGCCGTGGGGCTGTGGTTTCCTAATGCAACGTGTTCAGTGGCAATGCTGGTTTCAATTATTCTCACAATCGCTCGTTCCTATCACAGAACTGACATTTCTTGGCAGGATTTTTTTTTTAATTGGATCAGGTCACTAATCCAGTTCAAAATACAGTCCTACAAATGGTTGTGCTGTCACAACTGAATGGGCTGAAGACCAGCAGACAGGACACAGGAGATGGAGAGTGGGAGGCAGGGAAGGTACCAAATATTGAGTTTGCATTGAGTTTATAGCTGCTTTCTCTTTCTAACACCTGCTGCTTTTTGCTTTCTGCTCCACCTACAGGTGAAAGCATAATCTGAGGAGATAGCGAGCTCAGGATTTCATGGCTGTTCATTGCTTGTTTTCTTTGCACCCTCCTTCCTTCTCAGACTTCACTGATGGTTTGTGCAGACAGTCCCATGCTCCTATACAGCTTTAGCAAAGTGGTGCTTAGGCTTCCTCTTTTCAAGAAGGAATCACTCAGAAGGCAGGATGTGTTTCCACATCAAATATTGCTTACTCTTGCTATAAAGACTGGTAGATCTGGCAAATGCAACCACCCCTTTGAGAGCGAGTCTCCATTCAAGCAGGACTTCCATGATCACTCAAGTTTCTTAATACTTTTTTTTTGGCATCCACCTTCACTAAAAAGATTAACTGCTATCAGATGTTTAATGCAATTAACAGCAGTGTCAAAAGGGGAAGAACTCAGACTAGAAGAGAAGGAACAGATTAGGGAGTAATCCTTCAATTAGATGTTTTCAGCTTGGTTGCGTCTAATGAAAATCACCCTAGAGTACTTAGGGATATGGCTGAAGCAATCACAGAGGTGGTTGCAGCTAAAACCAGCTCTCAGGCATCTGTGGTTGAATTATCCAGTTTGGAGATTATCTGTGCCACAGATGTAGAGATAGCTAGGGTCTGACATGGCTCATTAGCACGAACACCACATGAATAAAGCAGATTCCAGGGTCAGGCTGGGTCTGGAAATAGTCCAACAGCTTCCATTGAGGACAAAACTAAGGCCTTCTCTCAGAAAGCCCAGCTGGATGTGAGCTGACTGTGTACACCTGTACCTGTATCATATTGCCTGACGAGCTCCAGGAGAATCAGCTTAGGCGCACTGTGAAGAAAGTGGTATAGGTCATTTCAAGCCCACTTGTTATGCCCATCTAAAAAGCCCCATCTAACATGAGTCCAAAATAAGTCCAACTGGATCTTAGCTAAGTCTGTAAAAAGACCTTGGACCATCTCTGCATTGTGTTCCCACAGACCTGCATGGTTCCCTGTATCCATCACCCAGAGTGTCTCAGCCCTCCTGGGGCTCCAGCAAGGAGCTAATGGTATCTTGGAGGATTTGCGAAGCTGCAGAAGACTGGAAAAGAGGCAAATGTTGAAAGAAAGGAAAGGAAGAGCTGATATGGGTCAGATCAAAGTCATTAAAAGGCTGAATAAAAAGCTGCCTGTTGGACTGTGCTGGGGAGAAGAAACTCAGGTGTGAAGCAGCAGCCCACAGGGGTTGGCCAAGAGTAAGTCACATTGAAACAACCTGATTTCTTTCTATGCCTTGTTCCAGCCCTGCCTGTGTCTGTGGCTTTTCCTGCTCCTGTTTTCTGGTGTTGTCCAGCATTTCCCAAGGACGTGGGTGATGTCGCCAACCCCAGTGCTGGGGAGGTCCTCATTGCAGCCCTGTTCCTAGGAAATGTGGTGGCTTGATGGCGCAACTCCTGCCTGGCACTGACACCACGTCCATGCTTCAGCGGTAGCCTTTTCCAATGAGCCTTTCCCAAATAAAGGGTCATTTAACTGCTCCTTCTTCTTGACTGAGTAAATGTCAGATGTTACTCCAAGCATCAAAAGGGTTTTACCCAAATCACAACAATGTATGAGGAGACAGAAATGTTTAAATAAGGTATCTAAACAACCCTGCACCTTTCCACTAATTACACTAGAATAAGAAAGAAAATTAAATACCCTGCTTAAAGCATCTGCAAGTAGCAGTTTAATTCAGAACTGGATTTATGCAGTCATTAGAGTTTCTCTGTTACAACTGCACTCCACTTGTACACTAAGTAATTACATTGTACCTGGTTGGGAAAGGTTGTGCAGGTATCGTATCGTAAACATGTGCTTCCATACCCTGAGATATTTTGATATCTGTTTAAAAGAAGAAAATCTGCAACTCCAGGCACTATCTGGAAGAATCAACTTAAAAGTAGTAGGGATATAATAAGAGATACACTTATCTTTCTGCAAAAAACACTGTGAAAGATCAAGCACTAATATACTGCCCCAGACACTTTTCAAACCACATATTCTCTATATGCCACATCCAAGAAACTTCATTGTCTGATTCACCAATACTGAACAGTGATCACTTCAGTATTTTCCAGTCCTTCAACTGATTAACACCTTACGTGTCACATACCTGAAGGGATGCTGAATTACACCCGTGACTCAGATTTTTCTTACAATAATTATACACCTACAGCAGAAATGGAGGTTTCATGTGTTTGTCACCACGGCTAATGGATGTGTCTCTGTGTTGACAGTGATGTGAGTTATCCAGCTACCCATCTCCCAGCTATTGGAGAAAGATTGGTGACTCATCTCCGGGGTACCAAGTCACACCAGCAAGGAAACAGTTCCTTCTTGTTTCTTTCCTCTTTTAATTTTGCTCTGTATGAATAGGAAAATCTGAGACAATCAATCCCACAATCACATTTTAAGGCAGATTAAATGACTCAGTTGCAGGATCTCACCTCACTGCAGGTGCCAATAGAGCAGCCATCTGTGTCAGAGCTGGTTGCTCTAGGCTCCCTTTTAGTCAATGGAGGGAAATAGGCACTTGTAGGCCTGACTTATCTTGACTAGGTTAAATATCAGCATTAGCACGGGATGAGTCATGTTATAAAAGTGCCTGTTCCCCTGCTGACTCTGGAGACAGCCTGCACAACATGCTCCGGCATCAATGGCTACACTGCAGATAACCTGCAGTGACGGGTGATGAATCCTGCCCCAGGCGAGTCAGAAACAAGTGCAAATGCATTCAGAGATCTTACGAAATTACCTGCTGTGTCATCCAGATGTAGTCTCCCACCCCTCTCTACCTGACTTACTGCTCTTCCTTTTATTATATTTTTGCTGCATAGACAGTATTTGGGCAGATCCACTGGATTAATTAGTGTAGGGAGGTATTGCATGACAAATACAGGAAAAAATGAGGTTCTTTCATGCCCATAATACTTTTTTCTGTAGAGAGAAAGTGCCCTAGACAGCCTTTCCTTCCCTTCCTCCCCTAAATCAACCAGGCTTCTAGTCTAAAGTAATATAAAATCAAAATTTATACTTGATTCAGAATAAGCTGGACACCCTTCAGCATCAGGTCACCTTGGAAAGGCTCTCTGGAGGTGTTGGACTGGTATAGCTGTGCCAATCCTCCAGTGCTGGGGCTGTTCCCATTACAGTGTGCAATGGGAAAATCCCAGGAGTGCCAAGGACATAAAAGTCTGGCACCCTCTGGGGACATGGGACACCCATTCTTCAGATGGCAGGGGCTGCTGTCCCCTGTGGTGGCAGGAGATAGCACAGGGTGGTGGCAGGACCTTTGGAAACTGTCCTGTAAACTGACTGGAGCCTGATTTGACTTTTTGCTTTGCTGTGTTTTCCACTTTGGCGCAGCAGCCCGGCACTCCAGGCAGTGCACCTGGGAGCCCACGTGTTGAGCTGGGTGCCCACCAGCGCTGATTCGGTCTTTTAAAAAAAAAATTACTAATTTGCCAACCTATGGGTTTACAGACCTAGTTTCAAAAGAGGCAGCATAATATGTTCTTTTCAGGATTTGAAATGCTCCTTTGGATGGTTTCCTGGGGGCTTTTTAATTTATTTATTTTGATTTAAACATCCAGTAAAAGGATCATATCTAATCCCAACTCCAATGCCATTGGCTACTTTTTAAGTACAACTGTAGCGTTAAACACTTTTGCTAAACACTCCTTCTTGGGAGGAAGAGAGAGAAAAAGAAGGGCCTAGCAACAATAAAAAAATCCATAACATTCTAACAACAAATTTTTATCGAATCACATATAAGCCCTTTCAGGATTATAATGAATTTCAGTGAAAATAGATTTAAAGAAGGATTAAGGCAATTTAAATACAGTTATAAAAAGTGCAGCCTAGGTAGGTAGGTAAAAAAGAGAGAATAGAAGTCCTACAGAGTTCACAATAACTTTATTGTGATGCCTTGGACAAAACCAAATAATAAGTATATTCATTGAGGAACACCCCAAAAGCCTCACCTGATGTAATTCCTGAAACGGACCACCCTGAGTGTGGTGAACCCCGACGGACGCTGCYGTGCAGAGCAGAATGGCCAGATTCACGCTCAGCAACCCCCACTTCTGAAATGCACCAATTTATGTCCGTGCTGGTTCTGAGCAAGAGGGTGTCAGAAGGGCGTTATGCACAACTACTCTTACATCTTAGTTAACTGTGATGAATTTTCTTGAGTGCCATTTTATAAACATACTTTAAGCAGGCTTCCTTCCTCCTAGGTAACTAAAAGCCCCATCCAGAACAAGATACTCCATAACCCAACCTTCTCCCCTTTGTTATCCACCTTCATGCTCTGAAATAAAACCTTTTTTCTTGTCTTCCTTACTGTTTGACACAGTCCTGGAGGATAAGATAGGAACTGGAGTTTTCTTCCCGATGATAATGAGAACTCCCAGCTCCAGCTGGCACCTGGGGCCAGGGATGCCCTCCTCCCTGCTCCCCGCTCCGCTACACCTTGCCAAGAGCCGCAGCTCTGCCTGCTAATGACGCACTTTCCAATAGCATCAAATAACATTACACAACGTGATAAGACTTGCAAAATGTTTTGGCTGGCTGAGGCTGTGCGTGAGAAACACTGAGGTGTCGGGCGAGAGTAGAGTGGCCAAATCCTTTTTGGCCCCCAAATCTTTCTGGCCCCTGAAATCATGCCCTGCAGGGCCCCATCCTGAAAGAAAAGGCAGGACCTTGTGCATGAGATTTTTCAGGATTGTTTCCATTAGTTATAATGACCAGGCATAACTGCAGCACAGATTTTGAACCAGGAACCTGGAAAGCTTTGACAAGCTCTATCAAAACTTTTGCAGTTCATCTCAAGGACTAGCTTTACAATTAATGTCATCCTCTAGTTTATAGTCGTAATCCTGGAGCAAGAGCTGACGATTGTTAATTTTATGCTTTCTTTCTTTCTGCTTACCCATTATGTCAGCATATTTCATTTATGCTAGGCTTTCTGAAATCAATCTTCATTTTAATGTATAGTCCCCTACTGCCTTTTTTTTTTCAGTAAACAGCTGAAGATTTAGTGTTGGCTTCTAACACACTGAATCCATTTATGATAGTTTACATAATCAGATTTTCAGTGCTCTGTAAATCTGTCTTAAAATGCTTGTGTTGCTCCAGGATTAAACTGGTTAACTTTCTGAACTGTTTTTCATCATTTGTGTACATTTCACCATTTTAAGGAACAGTTAAGATGCTATTTTGGTAGGGCTGTAGCACCTTCCATGTGTCATTGATTTTTTTTTTTTCCCCAATGGGGAATTTCTACAAATGAATGTTGTATTTCAGAAGAAGAACTGCTTCGCTCATAAATATCTTCTAAGCTACTAAATGTCAAACTTTCTTGCGGCAATAGGGTAATTCATCTCTTGAATATAGTGGTTGACTTTTGCAATTAAACACAGTGATGAAATTTCACAGGGAAGAACATGCAAAACTAGCCGAAATGTTAACATGCAGATGGGCGTGAACCTGTGAAGCAGCTCTGATGGGAAGCAGGAATGTGCTCCCAGAGGCTGCCCATGGATTTTCCTCCTGTGTACGGCATCCTGCTTTTAAGCTCTGAGGAGCATCAGGGCTAACAGGAGCAGGACAGACACAAACCCTGATATACGGCACCACAGCTGGGGCTCTGAAATCGTTCCTTCCTTCCTCCCTCCTCCAGTGGAGGACCAGACTTCTTCAAGGACAGCAGTTTGCTCTGCTGTATCCTTTGGTAGCRGGACACAAAAGCAACACGTAAGCCAAATGGAAGGGCCTGGTGGCCGCTGGAGGAACCACCAGAGGAAGCCTGCCCAAGTTACCCAGGGAAGCGTTGCTTCACCGCCATGGGTTTTAGGAGGCTTCAGCTGAGTCATTGCTCAATATACACACGAGCCACCTTCCCATGAAGGAACTTGAGGGTGAAGCCCCTGAGCAGCTGCCAGCCAGGCTGGAGCATAGAGTCACAGCCGGGATTTGCTCGCATTTGCAAGGGTGGGTTTGACCAGTAGCTGATCCTTCCCTGAAGCCTGATGTTTCTTCCTCTCCAGTGTGAGGACAGCTCTACAGAAGTGCAACCCATTTCACAAGCTCAGTTGCTAAATTGATTGCATTAAATCAGAGAAATTTTCTCATGAGGAAACACGCTGACTTTGGTTCATACCTTCTCATATAAAGTAGACTCAGTACTAAGCACTTTGAACTTGGTTTATAACTGTGCACACTGGGGTGTTATTAAATCCTTTTAGAAGCTGAACTGGTGTGGAAAGTGGAGAAAATTGCATTTGGATGTATCTTGTGAGTGTGGACAGATGTCAAATACGAAGTGTCTGAGTTCAAGGCTGGGAGATAATAGCTTTGCAATGCCACAGCTGGCTTCGGTTGCTCCCTATGATAACGTTACCTTGCAAAATTAAGGGTAAATGAGCAAATGATGATATGGGTTTAACTGGAGCAAATCCAGTATAACTCAGTTACCCAACTGCAGTTGGGTAAGTATCAATGTGTTTACCTTATACTGATTGACAGGATTGAATCAAAACAGTCAAATAAATTACTATTTTAAAACATCTGTCCAGGCAAAACCCTAGATGTTTGGATATTTATTTTAGACACATAGAGTTGTCTAAATGAGGAGAAAGCTAGGTGGTGTGGAAGGGACAGAACAGAGGAAAAAGCTAGAAGGCGCCAAGTCTGAAGTGAAGGTTTGGGGAAAATAAGTCAAAATATTCGTATCCCTGGGATACCAAATGAGAAAAAAACCAGAGCCTGGAGACTCCCCTTGCCCTGACGCAGGCAGGTAAGCTGTAAAGGGTTCAGCATGGCCCATGCAGACAGCAAGCACCGTGGATGGATGCTCTCCCTGCCAACTTGATACCGACCGCATGGTGATATTTATGGGACTTCAGGGAGCGTTTTTTCTTTTAAAACTTAGAAAATAAACACAGGTTAGAAATGGTGTTACCAGCACATTATTAAAGTTATGAAGTTAAATACTCCAGAGTTTGGAAGTACTAGAAAGGAGCACGTTTGTGCTCTCTGTGCACGTGCTCTGTTGGGTGGCCTTTAACCACCTACAGTTTCTCATAGGACTCATACCAATAACCCAGGCTCCCATGTGCTGGGCTTACTTCAGCGTTTGACCTTGCAGACAGCTGATGTCTCAGTGGACACCCCGTAATTCTGGGCTGTGGCACCCTCTGCTGAGCTCAGCAGTGCTGGCAGGTAGGAAAATTGTCCAGGAAGCACCTGGTGAATTTATGGTGCCTTCAGGGCTGGATGGCCCCTGAGCTGTTGAGTGCTAGATTGCTCTGTTAGATATAGATGCAAATTCTGCCTAAACCCTTGAGTAGTTTCTTCTGCTGGTGTCCTGGACTTTGCCCCTAGAACTAAAAAAAAAAAAAAACACACATTGCTTAATTGAGAGCATATGATCCTTATCAACTGGGTGGAGCAACAACATGAAGCAAAGATCAGCACCCAGCAGTCCCTGTGCTGCCCTCTGTTACCTATGTTAAGCCATAACTTTGCCCTTATAGAACAACATCCAAATTTCTCCCTTGCGTTGGTTCAAGCTGGATGCAACTTTGTTCGCTATCTGTGAGATGTGAGTTGTGCAAAGGCGTAGCCATGCATGCTGTGGTAAGGGTGCTGCTGGTAGGTGGGGTCCGAGTGGAAGTTTTGATTGCTCACTCTGCACTGTTTGCTGGAGTTTTTAACCATCTGCTCTCATAAGGGAATTGTATGTCATGTGATGTGGTCTCTGGAGGACTTTTAAATGTTTGGGGTGTAACAGCTGGAAAAGACCATCTGCCTGCAGAATAATTACTTATTCCAGAAGGGAGATCAGAGGAACTGAGATCTTTTTTACTATCTGTTCGTATCAGGAGTGTTTCTAACCAGATATGGACCTGAGCTAGATTCCCAAATTCACATACACCTGAATTTCACAGTAACCTAAATCAGACTGCATGGTCAGGGACCAGATCCACAGGGCTGAATATTCAAGTTCCTTAAATCAAGGAAGAAGAAAGATGGGCTGGGATAAAAGCATGTGTGTGTGCAAGAGAGAAAGAATCATTGATGGAGATGGAAACTGTGTTGTGCAGCTCTGGGTTCGTCTCTGTTTCCAGCTCCAGCGTACATAGAAAGGCTGTTCCCAGCTTTCCAAATCAGGCAGACACAGTTAGTGTATTCATGAATCTGAATCAAGTTACTGTGTGCTGAGCGCTCCAGCTGAACATCAGCAGTCAGGCTCCTTCTGCAGAGTACTTTGATACGAGGGGACTGGCTGTCTTGGGGGATCTCTAATAAGCTATGTTTACCATGAGGCTGCTGGTTGCAATCTCATGTGCACAGATTTGTAATGGAGCTGTTGCATGAGCCATTGTGGGATTTGCATTTTTGCACATGTGGAAAGGTGGAGCGCACATCGCTATGCGAGGCTAACCTTGAAAATCAGAGCTGGAAGGAAGGAATGTGGGAAGGAATTAGCTCTGAAGAGAGAAATGTGGATTTTGATAAGGGAAACACCATCACTCATTGCCTAATGAGCATCAAATGTATTCCTGATACTGCGTAAATGTAGGAGGCTCTCTGGTATGATGATCACAAAGCAATGGCACCCGGACCTTTTATCTGAAGCATCTGAAAGGACTGAGGCTGCAGCTGCACAGGATGCTGAGCCACTTGGGCACCTTGCTGCCTGGGAAGGGGAGCCCTCGAGCCGTGCACTGGGGCCCACAGGTTAAAGAATCTTCCCTGAACGCACGGGCAGGGAGTCAGTGCTGAGCCAGGGACGTGCTGCTGGCAGACGGTTTGGAGCTCTTTCCCACCATGTGTACACTTAAACACCCCATGTACCAATTAAAGATAGCCCGTTCTATTTTAAAAAAAGAAAGAGGAATAAAAAGGTGTAAACTGCATGTCCTCCATGCACACTCTATTACATTTTCTGATCAGATAACATAGTGGTCAGCAATAGACTCCCTGCTTCTCTACAATATCCAAGACTTAAATCAGCTACTATTGGGCTATACATTTTAAGATAGACTGCTGAGGTAGAGTCAGGATTGGCAAAACAGCCCTCAGAGCCACTCAGTCAAAAATACATCTAACAACAAACTCATGGCATGGATTTCAAAAGAATGAGATAAAACACAGCCAGTGTGACAGTGTTTGTGCTCTTTCTGTTTCCTGAGCCTTCAGGGTTCAGGTTTTCTCCCTAGCCATGGATTCTGAAATTTAACATTTAAAATGAAAGTGGGGGTGCTCCTGTAATTTCTTGACACTTTAAAATGCATGTATAAATGTGATTTCTTAATTAACTATGAAGCTGAGCAGTTTGTTGAAGATGCCTCAGTAGAAAGTTTTTGAAGTCATATTTATAAACAAATTGCAAATCTCTTCAAATCCATAATTACCTATCACAACTGATGAGCACTGCAAATATCTTCCAAGATATTGTTAACCCCTTATAGCTGTTTGAACTGTGAGTTGTTATATCATTGTAGCTGTACGGGGAACTTTAATATGAAGTTTATACTCACCACTTGACTCTGCAAACTGGGATTTAAGAGAAAGAGCAAATATTGTGAAACTGTGATAAAATCTGTAGAACTGGCAAAAGCATACTTGCACAGGCAGTGGAGAGCCAAGTGTGAGACATCCCGTACACTCCTATGGGCTGTTCTTTAACATGAACGGCAAGCTGAAAACGCTGGTTGGCTGCCTCAAATGCCAGCCGCGCCCATGGGTTTGTCTCTCAGCACTTCCCTTCCTACCTCCGAGATCTCCAAAATATGCTGAATGAGCTGTGGGCATCACCCCTTCCAGAGCTGGCAGGGAACTCAGGAGGTGGGGAGACGGCTGCATCGTACCCAGCTCCTCCATACGTAGGTTGTGCCTGGGGCAGCCCAGTGCAAGCCCTATGCATCCCCTGCCACCCACCTCCAGAAGGACCAGTTATGCAGTTAGCAGAGCTGTGACACCATTTCTTTAAATTTTTAAATTACTATTATTATAAAGGGCAAAAATGTTGTCCCAACTACTCTTGGACTTTTGACTGACATGAAGACTCTGAGAAGGGTGGCTGCAGCTGTTCCTGGTGTCCTGCCCCAGTGCCCCACGGCAGAGRTCCCACTTGTCTCATCTTTCAGGATGGATATTTGGAAGATACCTGTCTCTCAGTTTCATCTAATCTGGATAACATCATGCCTCTGACACCATAGCCACCCACAGATATTCTGAGCAATTGGCCAGACTTGTGTCCTCATATGTGTGCTGTGCCTATCGCAGGAGAGTTCGCTTCTACCCTTAACTAGAAGTGGGTGAAAATCTGGGTGGTGGTCCAGCAGCGACAGTGGGAAATATGGAGAAGGGGTACGGTGTGGGTCAATCCCTACCCTTGAGTCTGGTATGGCCCCAGACAGAGCTGGGACCTGAGCATCCATCCTGCAGGAACATTGTTTCAGGAGCTTTTACATAGCTCACACTGGTCCTTGTGCAGTATGGGACCCTCCAATCTATCCCTTTGAAGACTGTTGAAAATAGAGCCTGAAATGTATTGCTGTGTATTTAAGAAGCCTGACACAAAACCTTCAAGAATGGACTTACAGAAACAAATTGCGCCTCATAACAAGGATATTTCCGACAGATATATTCCTTGATTAATGCTATTTGGACATGTGGTAATAAAGTGAAAATGTCAGCACGGTCTCCTTCTACAACCTCACTCTTAAGACTTTTGATAGTAAAATAATGTAACATTTCAAGAGAATCCTGCTGCGTCCCCCAGCTAATCCTTGGCCTTGAGTGTGCTGCAAAGCACATTACAGTGTGTCCGAATAATGAGAATTACTGCTGGCAGTACAAGGAGGAGCTCAGTGTCAAGGACAACATCCAGTTTTATCATGTTCCCATGTAGCCCGTTGAAGATAACAAAAAGAGACTATTCCAACCAGAAATTTTTGTGCATCTCTAGTGTTTAAAATAATAAACTCAAAAATGATCCTGAAGGCTCATGGATGGCAAAGACCTTTGCATACAGTAAATATTTTAATAGCTCATTTTCCAAATGTATTCCTGGCAGAAAATACATTTTTTTCCTAGGTTTGTTTTGAACCCTGGCTGTATTTATTTTGGGATGAGGAGAACTGCATGATGCTTCTTCTCCATTCCTGACACTACAGTCTGACGAAGCTGATGAAACACTTTAACGTTAACAGTAGAGGCACTCTATTTTCATCCTTTAGTTCGTCTCCTGTGCTAGGCTGAGCAGTATAGTCTTTCCCTTAAGCCTTCCAGGTAGCAACCAACACATGAAGTTCCTGATTTCTCAAGCTGAGCCCACAGCCTTTCCCAGCTCCTGCCATAGGAGGGACATGGTGGCACCCCTAGTGCTGCACAAGTCAGAAAGCGCACAATGGCGGGAGGAGGAAAAGTAAGGTCTTTGCAGTGCTGGAGCATAAGGCATTTCTTCCATGAGGCATATGTGGTTTTGTGGTTCAGGAAAATTTTCAGGACCTGGCTTTCTATTCCCTGGACTTTTTACTTGTAAACCAAAAAGTCATGCTGAGAATTGCTTGGAGAAAAGGAGCTGAAGTCTTAATTTGAGAGTGAAAAATGCATTTCCAGATAGAGCTTTCACATTTGTGCCTAAAGTCATGGTGTGTATTAATACACCCAAATGGTGCCACAAGCTTGTTTTGCAGAGACGACAAAGCAAGGCTGAAGCGAGCCCTTGCTGAAGGCAACAGCACAACTCCTATGGGCCTTGAGGGAATCGGGGTTTTCTTTAGGAATGGAGGTGGGTGAAATTCTCAGTCACGTTTTTAGTGCAGCACAGCTCCCGCTGGGCTAATCCCGGAGCCAGTGCCACATCTCTTGCAAAGGCAGCCCTGACTGAGGGAAAACCCCGACCCCTGCCTGCCTCTTCCATTTTCCCTCCCCTGGGGATGAATTCAGGGATGCTGCTCAAAGCAGGACCCCAGAGGCGGATGGAGAGGGAGTGGGCAGAGAATAACTCGCAGCACCTCTGCCTTTCCTACCTGCAAAGCTGGGGTGTCTCAGCTCACTTCACCCCTCTAGGCGTATGGCAGCCAGGGGGAGTCTCGGCCATCACCCCCATGTCCGGCTGGCGAGGCAGGGGTCCCCCTGTCCCCCAGGCTGGCAGGGGGCAGGGGAGGGAGCAGGATCCCAGGCAATGCCACGGGGCAAATGAGGGAGGAGCATTTATGTAGGTCATGGAGGTTCATAATTAATTGCTGGAGGACAGGAGAGTATGTGTGGAGGGGGAAGGGCACAAATAAATTTGAGTAACTGGGCTTTGGAGAGGGGCTGGATGTGCCGCGTTATCAGGCAATTGGCAAGGGCAAGAGTGAGCCTGTGGCTTCACCTTCACCAGCAACGCTGAGAAAAGCAGCAGCGTGGCCACTGCCACCTCCTCTTCATCACTCTTTGCTGCTCCTGCATCTTCTCCTTGTGCTAGAGCAGCTGCTCTGTACACAGTGAGTCAGATGAAAGGACTAGACTCCTGGGGAAATAACCCAGCAAAGGGTTTTTTCAAAAAAATCAGGGGGTATTTTTTAGCCATATCAACCATCTGAGCAGGTTTGCTTTAAAGCTGTGCGAGCAGAGCACAAGCGATGGCACAGGGGCAGGATGAAGGAGGGGAGGGCAAGGAGCTCGGCTGAGCCTGCAGTGCACACGCAGAAGAAACCCCAGAGTGCTGCAGCCACAGAGCAAAAGCCAGTTCCTTCAGGAAACTAATGCTTCTCTCATGCACACGGGAACAAAGTTCAAAGCYGACCTTCAGACAAAATCTTTATTTTCGCAAATTTTGAATAGTGCTTCTTGAACTTTTGAGATCG
The DNA here is from genome assembly GCA_035582835.1 of Phoebastria nigripes. NCBI lineage: Eukaryota > Metazoa > Chordata > Aves > Procellariiformes > Diomedeidae > Phoebastria > Phoebastria nigripes. The sequence continues at coordinate 25,299 of JAYKAV010003360.1, forward strand.
GCAATGCTGCGGTTTGTATGCCTTCCACCCATAGCTTTCCATAGGTTTTTCATCCTTCAGTTAAACGACAGTTCTTGCAAGGGAAAAATATCTGCAAGGCAGAGTAAGGAATGAGGAAATTCACAGTAAAACAACCACGAGTGAATGAAAGGCAGTGAATTCACTGCAAGTGAATGAAATGCAGGGGGGACAGGTTAGCAAACAGAAACAGGACGACTCACTGCAGGGCGAATCTTGCCCTGAGGATGGTGGGGTCCATCCCCACCATGACTTTATTGCTGTTGGCAAAATTATTCCAAGCCCTATTTCGCCCTCGTGTGCAGTGTGGCCGGTGGTGTGCTGGCCCAGCACGCTGCAGCAGGAAGCACTCACCGGCACACCAGCTCCATGGGGATTTCTGCCGCTGTCCCCAGGCCCATCTTGTTAGCGTTATCTGGAAGTTCAGGACTGAGGGTACATCTCTGTCTCCCTATTTCCTTCTCCTTGCTTGTGTGTCCTCTGCCTATTGCACATGTGGATCCCAGCCCATGCCCCCAGTTTGGCATTTACAGCTTGGTACATCTCTGCAAATTTCCCTGATGGGGATGCAGTGTTGACTGACCATAGACTTTGATACCCAAGATAAAAGTTTCCATTGTCTGCTGATTTTTTTCAAACCTATAAGATTTTAAATGTTCCTTCTGCCTGTAGGGAGTGCTGGCCCATTGCTTTAAATGGGCTCTGTGACTGCATCTTAGGCCTGGTGCTGGCCCGCAGCCACTGAAAACAGAAATGCTGTAAAGGGGGAGCCACAACCAGACAGCTGTTCTCAGCGCATCAACGCAAGGGTGCGCAAACACACACCAAAGGATGTGCATGGAGCTGGGTTTGGGGAGATGCCCCCTCCCTTCTTGTCTCAAGGCTCCTCAGCACCTGTGTGCTGCCCTGAGGATGCGGGAGGCAGCTCGGAGAGCAGAGGGGATGGGCAGGGAGAAGCCCCAAGAAGGGGGGAGGAAAACATGGGGTGAGGACTGGGGCTGGGGCAAGGGCCAGGAAGGGAGACCATGGTTTGGGGGATGATGGGGAAGAAGGGGCTTCAGGGAAGGGCCAAGAAGCCCAGGGATGGAGACTGGGGGCTGCAGTGTTGGTGTAGGATGGGTGAGAAAGTTTGGTGGGTTGGTAGCAGTTTGAGGGGTGTGAGTGGTGGGTTTGAGGGGTGTGAGTGGTGGAAGGGGTTCCTGCTGTGTTGAACAACGAGGTCTGTCACAGGATCACCCAGGCCAAGAAGAAAACTTCCCGGCCTCAGGTCCAGCTGCAGGGTGGTTTCAATGCATCACACTGCTTGTTCTTCACCGGGACTTGCCACCTCGAATGTTGCAAGGCCCCTTGGCATCCGTGCATGCTCTGCTAACAGAAAACCGTCTGGTCCATGCCTGAGCCCCGAGCTTGTTATCTGCAGGCAGAGGGCGGGAAGAGGATCTGCCAGAGGTTGGGRTGGCGTGATTGCAGCCATCAGCCCTGCGTCATGCGGCTGTGGGACACCTGTCCCAGGCGGAGGCTGAGCACACAGTGAGGGCAGTGGTGGGGCTACTGCTGTGGTGGGGACCGAGCTCCAGGCACGAGGATGGTGCAGCACAGGGCTGACCTCTGCCATCACCTCCTGGCACCAATCCCTCATCCTTTGGCTGATTTCTGGACCCAATCCAGTGTTTTATGTGTCTTGCAGGAATTGGCAGGCTTTGAAACTACAAGTTCCTCACTTGGATGGGTGATGAGATGATGAGGATGACAACTGTGCCAGAAGGAGGGATTTAATGCACCCTCCCAGTACCTCCCAGTGCTGCATTAGTCACAAAGGTCACATCTATTAACAGACAGAGCTGTAGTGTGTAGCAAGCTGGTCACATGTTACCAGCTTCTTGTTTCCACCCAATAATTTGTGCTAAAAGGGAAGTAATTTAGTGTCAAACAATTTCTCTGGGACCTGAAGGTCTCAAGGCAAGGGAGAATGCTGCTTTCATCTGCTGGTTAACAGAAATGGGGAGTGGAGGGGTAAAATGATCGAAAGACTTTGCCTATATAAACTATTTACTTAAATTCTCCAGGGGGACACGAGAACAAGAAGTGAATCAAGAAGCACTCAGAGAAATGCTTCTCCTACTGCCTTTGCATTTACAAGGAGAGAGCGCTGGCAGACCCTGCCCCATGTGAGCTTTTTAACAAGACCTCCTCATCTGGGGCATCTGTATGCGAGCCAGAATTGCCTGAGTAGTGGAAATGAAATGAGAAAACCCGATTCCTGCTATGGAGCACATCCATGGGGCAAAGGCTTGGGTTGCCGCTTGAGGAAGAGTTGGCAGCAGTCAGCACAGCTGCGGGAAGAGGTTACCTCCCTGGTGCCGGTACAACTGTTAGTGCTGCCGTGTGGTAAATGAGATCAGAGAACTGAGCTGGCTGGGAAATAACTTTTTGTTTTTCTTTTTGTTTTTCCCCTTTCAGCTGGGTGAGGTTTCAGCCAGATCAGTTCCCCAGGCCAGTTCATGGTGCAGCTGCATGTCGGCTTGTGATGGCATGACATGAAGACAGCACAAAAATAGACTGAAGGCACAGATGGGAGAGACTCCTTTCAAAGGAAGTGCTCACCCGACTACAGCCTGAATGAGCTCTGAAGCTCCTCCTTCCTAACTGTTAACAAAAGCTCTGTTAGGCAATGTCCTCAGCGATCGTGAGGCTTTGCACTGGGGTAGGTCTGCTCTTCTTCCAAACATCTGTCCTCGCATGCCAGCTTGCCCTCCCCACTGAACATGTGCAAGAGGGGCAGATGTGATAAGACAAGCAGGAGGGCGGATACTGAAAAGCTGGGTGAGACCCGCCACTGCAACCTCCTGCTGCCAAAACGCATCCTTGAATAGTGGGGATCGAGGTGTGGTCCGTGTGGAGATGCCCAGCTTTGCAAAGTGGGTATCTGAGCACGATGCAGGGGAGCAAACATGATACAAAGGTAGACACAGAGATGTCAAACTGCAGTGTCAGAGCCAAATTACTGCAAACTAATTTTTATTTTTTTTATCTTAATAATGAAAAGAAGAAACAACCTGAGTTGCTGAGGGCTAGTGGCATCAGGCTGAATAACAGGGCCAGGTGGGCTGAATGGGGCAAGATGTCTGTAAAGCTCTTCATGAGGGTGCTGTGCATCCATCTGTGCGTGCTGTTGTAGGTACACTGGAAGAAAACTGAGAAATCCTAATAAATTGTGTGAGAAATGACATTACTCTTCCTTCGGTCTGAGAGGCTGATTTCCTCCCAAGCAATATGTTTTACAGGAATCTTTTCGAGCCCTAAGCTGAAGGACATTTTTCAGCAAGCCACTTCCTTTGTGCATTTCCCAGTGCACAGCTGACATGAACAGACATTGCATGTCACAGCCTGGAACGATTTCCAGCCTCGGTGCAGGTCAGCGGCTGTGCGATGTCTGCAGACCAATTTGGCACATTTCTAGTTTAACCCAGTAAATCAGATCAGCTTCTTAAATTGATTTTGTTTCCAGCACTCCAAGAAAAGCAGTCTACTTCAGCTGAAAGAATAAAAGACTCTTCTCTCAAAATACTGACCATAATGTGAGCATTTATTGAGAAACTGCATGTGGCAGTTGTAAACCAAACAAACCAAGATCAGTCCTACAGAAAAACACAACCACTGAACAGGAAAGGCTAATTTCAAGGTCATTACCGGAAATTATTGTTGTCTGTATGAGAGAGAATCATGATATTTAGGAATGTCCACTGGAATGTGAAGCATTCTTCAGTTCTGGGAAGAAACATATTTATTATGCTGATTGATGCAATAATCAGTGCTTTGAGTAACTAATGAATAGTGGTTCCTTCCATTTAAAAAGAACACTTGGAGGCCATATTTCTTAAACCCACATACCCTTAAGGAAAATTGAAACTATTGGCCTTTTGGGGGGGCTTTGCACCTTGCCTTGGGGCCACGACTCTGTAACTTCTCACTACTGGATTATATCACATCTGGAGTGAAGTAGAGGCAACACTGCTTATTTCAAAGTGCCTAGTAAAAAGATTGAAAAAATAACTGTGCTGTGGGCAATACCTACAGAGTAGTTATTATTTAGGATCATGCAGACTCTGCAAAGAAGTATCTTTAAATTCCAAATTTACTTGGATCTGATCAGGACTGAAACCACTCGGATCTGGCAGATAGATAACAAACGCAGATAAATTGCCAGTTCTGCCTGTACAGACTCACCTGTGCTGTGTCTCCTGATATCTGGGAGATATTCTTTGACCCTGAAACTCCTCACTTGCCTGTTTGCCTTCATGTCTCTAGGGCTTGATCTGCTGGAGTCAGTGGAAGCTTTGCTCCTGATTACAGCGGGGCATGTCTGGGCTCAGCCTGAGCATCGATGGAGTTGAAACTGCAGCTTTTCTTCTGCCTCCTTATCTACACCTTTGGACTGCAGTTTAACTGTGCCAGTTTCACCCAAACCCCTGATTTCACCTCCTGCTTCACTGCATGCTGCCACCTTTGCTCCCTTTGGGATCCCCCTCTTTACTTGAGTCCTATCTTATCTATTCTTGCTCCAGGTAAGAACAGCTGTGCTGGTTTAGACCATCTAACCTGTCCATCTGCTCTGCATCCAACAGGGGCCATAAGCAGGAAAAATTAAGAACAGAACTAACATATCGATCATTTCTCCCTTAATACTACCGCAGCTTCCAGCTATTTTCAGCTGAAAGGATTTCCTGAACCTGCTGTGGTTTGTCTGTGGCATGGACCCCTCCAAATGCTTGGGAGAGCATGTAAGCTCCTTACCGTCACAGTGTGCTTTGGGAAGGACCTCCTTAGCAGGTCCACTGCCTGCTGCATGACAAACTTCTTCCTTTTGTTTGCTTTGAACTTGGCTCCTACCAGCTTTGTTAGCTGGTCCCTCATTCTTGTCCTAGAGACACAATCAACACTTGATCCCTATCCATTCTCTCTGTGTTATTAATGATTTCATAGCTTTCTGTGTACAGTGTCCCCCATCTCATCTCTTTTCCAGCTTGAGACACCCCACTGTCCTGCACTGTTCCTTGTACAGAAATGGGGTCACACCTTTGCTCGTCCTGTTACTCTTCTCTGAACCTTTTCCAGCTCTTCTCTGTCTTTTTGAGGGGCCAGAACTGCACAGAGTATTCAAGGTGGGTGAAAGATGGATTTATACAGCAGCAGAGTCATGTTGGCTATTTTGTTGGCTTTTCCTTTCCTAGTAATCCCTAACATTTATTTGTTCTTTGATTGTTACTGAGCAGTGATTTGATATTTTCAAGAAAGTGTCTACAGTAGCTCTACCAAGGCCTCCCTCCTGAGTAGCAGTGGTGAGCAGAGACCATGTTTTGTATGTGAAGCTGGAGCTGCTTCTCCCTAAATGTATTCATTGCTTTACATCTGCCTAGACTGAATTTCATTTGCCATTATATGGGCTGGTTGCCCTACCTCATAAGGTCCTCCCTGCATTCTTCACCATCTGCCCCCACATTCGCTACCAATAACTCTGTATTATCATTGCTTGTCACCTCCCTGCTCACCTCCTCTTGCAGCTCTCTGCTCTGGCTTTCCTCTGCTGCTAACCTCTCTGCCCTTTCCTTCCTTTCCCCACTCCAAGGACTCACAGTATTCTTCAGATTTGTTCACTTGGACCCATCAACCTTCACATTTGTCATCGGCAGCCTACACCATCCAGAAAAGCCATACTCTTTCTTTGTAGTTTCTGACACTACCAGCGCTCTACTTTGCCAAATGGTTGTAATTGTGGCAAACGGAGTTGTACCAAACCTTTGGTGTCTGCAGGGAGGCTGTCCCTGCTGCAAAGCCTGTTGTGAGAGACACTGGAGGGAGAAGGGACAGGACAGGATGCTCCTGCCAGGCAACTGAAGTAACATTTAGGAATTTTTTAAATTACTCATGATGTCATTTTTACTTTTTGAAGGCTTTAGAAAATAAAGTTGTGGGTTTTGTTAACAGGAAAAAGAGGATTTATTATCCTTTTTTGACCCTAGTGGTTAGCCAAAGTTTGGATTGTTTCGGTTAATTCTTTAGTGTCAGGATTGTTTCAAAACCTAGCTGTTTATTTACAAAGAACAGGGACTGCCTTCTTTGCTTAACATGAGGAAACACTTTGCTCACAGCTCCAAGCTCTTTTCCAGCCAGTGGTTCATGCAGTTTGTACTAGCAGGCAATACCCGGCAATGCGTTTTGCCGGCATAGCTCAGCTCCCTCAGAAGACTTGCGTCATGTGCCTGCGTTTTGGATGGTGTCTCCTATTGTTCCAGATAGTTGATTCCATAAAAGACGTTAATTGTTCCCTTTTGGTTAACAGGAATGAATAGGGCTGCAATACCTTCTGTTTCCAACAAGCTTTAACATGATCCATGATGGAAGGAACTTCATAAGGTGCCAGTGGTCTTCCAGTGGTGTTGATTTTCCAAAAAGGAGCAAAGCCAGTCTGAAAACACTACTTTTCTTCACTACTTGCTTTCACCAGTAAAGCACAGTTGATCATGCAGTGTCTTCATCCTATAGACATCCCAATTCTGTGGAAGTCCTGGCAAAGTCAAGCCTTTCAGTGGCAACAATATGGAATTCCCCCAATGGAAGCAATTTTAACTAGGCTCAAGACTTTTAGAGATTAACCTGCTGGTTAGGCTTCCCAGTGGAAAAGTAGAAAGTAGTTCACTGTACCTTTTTTTGTTTTCAAGGATTTGTAAGTGGGCTGTCTCTAATGAAAAGGTTGGGGAGACAAGGAGTTAATTTAGAAACTAGGGTTGGCTTCAACGACATTCAGAAATTGCCACATCCTTTTTGTATGACATGCAAAACTTTCAATAGGTCTGTGCAATTCCAGAAATGCATGTGGCAACCACTGACTCCAGCTCCTCGCTCCAGAGCTTTGCTTCTCCTCCATGTGGGAACATATCATGGTCTTTTCCAGTGATTTTTTTCATGGGGACGGTGTGGTTTTTCCTCCCTCCCTTCAGACTGGTCCATACTACAGACCTGAACACATCTCTGAGCACCTGAGGTAAGTGACACAGGTCTGAGCAGACCTCCCGTAGCCTGCTCACATTTTTTATTATGTTGCCCAACGTCATTGCTCATAACCACATTCAAATGCAGCCATGCCTTACAGACCAGACAGGCACTATCACCGTAATTCTCCACTTGCAATTCTCTTATCTCTGCATGGTTTAACACAACTCATTGCACTGGTGGTCCTCTGCACAGCAGGACAGGCAGCATTGCTCCTGCTGTCCAGGGATGTTTTGTTCAGTGGTTGGGCTTCTTCTCAGTTATGTGCTAGCAAGGCATGCTCTCCACTCTGCTTCAGAGGGGACAGCACAGAGGCCTTGCTAACTGCCACCTTCTGCTGCCTATTCTCCACTGCAGAGGACACAAATGCTTTTTCTCAAGTCTGTGCTGCATTTTGTGTTACTAATGGGATTACCATGTACCCATGGAATAATTCTTCCCTAGCACAGCCCTGAGGTTTTTAACAGCTGAGCACTGAATTTAGGTATTTCTGCACAAGGCAGAAGCGGGTAGGGATGGGACCCTGGACAGACAGCATTTTTTGAGAATATACTGGCCAGCTCTACATCCAGGGAGGGAAGGAGGCTGTGGTGTTGCCTCCTGCTGTTAAACTCCCACCGCCAAGAGAAGAAGGGTGTCGATGCAAATGAGACACCCTGATGTAAGAACAAATGACTGATTTTATCCAGGCCCATGTGAGATGGCTCTGCAACAGAAAGAGGGACAAGGGCTGGTGTTGCAATGACTTGCACTAGCAACCGTCAGCAGTTACTGCTGTGCCAGCTTTTCTGTAGTAATATCTCAGGCTTTCAAGCATTTACTAACTAGTCAAAAATCTTTTCTTTGGCTGAAATTTGGCACATGAAATAGGAATACCATTGCACCTTTTTTCACCCAAAGAAGTCTGGTGGTTTCCTGTACGTGTTTTGGGGATTCCTGTTCTCATTTTGGGGATTCCTTCTGGCTATTGCAAATGTAAGAGCAATTCAAATCATATTGACATTTTCTTATGTTTTCCCATCTCTAAGAGCATTATTAATGGACTTAGAGAGCATGTCACTTGTTAATCTCTATGTGACATAAAAAAAGAGATCACTGTTACATGTAGTCTAGTTTCTGTTTTCGTTCCTTGATGACTTATCTCCTCTTGAGTATGGGCTTGCAACAGCTGCTGTTACAGGCTTATTATCCATAACCTACATCTGCATTTGCACAACAAACTGGAACGAAAGCAGTGGATTGAACATGTCTTTCTGGATGAAAGTGGACTTCATTCTCTATTGCATTTTACTGGGGTGAACACACACAATGACACCACATCTTTGTATCATGCCATGTCACTGTATGTCATGTAAGCAGCTCTACAAAATGCTAAGCAGTGGAAAAGAGTGCCTGGTGGCATTGTACAGTTCCAGAGTCCTGTGACTCTTTGTAGTCCAAGATTCATTCAGGTCCACCTCAGACCTGAGTGGTACTATCTTTTCTTTAAAGTTTTGTAATAATGAAGAGATACTACACTAAAAAAGAAAAAAACTTTGAAGCTGACTTGAACTGGTACAGGCCAATGAATTATGATAAAATCATTCTTTTTATTGGCTAATTCTCATGATCCTTGCTGCAAATATGAAAATGCAGCATGGCTTGTTATGTGTTAAGTTTGTACTCTGAAGTATTTTGTTAGAAACTAGTGATTTCGCCTCTCAGATGCAATTAATAGAAATTTCCTATAGCATATGTGATGTAAGTAATTGCATTTCCCCAAACAATAACATAATAATGCTCTATACGTTTATTATTCATTCCATTGCTGGTTAGTTTGTCCTTAATCCAATAATAAACCTTTAGTTGTTCAACTCTGAGAAAATCTTTTCGATATCAAAAAGCTGACAAAATTCGTAGCACTTGTGAGCTCTGCATTGGTAGATTCAGACTCCACTAATGATTAGCTCTTGGTACACAATAACTTAGAGCTTGTCCAAACAGCAGTTTTTGCAAAATTTGGCTTTGCATTTGCAATGCTCCAAGTCATTTGCACCACTAAATCCGTAAATAGCCACTCTTAGGCCAAAAAATATATACATATATATGTTTTTCTTAGGATTTATTTCAACCAGACAAATCTTCTGATGCAGTTTGAGCAGCAGCTCAACCTGAAGTGGAGGCCAGGAGCCCACAGTGGAGGATGGGAAGGGCAAAGGACTGCATCAACCACTGCAGTTAAACAAAATGCTTGTTAATCTTTGCCCTTAGCATGCAGCAAGTGTGAGGGAGTGAGCTCTCATCTGGAAAAGTATTTGGAGAGAAGTAGCAAACATGCTATAAATTAACACCCTTGCTGACTTAATGGAAACCTTCCTGCCTTAACAACCTGCTAGACAGGGGTGTGATTGATCCCCCTACCCGGCAGTGCTCCCTACCACAGAGGAAATCTGTGTACGCTGTGACGGACGGATGGAAATGAGTGCAGTGAGAGCAGCTGTCCCAGCCAAAGACCTGGCCGCGTCCACAGCATTCCCCACAGCACTGGGATTGCTGGGTGCTATGCCTCTGCGTGTGCTGCAGCCACGGGAGATCTGCTGCCAGCAAGGGCACAGCTGAGATTTATTAAAAGGAGCTGTGATTTAAACTAATCGTAAACAGCCTGAGCGCGCTGTGGTTCAGCTGGACTCAGCTCGCTCTTTGCCTCTGAAGCTTCTTATTACCAGGAACCTGACTACAAGGATGTAGCTCCTTTCATGTGATGTCCTGCCAGGCTGGGTCACAAATGCGCTACTGAGACCATGGGTCTACTCTTGTATCCACCACCGGGTCCTCCTCTGCATCTCTGTGGGAGACATCAGTCCCTCTTCTTTATTATAAGGAATTCTGTGCAGTGAATTGCTAAACCATCCAGCATCTCAGCCATCTGGGAGACGACTATAAAGGCAATTGCTCTGTCAGCTCTTTCTCATGCCTCTTCTGTGGATATGCATTTGTAATCCCACCAAGTGCTCTGGGCTAGCAGATTGTTTTGTTATAATCAATGACAAGTTTGCTAAAAATGAGTGTCTTGCTGTTGTCATTTTATATATATTTTTGAGGGATGCTGTCTGAGGCTGGGGGTGGGGAGTTGAGGAACACCATGCAGTGGGATCAAATGAGCAGGCACTAGGAGGCTTTGCGTTTCCTTTAATACTGGTCTGAATCCTGACAAAAAGTTGTTTCCAGCAGGTTGGCTTGCAGAAATGAACTAGGAGGATCAGTCCAAGGCTGGACTTTGCTGTCAGGAAAAGATATTTTATATACAAGCCTTCTGCCAGTGCAAACAGTGGAGGAAGGGTTTTTCATTCAGATGGGGCTGAACAAGGTGAGAAGGAGCAGGGAGAGGTGGCAGTGCTTGCCTTGCTGATGTGCCCTACAGTAGGTTGAGACCAGGACCTTGTCTTTGCATCGGATTTTATAATGCAAATAGCTATTGCATGGTTGCTCTTCAGTGAGGAAACAAGACCTTTTTCAATAGCAAAGCCTAGGGAGCAGTTTCTAGTGTCCACAGGGCTGGGTGCTCCTGATACTGCTTCTGGTGGGGGCAAAGGGCAGACTGAGTTGTGGAGGCACAAATAAACTTGTATGTAGGTAGCTGGCCTTTTCGGGGATGCTTTAAAACATTTTGACAAAAAGTGCTTTCCTCTCTCCCTTGTACCTCTCCTGCCCTTAAACAGCAGATTTCAGCACGCACAGCTTCTGGCTCAGACCTTGTACATTTAGAGCAAGTGAATTTTTCTGCTGTGGTTTTGCAGTCACTCTGGGTYGGCAATTTCTGCTGCTGCCAGCGTTGCTCCCTGGCTGCTCCCCCATGCAGTGCAGATGGCAGGGGAGCCTGGGGGGAGGCAGCCCAAGGGGCAGCAGCCCCATTTCCCTCTGACTAACTGCGCAGGGCAGGGGACAGCCCTGGGATGGAGTGGCAGTAGGGACTCCCACAAAGGAGGGTGTTTCATGGAGATCTGGTGGGGTGCATTGGGTTTGCTGATGCTCTGCTATGTTAGAGGTATTTCTGGTAGAAAGGTTTTATATCAGTGGAGAATGTATAGCAGAAACCTCAGCCATGGACCTGTCTCTCTAACCTTGCCTCAGTGTCCCTGCGGCAAATGGCCATGCCAGCCTGCCAGCAAGGGCCTCCCATGCATGAGAGAGGCTGCAAACGAAGGAGCAGGGCGCTCGAGGCAAGAGAGATTTTGGTAAATGTGTGAAAAGGAAGAAGCTGCCGCAGCGTTTCCTCTCTTGAGCAAGAGGCAGCTCAGCTCTCTGTGCAGCTGAACTCTGTGCAGGTCCTGGAGCCAGTAGAAAGCATCAAGCAAAGGTGCTGGCAGTGGGAGAGGCGAGGCGGGAGCAGAGGCAGGTGCTCACGACAAGCAGCAGCGGCAGGAGCTGCTCCCACCGACCTTACCTCCCTGGCCGGTTTTCCTTTTTTTAACACCTTTAAGAAAAATACTGTTTGTTTGTCATTGGGTTCATATTTGGGAGTAAGGAAAATTTGTTCACTGAGCACCAGTTTAGCATAATTTTCCTGTGTTTCTAGGTGGGGGCTTGGACCAGAGCTATTTATAATGACAGTGTTGAATCTGAGGTCAGGCCTTGTTGCCGGCTGTGATGGCTGGCAGGTTTGCCCTCTAAGCCTACTTCTGCTTTTGCACCTCTTTCGTCCGCACAATTCAGGATAAAATGTTCCTGTTCTGTTCATGGCTTGGTTTTACACTTTTGTTAAACAAGAAAAATAAATGTACTATGTAATAGTGCTTGCTTATTTTTCATCAGACATGATGTGTAGAAAGTGCTTTATACCCTCCGTAAAAAAAAGGGTAAAAGCAAGTTGGAGCCATACCAACCTAGAGGCAAAAGCTACCAGGAAGATAAAATATCATCCAAACACAGCAGCTAGTGAGCCACAGGACAGGGCCAGAAGCAGCTCTCCAGCAGCGGCAGCCTGCCAAGAAATCAGGTGCTGCTGCGGCTGCTGCCATCAAGTTTTTGGTTTTTTTAACTGTGTCACTTGAAACATGGCCGTGAGCATAATCCGAAGAGAAAGGCAGGGCAGAGGAGGGCAGCGGGCAGCCCTCCCACCAGGCTCTCTCCTCACAGCTCCACCTCCACTTGCCCTCTCTCAGCTGCCTGCATTGACACATAGCTGTATTTAAACATCTTTCTCTCCTCCTGTCTTCTGCTGGTGCTTTTTCACGGAAACCTCTGCCTTTTTGCTGGTGAACAGGGAGAGGGCGACCGCTTCTCATGGCGTTGTCCATTCCCAGGAATGGAGGCTCTCCAGACCTCTACATCATCTTAATTATCCAAACCCAAATGTCTTTMATGCCTTTCTCTATTGAAATGAATAATACCTTACACATCAGATGTCAATGCTAAAGGCACGAGGATTTGGCATTTGCAGATGCACAGGAGGAAGTGCGATGAAAGGAACCATTTTCTCGGTAACTGTATCTACCGAGGACTGTATTTATGTTAAGCCTGGCTATCACATTTCGCCCGGTGCAGTGTGCCACCCATGCACAACTGCTTATTTTTCAATGGATTGTACCTCTGGGGACTTTCCTGATTTCTGGCTGCTGCTTGGCTCACAAAACTGCCCAGGTCCTGACCAGGCCTTGCTTCTCTGGTGGGTTTCCTCTGCGTTGCTGCCCAGCAAGGGTGCCCGTGAGGTTGTTTAGATCAGGGGGTGCAACAACTGCTGCAAGGTGGGGAAAAAACTGCAATGCCTCCAAATACCTCTTTGGTTTTTAAGCTTCTGCCTGCTGTTTTGGCAGGTAGCTAGTGTATTCCCCTGATCAACGCGGCATTATTTCCCCCGTCCGCACCAGGCTGGCACTGCCTGGCATTTCCGCCAATGTGAACCTCTGCGTTGGTGGAACCCCCATAATTATGTTGATTTTCGGGCACCACTTGTAATGTTACTTGGCCTAGTCCTTAATTGTATGAACAGTGGGACAGCAGCGATACTAGGCAGTGTAATAGTCTCCCCTTATACTTCAATAGGGATGTCTCCACTGCAAAGAGTAATGCTATGACAGATGTTTTTTCAATGGCTCTTCTAAGAAGCAACAAAGAGAAGGAGAATTTGCCTTTAAAGACATAAAACTGCCTATCTGAGCAGGCACATGGCAGCACAGCAGCTCCYGGCCCGGCAGCCTCGCAGCCAGCAGCGCCAGGCGGGCGCCTGGACGGCTGCTCCAGCTGCACTCACCGCCATGAACCGAGCTCCCAAGTCTTATGGCCACAGAAAATAATGGAAAATTTTGCGTTATGGAGTATGTAACTCATGTGAGACCGAGTTCTATAGAGACTGCTTAGTTCCCTTCGCATGTTCCCTCGTCTTGCAAGTCATTTTCTGAATAGAAAAAAAAAAGCAACCCAAAAAAAAGGAAGTTATTCCTCTGGAGTGCTTTGATGAGTGCTATTTGTAAACCCCTTCAATTAGTTTTTCCCGTCATGGAAGCCTGGGAGGCCAATATGTGCTCTTTGGGGGTGTTTGCAATGAGATGTGGCCACATCTGTGTATTCCCATCTTGGACATGATTCCTGCCCCTCCACCGTGTCAGAAATAGGCCCGGCTGGCAGAAGCCAAGCCTTTCAAAGCAACCATCAGTTTTGTGTATCTGTGATTTTGTTTTTTGGGTTTTGTTTTTTTTTTTCTCCCCTAATTAATACACAGAAGACTTCTCCAATTAGCCCTGGGTGACTTATGGCTTAGTCACTTCTGTTGAATACTCTGAAAGTCACTGCAACCGCAAGGAAGTGTTTACCGAGTTTTAAAGGAAAAATGCGCCTGCCCTCTAGCTGCTGAGCGCACACACGTCTCTGCTTCCTTGCCTTTCCTACAGCAGGCAGGACTTAAAATCAGTTTTGCTTCCTCCTCTCACGCTTCCTGGGCTCTGCCGTTTCTTGCCCTGCTCAGGGGCTCCAGCTGGGTTTGTTACGTGGTTCCTCTGCACAGACGTGACCACCTGGATGGCCATTTACTGATAAAGTATGACTGCATGACTTTTGCACAGTAAAGATGATTCTCCAAGCCACAGGGCAGCAGTTCGTGGCATAAGTTCACCTGCATTGCCTTCATCACGGTGAGGAACCAGTTCTTGAAGGGCAGGACCATTTCTCGCAGCCCTCAGGGTCTGGTGATGCATAGCACCTAAGGTCAGCACGTGAATTTAAACCAGGTGTAAGATAAGGACCACAGCAAACATGGGTTCAAGTGCCAGTTCAAATATGTATATAGATATTGTTTGGATAAAACAATCTTGAAAAATGCAGGAGAAAACAAGAGGTCACCTGTATGCTAAGGGGCTGATACTCTAAAAGCATAATGCCTCTGAAATGCCGGAAAGGTTCAGCATTTTGGAGTTTTAAATGATGAGAAGACAAACTGATGTTTATACTTGCTTATATATACTGGCACAAAGGCACATGGCACCGTACAAACAGATTGCCGTACAAAGCAGAGGCAGGGGCCGTGGATTAAGAAGCTAATGGCTTGAGGCATGTGTTGCTTCAAGAAGCGGGGTGCACCTTGAAGATCTTCTGGCTTTCAGGACTGAGTAATTAAATTGACTGCGAGGAGACAGTAACTCAAAGTGTGGCTGGATAGAGAAGTAGTTTAGAAAAAGCAGAGGAAAGAGGGAAGGTTGCACTCTAAGGATCTTTCCACGGTGTTTCCTCACTTTTTGTCTGTCGTTCTGGAGTTCATCTAAAAGGCCCAGAATGCGAGATCAGGCCCTGACCATATCATAATGTAGGAAAAAAAGGAGGAGAAAACAAGAATGGAAAAGGGGAGAAAAAGGAGCACTTCTCCCCCTCATACTAGGCAGTTGCTATATATATTCTGCTTGGTTACATTGGTGAGGGGCAAAATGATTTTAGGGGTGTCAGCGTGGTTCTTTCTTTTCTGTCCGTGGTGAAGCCTGGCAGTGGCCATTCATAAACATAAAGTAATTTCTCCAAATGGTCTGAAAGGAAAAAACGGTAAACCATGTCAGAAATGTTGAAAGAGTTTTTTTCAGAAAAGTCAAAGAGTTTGTTGCAGAAAAAGGAAACATCTGGCACTTTCAGAATGGACTGTTCTGTTTTCTAGTATTTGCAATGAAAGGCAAGAAATGAATGTTTGGGGAAAGTGGCTTCTTTTTTATTGCTGCCTCTGCCTAATGCAAGTGCTGGAGATAACATGGATCAGGTCCAGATCCTTTCTTTGCCCGGAGTGACTTGGACACCCATTGCCCAAATTTAACGAAGTTCTTTCATCAGTAACTGCAAATACACGCTCTGTGTCCTGTGACAAGGCATCCTGGCTGCAGCTGGGCTCATCCCGAGCGACCGAGATGCTGGCAGTCCTCGAGGGGTTTCCATTGACCTCTTCTGCAGACACTGTCTCACTTTGCTGGCAGCACTTAGGGGCTGACCGACACACAGAGGTATTTATTAACACAGTGGTTAGGCCACCGTGCTGAGAAGGGAGCAAGACTAATTGAATTATCTCTTTTGGAGACAAAATATAGTTCGTAACCAAAACTTCCTGTTTCTTGGAGCAATGGCCTAACCACAAGGCTATGGTGTTACATCTTTTGTCTGAATGAAAATGGCTGTAGGGCACTCAAAATTTAACTGTTGAGCTGAACAATAAAATCCAACCTGTCCCCTGTAAGGAGCTAGTAAGAGGGAAAGGGGAAGACCACTTTAAACCTTCCTCGTTTAATTTTTTTCTTGAAAAACTTGGATTTTAACTAACCTGCAAATTTTGTGGCATGTGTCTGCCATCACTGAATGCTTGAAAGTAAAATATACCACCTCCTCTCCACGAGATGTTTGGTGAAGGTGGGTGGACGGAGGGGTCAGGAAGGCAGCCAAGGGGGTCGGGCTCCGGGAAGACTTTGAACATGACGGGCAAACAGGGGACAGCCATAAGCAAAGCCCAAGGTGGTAGAAATTTCTTGTGGGGGGTCTCTGAGGGTGCAATGAGGAGCGAGAACTTGCTGGGGCTGATGAGAGGTGGCTCTTGGGATGGGCCATCGGGGGGGAGGTTTGCAGTGATGCCGGGGGTGCGCTGCAGTGCACTGCACCTCAGCTTGCTTCTTCAATAGCAAGGTTGAGACATACGGAAAAACTGGCAGAAGCGGCGTGTCTGAAAGTCATGTTTAATAAGGAATTTCCCACTTCGGAAGCCACTAGGTGGCATATGAGGTGTAGCAGAAATGAAGTGCAGTAGCTGGAGGCAGAACAAGCTCCTCAGTGGTCAGGCATGGCAACAGGGGCCATCGCTCGGCCCAGGCATCATTGCGCAAGAGCCAGCTCGTTGCATTAGCTCCATATTCTAACATGTCACAAATGTGTGGGTGTTGTGAGGGTTTTTTTCTTTAAAAAAAGAAAAAGAATTTTGGGTTTTTGTGGGACATGGTATGTTAACAGGCAGGAACCAGCCTACGGTTCTCTGTGGGGACTTCCCAGCGTGCCTCTGCCCCCCTTGGGATGCAAACCGGGGGACGTAGCCACCTACCCCCTTGGCAGGCCATGTCTGAGCCTTTGTAGCAGTTACCAGTTACCTCCTGCTGTGTTTTCACTTCGAATTTAAAGAGTGTTATTTTACATGAACGTTCACCAGCTAGGAATTTATCTCTGGCCAAATATATTTTATAAAGGTCACTGAACAGCCACCATTAGTCTCTACCTACTATTCCAGGGGACAGCATTGAAGCAGTTGTCCAGCTCTGTCACCTCTGTCTTGTATTGAACCATTTGGTCATTTTTTTGTGGGTTTTTTTGTTGTTTGTTTGCTTGTTTGTTTTTAATGCTTGAGTTGAACAAAATCCAACAAAGATCCCATGCAAACCCAGCTGACTAATCAAGGCTGGTTATTTCTAGCCATGGGTCACAAATACATCTTTGTTTCAACAGCTAAAAGCATCTTCTAAAACATGCTTTTGACTCATTCCTCTAGTGGTATTTGCAAGTAATGCCACAGAGGTCTCTTAAATTCCCCCAGTGCAGCATTGGCATATGCTAGCTCAGAAACAACCCTCTGCATCCTGGTCCTCTGAATCACTTGGGCATGGCACAGAATGATATTTTCTCCCAGCTATTCATCTTGCAGGAATATTGTCATTTGGAAGAGAAAACTTAGTTAATCATCTGATGGAATAACGTGTTGAAAAATACGAAAATTAAAGGGTACCTCTACAAAAATGTGGAAGCATAAGTAGCCCAGGCTATACAYGGGAGGATATGGGTTCCACCTACTACTGAGTCCTGGTCTCTAGGAAGAGAGGGAGAGAAGTGTTTTGAAAGGCAAAAATGGGGATTAGGCACCTTACTTCTGCACTGGGCATCCTTTGTACAACTATCCCCGACCACCCATGAAAGCTGTAGGCTGGATGTGTGAAAGGTGAGGGCAGGGACATGTTCCCACTATATTGCTTGCAGTGAGAACCCAGCCCCTAATTTGATTATGAATTACAGGGGCCCGTCATTAGCCCTGGAGATGGCTTGCTGCCTTCGTCTTTCTGCCCCAGCCAGTACGTGGGTAGTATTGGATGGATGGTCTCCATCTGAGTCCTACACAGTTATCAAGGACCGTCAAGACATACATACTTTCTGCTACTTGAAGTCTTCAGTGGATTTATAAATGAAGCAACAATTTAGAAGTTTTAGGAAAGACTTGCTGGTTTGACTACACGTGCTTTTTCAGCATAAACACCACTTAGGGCTTTTCAAAGCAAACTGAAGTGGTTACTGTTGTAATTTCAGCATTAGCTGTCAAAACATCCCTCTTGGTGGCTCTCTTGTTCCTGTGGTATGTGGGCCTGCATGGCTGGCTTTTGGCTCTGCAGTTCAGAAGAATCTGTAGAACTGAGCAAAAAGATGAAGGGAATCCAGCCACTTTAAAAAACAAAAACCAAAGCCCAACCAAACAAGCTATTTAGTAATTTCTGGCTGAATTTCTCCTTTTGTCTAAGAATTCAGGGTGTAACAATTGGTGGTTGGGGCTCTATATGTTCTTGCTAGTTCAAAGTAAATAGCTCTGTTATGTGGGAGCAGTGATAGACCTACACTGTGCTATTTAGATTAGCAATAAGAAAACATGCATAAAAATGTTGAGGTAGCATTGCATTTACTGTGAAGAGAGAAGGTGCTAAAGGAGCCCAAACTGCCTGTCTGCAATAATCATTGTCTCCTGCGCTCTACTTGCTTCTGGCATGTTGCCCTCTCCCTCCCTTCTGCAGAGTGCTTCAGCTTATTTCCAGCTCTGCCAACAAGTGCTTCCCCAGCTGAGGACCCAGCTACTGCTCCAACCCTGTCAGATAATGAGCATGCTCTTGGCATTTAAGTTCATGTAAATTAAAGGACAACTAACTCACCAACTGGTGTCCCAGACCATGCAGTAAGAAGTAGGTGAACTCTGTATTGCCTACAGTAGAAGAGGATTTACTCTTAAATGCATTTACTTTTGACACACCGATGCTGCATGCTATAGCCACACAGGCACAGAGACCTTCTTGTAGCAAGAACAGGTCTTGGAGCAGAAACCTCCATGAGGAACACCCAGATGGAGATGGTTTTGCTCTCACAGCTGTCTGAGAAATCAGAAACGTTCACCATCCACTTTAGGATGAACCCGAACTCCTGGGGCCTTTGCTGTTTAACAGAAAGGTCACAGAGATCTTTCTCATCTCCATAATAGCCTAGAGGTCACTGGAAAGGCATTTACTGGGCAATGACAGACCAAGAGTCAGTCCCTGCTCATGCCTGGTTTCAGGCTGGAGCTCTGCACCCTCTTGCCCATACCCATCAGAATGGGATAAGGCAAGGGGGCTCCCCCTTCCTTGAGGAGAGTGGTTACCACCTTGTTCTGGTTAAAGTTTATTTGCAGAAAGCTCAACCTTTGCTTTCGTACAGCCTGACTGCTCTCCTCGCTGCAGGCTGTCTGCTCTCCCAGAACCGGGGATGGTCTCTCTTGCTTGGAGCAAAGTTCACATTTTTGTAGCACTGTGACCTTAGGTTGGTTGCCTGGACTGGTGCCTTCAAGCACATTTGTCCTCTAATGATGAGATTAATTGGTTCCAAGTAGTGTCACCTTCAGATGGGTTTTGACAGCAAAACAGGCTACTGGCTGGGTGCTAGTAGGTGAAGTTGGAAACACAAAGTGGACTAGAGGAGGACACCCCACATTGATCATAAGGAAGGATGCTACAAAGGACTGACCAGGACCCCAGGTCTGGGCTGTGGCCATATCACATCTGAGTTCTGCAGGGTCTTGACTACATGAGCTGGGCTTCCAAAACCCCAGCAGGTATGAGCAGAGGGTTCTTCTGCTGCTATTGCAACACCAGTGGTTCCCCCAAGAATTTTAGCTGAGCTCACCACTGTTCCACCCAGACTGCTTGTAAAAAGATTATTCTGGCTCCACTTCTGGAAAGAGCTTATTTGCTCACCAGAAGCTGGTGGCCTGATCCACCCTCAGTGATGTAAGGCACAGATAGGGAGGGGCCCCGGTCTTTGGCCTCAGGCCACGCCAGCAATGAGGACATGCCTGCAGCACTCCATCAGCAGGACGTCAACTACAACAACAATTTTTTTTTCTAAAAATTTTCTACAGTGTTGACTGAGAGAATTGTCTTGCCCTACACTCTTAGCCAAAACAGCTAACCTGGTAAAACTTTGCAAAGACGCTGATGCAGGGTTTGCACTTTGATATTGCAGTAGAAATGCTGGGACTGTGGGAAAAGAATAAGGTTCCTCAGGCAGTGCTAGGTTTGGGTGGCATTTCAGCGAAGAAGCTCATGATCACACGTGTTTAGTTTTCAACTCGAAGCTTTTAGTGCATGCTCCTAGCTAAGGGGTCAACTTTGGTTTTCCAGGCACTGTGTTGAGCTATGTGGTACAAACCAGAGGCAGTTCACTTGCAGAACACGGAGAAAGAATCTGCAGGTCTTCTTCACAGGAAGGTCCATAATTTAAAGAATCAGAATGAGATCACAATTAAAAAAGATTTGGATGCATTCAGATTTTGCATGTTGAATGCTGAAATGTTTTGAATGTGAATGTTTCGAATGTTGAAATATTTTTATTAGACTATGAAATAAAAACGATCTGTTCTGGCGGTGCCAAAATAGAACTTCCAGCCTTACCCAAATGGGTGTTTACATTTTTTTCCTATGAAATGTCACTGAAATCATCCTGTTTCCTGGGGATTCTGGGTTTCAACACAACTGTGTTTTCCCATGCACGCCAGTCTATTAGAAAATTTTCAGGTCTTTCTAGCTACAACTATTGGCTAATATAGAATCAGTCCATCTACCTGTTGTACAATTTTGCTCTAAGAAGTTCCCTCAACCACAGCATTTTAATAAAAGCTGCACCGATGCATGTATGTTTGAAATCTGGTTAAAAATGTCTTACCTGCAGTGTGCTATATTCTGAAAGAGCATTATCATTACAATAAAATCTCTCTTCTCTTTCATCTGTGACCTACTTCACAGTAATTTCTATCAAAAAGTATAAATATCTGTTGAATAAAACTCTATACATTGCACTTTTTATCTTAATTTTTTTAATTAACCTTAATGAATTAACCTCTCAGAAGTCCAGCTGGCACCTAAGGTGATGCTCATTGCATGTTTTGGGCAACTGAGGAACTGGGGAGGTAAAGGTCTGACATGCTGGGTGCATTACCATGCGAGCCTGCAGCAGAGCCTATGAGACCATCAGCAGCAGCCTGATTTCCCAGAAGCTCGGGACAGTTTCATTTCACTACATGGGTGCCTTCTCCTGAACTTAGTCATAAAATAACTGTGGGGGAAGAGAAACCTCTTCTGGCATGAAGACTGTGGAAGGCCTTAAGATGTTTTGCCCTTCCTCAGTTCCCATACAATCTATAAGTACATGTGATGCAACGTTTTACTGTAAAATTTAGGAGATTCAAATTGCAATGTGCCAGGAAGTGAAGCAGTAAAGAGGAAAAGGAGGGAAGTCAAAACAGTTCCAGACCCTCTGCTTGTCCTTGAGTTCCTCTGCCAAAATGTGGTGCTCGCACTGCCCTGTATTTTTAGTTTCCTTTATCACGAGACGGAAGAGCTGGACAGATACCAGGAAAACTAATTGACTGACTATGCAGAGGCACAGTAGATGGGAATAGCCTTTATGTCCTGACAACTGTACCAAATACACAAGGTGAAGGAGGGAAAGACTCTTCTGTAACCGCACATCCAAGAAGTGACAGAAGACAAAACATTTTTCCACTTGGAAACGTTATTCTTTTAGGGGGCCTTATTTCCCTCCTGCAATGATATGGCAACAACCTGTTATAAACACAAACAGCACAATGAGTAATATGTCCTAGTTAGAGGGTCAGGAACAAACCTCCTTAAGCCACAGAACAGAAATGCCTTTTTGAATGCGTTTATACCATCTCAGTGCAGTGATTAGATTTGCTGAAAAAATTCTCATGGGATTTTCATTCCATTTTGGTTTGGTTTGGTTTATTTTATTTTATTTTATTATTTCTTGCACTCTAGCAGCTGAAGTTGATGATAGTAATGGTAGCAGCCATAGAGTGTAATTATTACAGTTGCTGTTCTGATTTTGGTTTAAGTTCCTTGAAGGCAAGGCTTTTATGAGCTGCAAATCAAGGACATTCTGATGAGTGCTTTCCTGACTTCCAGAGAGCAATCATCAGTGACAGCTAAAGATCCCATCTATTATTTATCAGCTTTATCATAGTTTTGAGTTTTGCCCTTTATATCATACAGGCAGCAGAGTGGAGTAATAAAACACCTCTGCCTGGGAAATGATTTAACATCGCATGGATTGATCCAAAAATAAACCTGACCAGCATCCAGGTACAGGGAACATGGACAGTAGAAGCTTTATGGAAGAGGTGGATTGCCAAATGCTGGGGTTTCTTTATTGATCGCTCCTCATGATATCTTTCATTTTTAAAAAACTGGAACATTTATCCATGCTGAAAATCAGAAAAGGCACTTTCATTGCCCATTTCTGCAGAGGATGGTGGGCAAGCATGTGCCAGACACTACTGTTATTACCAGAAGTGCTATGCCAGCTTGGAAAAATGACCTTTCTAGGACTGATCCTGGGTTAAATTTCCACGGAAAAGCCTGACTGCTCCCTGTCGCTCCAGGATGCCCCATTTGTGGGAGCAGTATGCCTCCTCCCAGCCTGGCACCCAGCGCCTGATGTGCTGCACCAGGAGGTGCTGGTCCGTGGTGGTCCCCATAAGAAAGGCACTCAGATTCTGTAAAGTATCATTTAAAATGCTGTTTATTAGAGCAACCACTATAAAGATAAAATAGCATAGATAATCTTACATCCCTTTAGATGCCAGGAACCCCGATCTGTGCACCCACATGCAGCACACTGTGCAGACCCCTCCGCAGAGAGGGTTACCCCAATTTGGTCATTCGAGCTCTTACAGGATTTTCTTAGAAGGTAACAACTCTGCTCATCATTTCTACTGTCAAACAGAAAGGATCTTCACATCACAACTTCTTGCCACACTTTTGGACAAAGGCAAGGCCACGCTGGTGGCGTAATTGCTGGTACCAAGTGGAGCTGCCTGCAGGCTCCTGCGTTACAACCAGCCAGCGAAGCTTGTCCTGCGGCTGCGGGGTACCCCAGCATGGGGACGCAGTGCACACACAGGCTAACTGCTCCGCGGGTCACTAGCTCCTCTATGCTTGGTGGTCCTCCGGTCAGGATCACTGGGCCGAGGCTTCCCCACACCCTGGTCTCTTAGAGAAGCTGTCCCGGACAGCAGCACTTCACATGGTACAGGCTCCCGAGGGGGACCTGCGGCAGCACCATGGCACTGCAGACCCGCTCCGCACCATGACGTCATGTGCCAATTATTCTGCATTTATATGCCAGGCTGACAGCCGTGGTAATTATGGCTCAGGCACATGGGCTAACCCGGTGCCTCTTGCTGTGAGATCACTGTGTCACAGCACATCTTTCAACAAACCTTGCCAGGGAGGTTTAAGACGTGTAAAAGCCCCTTAGCAAGCAAAAACTGAACCTCAATTCAATGTTGTCAAACTCCTGCACATCACTAAGCAGATGTTCTTAAAACAATGTAGATTTAAGCTTAATTGATGTGAGTGACCGTGAGTATGTTTGTCTTTGTGCACTAGCTGATTCACACTGGCATGTTTTTGGTTCTGCAGCTATTGTAAAAAAATAGGGTCCTGATCCCCTGCCACCCCACCACTGTCATTGCTCAGGCCTCTGCCAAGGGAGTAGAAAATGCTACCAAACCAGGAGCAGCCCTCCTGCTCCTCGGCACTCGGGATGCACCAGTGCCAGCAGGCACAGTGTGTGCATGGGCCAAGCCCTCCTGCYACCAACAAATATTTAAGCAATGACAGCAGGCCCATGGTAGAGATGCAGTGAGGGTAAGGTCGTGACCTCCCTGAGCACCCGACAGATGCTGGAGGGTCTGTCTTTCTCCCTTCAGCACAAGTCAGGGAGAAAACAGGAATGTGTAAGGAGGCATACGGAGGTGCATGGGAACCCCAGGCATGAAGGAGCGGGGACCCCAACCCATGGTGCTGTGAGGTGTGTGGTGGCTGGCGGGCAGTGGGGGCTGCCAGGACCACCCCTGGGTCTCTGTGTTTGATGGGCTGGTGCTTGCAAAGCGCTGGGCTCTCAGCTCACAGCACTGTGCAATGGCTCTACCGCAGGGAAAATTGCTTTGGCCCTCCTTGCTCAGTGCTTTCCCATCTGTTTGGCAGCATTTTATTTTTCTCACCCTGAAAGGAATATTTTTAAATAGAGTTGCCTTAACCTCCACAGAGGGTTATTACAAGTTACTTGGGCACATCTGGAGCATACAGTGTGGCTGCTCAGGCTTCAAAAATCAGATTATCGTTTCCTTTTAAAACCTAGAGGAATGTCTTCTTGAGCCATTGAGTCACCTTAACTGTGATGTACTCGTTTGGACTGTTTCTGCTTAAAAAAGAAGCCCTGAGCATCAAACAGCAGCGGGAGGTGGCAAGGGACGGACGAAAGCCTCCAGGCGCTTCATCCCAAGGGTAAACCCAGCAGAGAGCGTGCCTGGCCCCAGCAGCAAGGGGCTGTGTCCCCGTATCCTGCAGGCACAGCCGGGTGGGCTCCTGCCCCGCGGCACATGGCGCAGCATGGAAGAAAGCGCTCCAGCGTCGCGGAAACCCACGCTGACATGACATGAAAGCAAATACTGTTTTGAACCCCCCCTGCAAAAAGGGCTTTCCCTCTCAGCTGTCAGATGAACCCTTGGGCTGCAGTGCTTGCAGCCTGAGCGGGGCAGTGGTTTGGGAGCAGGGGGTTTCTCCTGTGCTCCCATTGCTGCGCCCATCACTYCTGCCTCTGGCCACAGAAGTGCCCATTGTGCCACTGGCACAGCCCATCATGTCCCCATGCCCTGCAGCAGGGCTCAGCACCATGGCCCCGGCCCTGGTGTGCAATGGGGTGGTGAGGGCTGCATCAGGGTCCAGGCTGTCCCCCAAATGGGGACACGGCCGATAGCAGGGAGTGCTGCCTTGGGGTGCTCCAGGAGGAGCAGCCTCTCGCGAGGGTTAGACAAACCTGACCTGACAGTGCCTCCAGGGAGAGTTTGCAGCAGCAGGGAAGGATCATGTTGGATGTGATTCAACTGCACGGAGCGGCGCTCCCTGGGGAGCCGCGGCCGGCTGCTGCCCCTTCCCGCCGCCGGCCCCTGCCTTCGGCAAACAGCGGAGCAAAACAACGGCCCGGCAAAATGAAACCCTGAAAACCTCTTCTTGCTTTTCTAACGCTATTGAAATGCAGCCTGCAGTGAGGGGAAGTGTAAAGTGCCCGTTTGGCAGCTCTTTTTAATTAGTCAATAAGTAAGCAAGGTCGGCAATAAGCTGGTGAACGTCCTGTCGTTGCTAGTGGTGTCCCCTGACTTGCACATCCCCCATTTGACTTCAGCAGAGGATTTTGCACTCGTGTAATGCAGCCCTGCTGTTGTACGACGACTAACTCCAGCCACACGTTTTCTGGTTTCACTTGTGATTCATACCACGCGGGAGCCAAAACATGCTTGCTGGCTCCCACCGAACAAAAGTCACCTTAGATTAAGGTTCATAGTACTTGGACCCTTGAGCAGCAACAGGCGTATCAAACAAATTGACAGTAGTTAATATTTACAGGACCAAAGATAACAGAAGATCAATAAAGTCCGTGAGGTGATCATGATCCAAAACTTCAAAACCAGAGCAGGGAATTAATTTAATTTATTGCCAATTAACACCAGAGTATGATAACGAGAAATAAAACCAAATCTTAAAACACCTTCCTCCCACCCCTCCCTTCTTCCCGGGTTCAACTTCACTCCCGAATTCTCTACCTCCTCCACCCAAGCGGCGCAGGAGGACGGGGAATGGGGGTTGCAGTCAGTTAATCACATGTTGCCTCTGCTGCTCCTTCCTCCTCACGCTCTTCCCCTGCTCCAGTATGGGGTCCCACCCACGGGAGACAGTCCTTCATGAGCTTCTTCAGCATGGGTCTCTTCCATGGGGTACAGTCCTTCAGGAATGGACTGCTCCAGTGTGGGTCCTTTCCACAGGGTGCAGTCCTTCAGGAACAGACTGCTCCAGCATGGGTCCCCCACGGGGTCACAAGTCCTGCCAGCAAACCTGCTCCAGCGCGGGCTTCCCACGGTGCCGCAGCCTCCTTTGGGCACATCCACCTGCTCTAGCGTGGGGTCCTCCCCGGGCTGCAGGTRGGTATCTGCTCCACCGTGGACCTCCATGGGCTGCAGGGGGACAGCCTGCCTCAYCATGGTCTT
The DNA here is from genome assembly GCA_035582835.1 of Phoebastria nigripes. NCBI lineage: Eukaryota > Metazoa > Chordata > Aves > Procellariiformes > Diomedeidae > Phoebastria > Phoebastria nigripes. The sequence goes on from JAYKAV010003360.1 coordinate 51,199, forward strand.
CACCAGGGGCTGCAGGGGAATCTCTGCTCCGGTGCCTGGAGCACCTCYTCCCCCTCCTTCTTCACTGACCTTGGTGCCTGCAGAGTTGTTTCTCTCACATATTCTCACTCCTCTCTCCGGCTGCAGTTGCTGTGGYGCAGCAACTTTTTCCCCTTCTTAAATATGTTATCACAGAGGCGCTACCACCATCGCTGATGGGCTCGGCCTTGGCCAGCGGTGGGTCCATCTTGGAGCTGGTGGCATTRGCTCTATCGGACTTGAGGGAGCTTCTGGCATCTTCTCACAGAAGCCACCCCTGTAGCCCCCCGCTACCAAAACCTTGCCAATACCAATACAGTATGGAATTTGGTTCCCATTGTCACTGTATCTGAGCACCTGCTATTGCCCTTTTGAGACAGGAAACACTATTACCCCTGTTTACAGAGAGTGCACTGAGGCACGAGGAGCCCAATGCCCAGGTGAGGACTGCCTAACCCCTCCCTACCTCTCACTGGAAGTGCAATGGGAGTTAGGTAAGAAAACGCTTTTTGGGTTGTGCAGCTTAATTGTTTCTCTGGGGGCAGAGAGGACAGCTACAAAGAATTGAACCTATATTTCAAACTAGTACCTTATGCACCAGACCATCCCCCTTCCCCCTCCCATGGAGGTAGAATTATAATGTTCACATAAGACAAGAAAGTTGCTGTCCTTGGCAAGTACTGATATTCTTGATTGAGTAGTTTCTCTGGTTTCATAGTTTAATTCAAATCTAAATATGAATCCAATTATTTCTCAGCATCTTAGGAATGTGATTTTTCTACTACTGTGAGTTTTGCGTTGTCACTGCTTTGCAATCTTTTAAGTTAGTGTTCTTAGACATTACACACGTTTATACCTGTCACATCACATTCTCCCACTTGCTTATGAAAAGAAGAAATCATTAATGTGTTTTTTTTCTCACGGGAAAATATATTTTGTCTTTTTAGAATTACATTGAAATAGAGAATAAAAATAGAGCCTTCATGCTTTTTTTCAGTAAATGGAACTATTGTACACTATTTTTCTCTCAATACTTTGTATTGACTTATATTTAATGCATGCCATTGTAATTTCAAAAGTTTTCATTTTGCAGGGAATTTAGATGCACATCTTTGGTCCTTTGACTGTAACACATCATATTTCTACAGACCTTGGTTTGCTTTCTTTTAATTCTTCTGTACTTTGGAGGCGTCCTTTTCTGCACTTGAGAATACTTCTCATTACTGCATGGATTATTCCAGCTTAAAATTATGTTCCYTCCCAACACCAGCTGGCTTCAATTCCCTTTGAAATGCAAGGAATTCCCTGTATGCAAGGGTATGAAYGACATGCGACAGGTAAAATGCATTCTCCTTAGAGCCAACTCTTACTAAGAATTCGGGTGCCTACAGGTCAGGTGTTCGCCCTTTGAGGGTGAAATGCAGATGCCTGCGCCCTGTTGGCTGCCCACCGTCCCCTCTCCAGTGTGCTCAAGAGCCCATGGTCTCAGGATGGGACCCAAAATGGTCAGTGCTCCAGGCAAGTCTTAGAGAGCTGCTATGCTGAGAGCAAGGAAAGACCTAAACATCACTCCTCAGGCAGCTCAGCCAGGGCTGTGGGCAGGCACCTCCAGAGAGGACTTGTCAGGGTGGATGCTCAAGGACTTTTCTTTCACAGAACCAACCAGGACTCACCGTTCAAAGTGAGCTGGGGGAAAAGATGGCCTATGTGCCCTCCTTCCCCTGGAATGATAGTTTGAGTTTTCTAAATACAACAAATTAGCAATTTCTAATTGTACTGTGGGGCAAATYTGATGGCACTAACCATCTGTGAACACATAAAAACTTTTGCATTTTTGGTTGAAAACAAGTACTTCTCAGGGATATGCTGGCATTTCTTCTAAGTATTTAACTTAATGGTTCCTGATCAGTTTTTTCTSTGTACATTCCTACCTAACCCTTCCAATATTGCATGCAGTCTGTCTCTGTTTCTTTCTCTTTCCATTTATATCACCTTTTCAGAATTCCTCAGTCATCTGTTGAAATTGTGATCTATTATCCACACCTATGATTTCTAAAACTAATAAAGGAACAAGTCAAGAATAGAAATATGTGCAAACTAGTATCTTACTGTGACTTACTGTTACAGTCCCTCCAATTTCTTATCAGACAAGGTGATTCAGGAGCTGTGATTCAGAGAGCTTGGTACTTTGGTACTAAACTGGTACTTTGGTAATAAACACCTATCTTCTGGGTTGGGCTTTTTGTTTGCTTGTTTGTTCATAGATTTGCTATATGAGGTTGGAATAGTGTTACCTGATAGGCTTTTCAGGTGCAAATCTGCAATGTCAGCACTTAAACAAGATGACGGCAGCAATTTCAGGCCTGTCAGCCTGACTCTGGGAATGTATCTAGAAAAGATCCCTGCTAAGGTGCACTTCCAAAGGGGAGTTGAGGTACTTGTGTCCACGACTGCAAAAATTACTCCCCTCCCAAACCTACCCCAGGAGGTACCACAGATACCTCCATCCCTGACCTGCAAGCTCTGTCCACATGTAGAGAGGCAGGTCCATGCAGCTCCCTGTCTTGGTGCCTCGATGTTGCACCTGCCCAGGGAGGGTTTGCCCACATTTGCCCACATCTGTTGGGAAGCCCAGTCTGGTTGGCATTTCTGAGGCTAAATCCTTCTTACCTTGGCCCTCCTGGTGATGCTTCACCCACCTCCATGAAATTACTTGGAGGTCACTTAGCAGTCAGGTTCTTAAAGCAGTGAGCTGGGTTGACCCGGCCAGCAGCCAAGCACCCACACAGCTGCTCACCCACTCCCCCTTCCTCGAGCAGGATGGGGGAAGAGGATAGGAGGAACAAAAGTGAGAAAACTGTGGGTTGAGATAAAGGCAGTTTAATAGGTGAAGGAATGAGGAAAAAAAAMCACAAGTGAGGGAAGGGAAATCACTCACCRCCTCCCACAAGCAGACCAATGCCCAGCCAGYCTCTGAGCAACAGCCGCCTTAGAAGCTCCTGAACTTTATCCCAAGACTTGCCATGCTATCACACAGGGCCAGCCCAGGCAATAAGGAGAAGGAACCGGGGCTCCCCTGCCCCGGTGAGCACAAGGACCACCAGATCAGCAACGTCCACTTGTGTCCCCGGTCCTCTGGCAACCTTGGGATGTCTGATACCCATTTTTACGCCATCAGACAGCTTCAGCGTGAGGCCACATACCCAACCTACCAGCAGGCTCCCGGGGATCACCCTGGCTCCTGGCAGATGTGCTTTCAAATCCTCTTCTGGCACAGGAGAKAATTCAATTTACCATGTTTGCCTTAGGTAAAAGAGGATGGTATTCAATGTTTCTGCATTTAATGAGATATCTGATGCTGTTGGTGTGTGCTAGCTGTGTTATGAAGGTACCAGACGGTTCAGCCCCCAGGCTGCCCARGCTGGAGCCATGTCTGCACCTTGGCTGGGACATGGGCACTGAGCATCTCCTCCTGWCAGCCCGAGGCAGCTCCAGCCTCGCCTGGGGGTACAGCTGGAGGTCCCGAGAAATTTAAAAGCCAGTATTTGTGTGCCTCAGCATGGCACTGAGCAGAGGTGTTTCAGACTCATGGATGTGAACGGAGGTAGAGTTTCAGCTCGTAGTTCCTCCAGCTGACTTGGTCTGTGATGCCACTTCTCTGCTCCCTCCCCAGCGCCATGGCACATCACCCGTGCTCACAAGCACTCCTTCAGAAAACATCTGAAAAAACAGACATCCATTTCTTTCTGTTCTTTCTTTAAATACCCACCATGATCTCCAGGCTTTAAGCAGCTAGGGCCCTAAAAACATATGTGTTCATCTGTGTGCTCTATTAAAGACAATAAGCAAGACACAGGGAAGTTTTCAACTTGAAATGAAATGCGTAGTTGTAATTGCCTTAGTTTTTTTCTGGATCTCTTGGTGTTTCAGAATGAATCTGAGCATCCTGCATCCACAAGGATAACAAAAGCAATCCACATGCACCTTAATTGTTGCCAATAGTAATACGATCTGACTGTCATGGAATCAAGACTCAAATAAAAATCCAAATGTCAGGAGATCAGCTGTTGTTTATAACACCTTCTGTTAGAGCTATAATGAGGCAGAGAGGCGAGGAGGAGGTCTGAAGCCATAGGTATTTCATAGACTATCAAATTGCAAGATGGAGCCAGATCCGCCCACATAAATATTTATATTAGAGAGACAAAGCTGCAGCAAATTCTTGGCTGATGCGAAGAGGTGAATTTTTATAGCTTGTGCTTTCCAGCAGGGCTGTGACAATTCACATCAGCAGAGGAGCTGCTACTCTATAATTAGCCAAATCCTTGCAACAGGGACTGCTGTCACCTTCCCATCAACCCTGCTCTCTGCACACGGTTGCTATTTAACCAGTCGCAAAAACGCTGCTTATCAGAGCATCTCGACAGCGCACTGAACAAAAGAATATCTGGAACTCAGGCCCACTGTCAGATAGGCAGAGCCATAGACGACAACAGCATTAATTCGGGATCTTTAGTTGTATTAGAAGATCAAAGATCAGCAGATCAAAGGAAACAGTTTCTTTCTCAAAATGCCAGATGCAGGAGTTGGACTGAAGTTGCTCCTGAGTCGTTGCCTCTGGGTTACAGCGAGGGAGGCAGTGTGGGGTGGAGGCAGCCAAGYTCACCCGCGGGGAAGAGGGTTGAGCATAGGCGTCTGCTTCTGCCTGCAGCCTGGGTCGCTCCTGCAYGCATCAAGGTCTCTGAAATTGTTTTTTACCCTGAGCGTTACATCTAGCAAAGCCACACGTTAATACAGACAAAATAACAGAAGGATTACTGGGGTGACGAGGTCTTGGCCAAATGCCCTCTGCCACATTTTTCCTGGGGCAGCGGGAGGGAAGGACAAGCTTTCCCGGCCTCGCTGTGATGCGGGAGAGCTTGGCTTGATCTGCGTGGCTCTGAGCAGTGCAGCAGTAGCAGGTTCCCTGGTAAGCTGGCAGCCCTGTCCTGTCCACTGCAGCCTGGTGGAAAAATAGGCCAAAAGGGTTTTTCCTGGGGGTTGCAGAGCCCCATCAAATGCCCAGGCAATGCCAGAGCTTAGCTGGAGGAAAATGCCTACAGTATTAGAGAAAGATGTGGACAAGGCAAGTTAATTAGAAACTGGAAACCAAAAAGATCGTGACATTTCACTGCATAAAGTGAACATAAAGCCCATTCCCAATGCACGTGCAATCCTCATTATTCAAGCAAAACCACGGTCTCACCATAGGCGATGGAGTGGCCTTCACTGGGGACAACCCTCCAGCTCACCTCCCAAATCACAAACCCACATCTGGGCTCGCAGCAGTGCCTGCGGCTGCTCCACGAGGGTTTCCCTACTTAGGGGCCATCCATACTAAGAGCATGGCTGGGCACTGTGGACAGGACCTGGGCTCTGCACGACATCCCTTAGCTCGACTTCTGGCATGAGCTTGCTGGGGCGGTGCTCTGCCATTGCCGGTGCCCTGATCGGACTGTTCAGGCAAGGACTGCGGTGCCCTGCCCCTGCATTTTCGCGCCGGTCTGTGCTGTGCGGACTCTGTGCATCCCCACGCAGCCCTTACGCAGACCAGGGGTTTAGCTGCCACCTCGTCCTCCTCGCCAGGCCCAAGGGAAGGCTGTTTCTTCAGGAGATGAGTGCTATTTCAAAGAGATGTCGCCCTTGAGGAAAATCACCAGAGTGGGTGTTTCATTTCCAGGAGTGACTTTTCCCGAGGCTTTCACAGCAGCACTACCTGCGTGGGCTCCCACACCAGCCCGCTCTCTGGAACAACCCAGGCTGATGCTTTTTTTGGCAGCTTACGCAGAATTTGATTGCTTTTACTCTGGACCATGACTGTATATTTCTACTTCTGGCCTGGAAGATTTGCAGAGTCAGGGCAACCCCTGGGACACTCTGTCCTAAGGGATGTCTGCATACAGCATCCATCCCCTCTACCTGGAATCTGCCCTCGCCACCTCTCCAGTTAAATGCATGGACCCTGCAAAAGAAGCGAACCACAAGGTGCCTTCAGGCACTAGTACGGATCACAGAAGTATTATTCATGCACCAGAAACTTCTTAAAAACAGAGTAAAGGCAGTGAGGTAGGAAACATTCACCTTGGCATGACAGCACTATGAAGAGGGGCATCTCTCTGATTCCACTGTCTCACAACACTTCTGCAAATGGTTCTTTGGCAAATAGGTATTACCTTACYCCTGAGCAAACATCACTCATTTTATCAAGGAGTGGTTGAAAAAGTAAATTGCTTTCTGACTACAGCTTTACACCACCCCTTTCCTGCATGATTTGAATGTGGAAGCTCCAGAAAACTGCAAACATGATTTCCAGACTATTCCTAGAAAGGAGGAAAGGAGGGGTG